>CM058237.1:103209771-103576403 GCA_030180135.1 Orychophragmus violaceus | reverse complement strand
AAGTTGTTTTGGACATAATTCAATCCCAATAGTGATCTTGGGCCACGAAATATTGCAGGGAGGAAATCGATCCATTGTATGTAATTTTAGGTTCATTGCATCAAAGTTGTGTGGCATCCATCCATGAGACTTCTAGAAGGGGGCTACAAGTGTAAGGTGAGTGATGAAATGCAGTGTTTTTGGCCTGATTTTTGTGTGATGTCGTGGAGGAAGATGGAGAGGAGAGGTGAGACAAATGGAGGGTGGATATCACTTCACTTTCACCATAAAAGAAGGCCTCCACACCCCTTATTCTTCACACCAAAAACTCATAAGAGTAAAGAAGGAAGAAGAAGAAGAAGAAGAAGAAGCCGGAGGAAGGAGGGGGAAGAAAAGAAGGAGAGAGAGAGAGAGAGAGAGAGAGAGAGAGAGAGAGAGAGAGAGAGAGAGAGAGAGAGGAGAGAGGATGAGAGGAGAAGAGAGAGAGAGAGCGAGAGAGAGAGAGAGAGAGAGAGAGAAGAGAGAGAGAGAGAGAGAGAGGAGAGAGACGAGAGATGAGAGAGAGAGAGAGAGAGAGAGAGAGAGAGAGAGAGAGAGAGAGAGAGAGAGAGAGGAGAGAGACAGAGAGAGAGAGAGGAAGAGAAAGATATTAAGAGTTGGGATGGTGATGGAGGAACGGAGAAATATTTCCTAAGCGGAGATTTTCAACGTTCATCTCATGTACCGACCTTGTCTTCCGTTGTAGGCGGCTTATAGTAAGGTCCGTTCCGGAGGTTCGTGTAGTGAGGCTATACCGGGGTCAACCGCGACAAGTTATTGCTGAGTTGGGGTTAATTGTTTGACTAATGTGTTATTCTGCAGGCTCCCGACACTAAGTTATGATCCGTTGGGATGACTATGACTATGTCGGTTTGATTATTATCTAGTTATATTATCATGATTATATACGGTTCCTTGATTGGTTGATATTGATGTTATATATATTGTTGTTATGTTATAACACACTTTTGATTGATAAACCAAGTAATGAACGAATGATTAAAATACAGAAAACTGTTAAGTAATGTGATAACAATATAATGATTGGTTCATGAATGATTGATTGATGAGATGTTGTGTGAATGATTGTTGTGATGTGATATGTTTAACGGTTTTCTTGATATGTTAGTGACATGGTGTTATAGTGGGCATATCGACTTCCCTACCCGATGGATCCTCGAGAGCGTACCGGTCGTTTCACGTACGGTCAGGTCGTATTACTGGCAGGTGTTAACCTACTGAGTGACGCTAGTAGGTGTGTGGTCCAGAGAATACGGGGTCATGTCCTAGGGCTGGACTGCATGGAAGCTTTGGCTATCTAGGGGTAGCCCGAGTCGCCGCGTATCGATAGACGGAGAACGGTGTCTTACTTGAAATACTTCGTGTTTATGAGTAAGAGTCGAGGAAATTACTATTGTGGGCCTATATGGTGACAGAACAAGTATTTTGAGGGAATGACGATATTTCCAGGACCTATAGAATGCATATAGGCTAATTATTGTTTTAGTGCTTCGGCTATTTATTATTGCTTGTGTGACTTTCCGTCATTGTTTGTGTTTTGGGTTGGGTTGGGTGGACGGAAAGTTACTTTGTTAGTTGGGGAATCTCAACTCAATGGGTCGATAATAGATCGCTCACCCCTCTTCTTTAATTCTTTTCAGGTAACCCATAGGAGTAGCAGATCGCAGGACGTTAGGCCAGCCGGTATAGTGCCGACGTCTCTTTCGCAACGATAATTTCAAAGTAATGTTTGTATTAATATTTAAATAAATATTTTCCATGGACCTATTTGTATTTCTGCACTTTTCGTAATATTAAATAATTGATGTTTATATTCGTGAAGCATGATATTTAATTAGATTAGTCCGGTCTAATATAACTACCAAATTTTATTATGGTTACAAAGCCTTAATCAAAAATTTGGAAACGTGTATTGAATAATTCGTTTCGGTTTGATGACGAAAGTTGTTAAGCTGAGCCGAACTATCAAACACGGTAAAAATGTGACGGCTCTGGTCCCGACTAAGGACTTGTTTGATTGTTGATCATCGGTTGACTAAGGTCAAAGCGGAAAGAGGCATTACATCGTGGAACTAGCTTCACACTAACTTCACCCAAAAGGCTAAGGTACACGTTCGAGTACTCGATTATTCTAAGTAATGGTTAGAACGGAGTAGGTGAAAAGAACAAGTCTAAGTTAAGACTTAGGTGATTATACCGGATAAATAGGACCGGAACCTCGGAAGGAGTTTTTTAGGAAACGAATTAGGATGTTGCCAAAAAGAGGAAACGAATTCGGAACTCATGAGGTTCACGGATGGATAGTTCTTTAGGAGAACGGAATCAAGGTTATATATAATTCCGTTATGTATTGTTAAGTATGAAGGATCTAAGTCTAGAAACGAAAAAGGAAGTCAATAGGAATATCTGAGGAATACTTGTCCTAGAGGGAAAATTTTAAATAGGATGGATTTAGGGAGGTTCAGGCCAGGAAGCGGCCTGTCCACGGGAAAGCATCGACCGCGGCCTAGGAAGGCCGGGTCGAGGTGTTTCACTCCCTATCTGTCGCGAGTATTTCTCCATCTGCGATGTACATTTTTATATCTGTTGTCCAATCATCTCTCTATTCTTCATCGGCATGGACATGTTCCTTTGTGATATCTTCATCGCGTATGTCTCCGTCTATGACGTTGAAGACTTCTATGGGACTTATGCTCGGCTTCTCAATGAGTTTCACTGGGATCGTTCGTCTCAAGTGTGCATCTGAGCTCGATGCTAATGTTGTGAGGGCGTCAGAGAAGGCGTTTTCTTTTCTTGGAATCCTTGTTAGTTGAATGAACCAAGATCGTTTGTCAGTTGCTTTCCTATGCCTAGGTAAGCGTCTATTCAATCGTTTTTACCCTTGTATTCCCCATTGAATTGGTTCACGACTAGTTTCAAATCGCAATAGGCTGGAATAATTTTTGCTCTGATAGCTTTAGATAACCGTAATCTGGCAATTAGGGCTTCGCACTCGGCTTCGTTGTTCGAGGCTAGAAATCCTAGCATGAATGATTTCTCAAGTATTTCACTTGTTGGTGGTTCGAGCCGAATTATGATTCTAGAGTCGGCTTTCGATGATGACCCTCCTACGTGTAGGGTCCATTTCGGTGAGAGATCGACAATAAAACCTGCTAGAACTTGGGCTTTCATGCTGGTTCGACCTTTGAATTCGATGTCGTATTCACTTAACTCAACCGCTCATTTAGCTAGTCCATCGAATTGTGTCGGGCTGTGTAAGATTGATCGTAGAGGCTGAAGGACTGTTTAGTGTTAATCCTGATTCAATTCTTCAGATTAAACTCACCTAAACATGCCAGATCTAGGTTCTCTTGCAGAATCATAAAGGATCTCACCTGTTACCTTGTTTTGCAGCGGAAAGAGGAGGTACGGGTCAGAGATCAGCAGAACCACCAAGAGATAGCTCCTCCAAAGGCTCACACACGCACGCACAGGAAATTGGCTGCTAGACCGAAGAGGAGGGAGGCCGCAGAGAGAGAGAGAGTTGGCGCAGAGGCTTAAGGAAAATTAGGTGGCTAGGTTAAGTTTTAATCATAAAACTTATGCCTAGTTCCTTTTGGGCTTTTGGGCCCAATTCCTAGTCTGATTAAATCCCTTGGATTTAATCAGGCCCTTCTATCTCTCTAAGCACAGTAAATGCCTAGCACTTTTACCGTACTTCTGCTAAACCGTTCCTACACATTTTCCTGTTAGCTTAGGCGTGTGACCCATATGGGATCATATAATAAAGGCAATAAGTCCAAGACTTATAGATCATGAGCGGACTCTAGCAAGCCATCATGACCCCCAGTATTATATGACTTATGTCTGATCATTGACATACTCTTACTTTCTAGAGACAGTACAGAGATTACTGGACATAATTCCAACAATCTCCCACTTGAACTGGAATCTCTGTATTCATAATCCTTTAGTCTCAATATCTCGATTAGTCATAAGGCAAGATTAGTGTCATCCTTATAAAGCCTAATCTTGTTCATCGGACTCTGATTTGATACTGACAATCCAAACGACTCGGGAAAGTCCGTTTGAGCATGGCCATGCATTTTCCAGTATTCAAATCTCCGATTGGCCTAGAGATATTCACTCCATTTATATTGGAGGGACAAATCCCGTCTTGTTCCATCACTGTAAACTACTCATTTCATAATACACCCAAACAAGGTCCTTATAACTATCGCTTAACGACAGCTTTAGACAATGATCAAAGCGCATCAGTTAATGTGCAGTCACATGCATGCGAACTCAGGTCTAAGGACTATACTCTATAGTCGTAGTAAGAATCTCTTATGACACAGATATAAATATCCTGAAGAGTTCTTATAAGCGGGTCTTGTCCGGTCGTATGTACCCCAACATACACCTATGTACTGACTTTGATGCCGTGCATCTATGACATCCTGAGACTTTGTCATAAGTCACATACCAATCCAGTCTCACGCGGTTGTTGGTGTTCCAATTTCAACAACCTTCGACTAGGGACATGATGATATAAGCCATCTATCAAATATAGGGTCTCATGATCAAGCTAAATGACTTTGATAACTCAAGATCAAGTCACTTACTTCGATGACCTATAAAATGGTTCATATCACTTTGGAACGATTATTTCATCACAGTTAAAATAATCTTGAAATAATAATTTCATTAAACATAAGAAAATGTTTTACAAGAACATATCAAATAACTAAATAAAGCCCTCAAACTCCCACTCAAATTTAGATTACATTTCAATGTCTCTAATGCCTACAGCTTCAGTCAAGAACTCGAGCTTAGGTCTTGGGAGTGGCTTTGTCAATGGATCAGCGACGTTATCATCTGTCTGAACTCGGCTGATCTTGACTTCCTTTCTATTAATGATGTCACGTATCAAGTGAAATCTTCTTAGGACATGCTTGGATTTCTGGTGTGATCTTGGTTCCTTTGCCTGAGCTATAGCACCATTGTTATCACAAAACAGTGCCAGAGGCTCAGCCGCATTTGGTATCACACCTAGTTCAATAATGAACTTTCGTATCCAAACAGCTTCCTTCGCTGCTTCCGAAGCGGCGATATATTCAGCTTCTGTAGTGGAATCAGCAACGGTGTCTTGCTTGGAGCTTCTCCAACTGATTGCACCGCCATTCAGACAAAAGATATAACCGGACTGTGACCGGAAATCATCTTGGTCTGTCTGGAAACTTGCGTCCGTGAATCCACTGACTTCAAGCACATCACTTCCACCGTATACCAAGAACTTGTCCTTAGTATGTCTTAGATACTTCAGGATATTCTTGACGGCAATCCAATGGTTTTCACCTGGATTTGACTGGTATCTACTCGTCATGCTCAATGCATAAGAAACATCAGGACGAGTACAGATCATGGCATACATGATAGATCCTATTGCAGATGCATAAGGAATATTCTTCATGCGCTCAAGCTCAGCAGCCGTCGTAGGGCTCTGCTTCTTGCTTAGCGTTGTGCCATGTACCATTGGCGTGAAGCCCTTCTTGGAATCTTTCATGCTGAATCTATGTAGGACTTTGTCAATGTATGAATCTTGACACAAGCCTATCAGCCTTTTAGATCTATCCCGGTAGATCCTGATTCCAAGAACGTATGCGGCTTCACCCATGTCTTTCATGGAAAAACAACTTCCAAGCCAGTCCTTTACTGACTTCAGCATTGGAACGTCGTTTCCGAGAAGCAGTATGTCATCGACATACAGAATAAGAAATACTATCTTGCTCCCACTAGTTTTCTTATACACGCATTGTTCTTCTTCGTTTCTGATGAAGTCAAATTGCTTGATCGCTTCATCAAAACGAAGATTCCAGCTCCTCGATGCTTGCTTCAATCCATAAATGGATTTATGAAGCTTGCATACTTTCCCAGCATTCTTTGGATCTATGTAACCGTCAGGTTGTGTCATATACACATCCTCTTCCAGAATACCATTCAGGAAGGCGGTTTTTACGTCCATCTGCCAAATTTCATAATCATGAAAAGCTGCAGTTGCTAGTAGAATCCGAATAGATTTCATCATAGCCACTGGGGAATAGGTTTCATCATAATCCACACCGTGAACTTGTCTGAAACCTTTTGCCACCAACCTGGCTTTATAAATCTGGACATTTCCATCCACGTCAATCTTCTTCTTGAAGATCCTTTTGCACTCGATGGCTTTTACACCAGCGGGTAAGTCAACCAACGAAAACACTTGGTTGACCGACATGGAGTCCATTTCGGAATCAGTGGCTTTACGCCACTTAGAGGAATCTGGGCCCATCATGGCTTGATTGAAGTTCGATGGTTCATCACCATCAATGATCAGAAGATCATGACAGTTAGTCACGAGGAATCCTTGATATCTCTCGGGTTCGTGACGGATCCTCCCGGATCTTCGAACTTCAGGTACTACAGGTTCAGGCTCTACAATTTCTTGTAGGTCCTCCTGCTGCTCTTCCTCATTAGGTTGAGCAGTATCCTGTTCATCTTGAATTTCTTCAAGCAGTACCTTACTCCCACTGTCTTTCTTAGAGAGAAAATCCCTCTCAAGAAAGTTACAATCCCGGGCAACAAAGATCTTGTTCTCGGATCGTAGATAGAAGTAATAAGCCTTGGTTTCCTTCGGATAACCAATGAAGTAGCATTTATCAGACTTTGGTGTAAGCTTGTCAGAGATCAATCTCTTGACATAGGCTTCACAACCCCAAATTCTAAGATAAGACAGCACCGGAGCTTCTCCAGTCCATAATTCATATGGTGTCTTTGCTACTGCTTTTGATGGCGCTCTATTTAGAGTGAACACTGCTGTTAGCAGAGCATATCCCCAAAGGGATATTGGAAGGTCTGTGTGACTCATCATAGATCGAACCATATCCAATAAGGTCCGATTTCTCCTCTCAGACACACCATTCCATTGTGGTGTTCCAGGAGGAGTGAGTTGGGATACGATCCCACACTCTCTCAGATGATCACTGAATTCTTGGCTTAAGTATTCTCCTCCTCGGTCGGACCGAAGAGCCTTAATGCTTTTGCCAAGTTGGTTCTGTACTTCATTTTGGAATTCTCTGAATTTCTCAAACGATTCAGACTTATGTTTCATCAAATAAACATATCCATACCTACTGAAATCATCAGTGAAGGTAATGAAGTACTGATAGTTTCCTCTTGCATTTGTGGACATTGGGCCACACACATCAGTGTGTATCAGGCCCAATAAGTCACTGGCCCTCTCGTTAGGTTTATTAAAGGGGGCCCGTGTCATTTTGCCCATCATACAGGATTCGCATTTCTCACATGACTCAAAGTCAAATGAGCCAAGAAGTCCATTCGAATGGAGCCTCTTGATGCGTTTCTCGCTGATGTGCCCTAAACGACAATGCCATAGAAACGTTCGGTTCTCCTCATTAGGTTTGAACCGTTTGGTATTAATGTTATAAATTGGCGCGGATTGATCAAGTATGTAAAGCCCATTCGTAAGAGGGGCACAACCATAGAACAAATTGTTGCGATTGAAGGAACATAATTTATTCTTAACTGAAAAATCATAACCTTCCAAATCCAACAAAGAAATTGAAATAATATTTCTGCTTATCGCAGGTACAAAATAACAATTATTGAGTTCTAAAACCAATCCCGAAGGTAAAGACAACAAGTATGTGCCTACAGCTAGTGCAGGAACTTTCGCTCCATTCCCAACTCGTAGCTCTACTTGTCCTTGCTTCAGCCTCCTACTGTTGCTGAGTGCCTGCATATTAGTACAAATATGAGCCCCACAACCAGTATCCATAACCCATGAGGTATTATCAGAAGTAGTTGTATTAACTTCTATAACAAAAATACCTGATGAAGAAGTCTCCAGAGTCTTCTTCTTTAATTCCTTTAGACCTTCCTGGAATTTCTTACATTCTCTCCTCCAATGCCCTGGTTCTTTACAGAACCTGCAGATGTCAGTAGGCCCAGCCTTGGATTTGGGCTTGGGCTTTGGCGTGTCCTTTTCCGAGACTTGAACAGCCTTAGCCTTTCCCTTGTCCTTGGCAGAGGATTTCTTAAAGCCCTTGCCCTTTTGCACCATAAGCACATTGGGGTCCTTGGCTTTCCTCAAGTTGGGCTCTGCAGTCTTGAGCATTCCGTGAAGCTCAGGCAATGTCTTACTCAAGCCATGCATATTGAAGTTCAGGATGAACTGATCATAGCTTGCAGGTAAAGACTGCAGAACGATGTCGCAGGCAAGTTCCTGGCTGATAGGGCAGTCGAGTTTCTGAAGATGATCGAGATAACCCATCATCTTCAAGACATGAGGACTCACTGCCGCATTTGCAGCCAACTTACAGTCTAAGAGGTTCTTAACTGTCTGGAACCTCTCAGTCCTTGCCTGCTCCTGAAAAAGCGATTTCAGGCTTGCCATTATCTCGATGGGCGACAACTGAAGGAACGTTTAGTTGATCCTGATTCAATTCTTAGATTCATATCAACCTAAACATGCGATCTAGGTTCTTCTCAGAATAGAAACAAATGATGATCTCACCTTATACCTGTTTGCAGCGGAAATAGATGGTATGTCTGAGATCAGAGAAACACCGAGGGATGAATCCTCCAAAGGTTCACACACGCGATCACAGGAAACGACTGCTAGATCACTAGAGGAATTTGGCGCAGAGAGAGAGAGTTTACGGCTCAAGTGTTAGGGCTAATCAGTCTGAAACTCGAGTTTTATGACACAAAACTCGTCCTGTTCCGTTTGGGCCATTTGGCCCAAACACCAATTAACTCGACGGTATTCGCACACTGTGTCGACCGACACACCTTGTGTATCGATCGACACAGAGTAGCTAAACCGTTTTATTCTCTCTAAGTACAGTAAATGCCTAGCACTTTTACCGTACTTCTGCTAAACCGTTCCTACACATTTTCCTGTTAGCTTAGGCGTGTGACCCATATGGGATCATATAATAAAGGCAATAAGTCCAAGACTTATAGATCATGAGCGGACTCTAGCAAGCCATCATGACCCCCAGTATTATATGACTTATGTCTGATCATTGACATACTCTTACTTTCTAGAGACAGTACCGAGATTACTGGACACAATTCCAACAATCTCCCACTTGTACTGGAATCTCCGTATTCATAATCCTTTTGTCACAATATCTCGATTAGTCATAAGGCAAGATTGGTGTCATCCTTATAAAGCCTAATCTTGTTCATCGGACTCTGATTTGATACTGACAATCCAAACGACTCGGGAAAGTCCGTTTGAGCATGGCCATGCATTTTCCAGTATTCAAATCTCCGATTGGCCTAGAGATATTCACTCCATTTATATTGGAGGGACAAATTCCGTCTTGTTCCATCACTGTAAACTATTCATTTCATAATGTACCCAAACAAGGTCCTTATAACTATCGCAGAACGATAGCGTTAGACAATGATCAAAGTGCATCAGTCCATGTGCAGTCACATGCATGCGAACTCAGGTCTAAGGACTATACTCTATAGTCGTAGTAAGAATCTCTTATGACACAGATATAAATATCCTGAAGAGTTCTTATAAGCGGGTCTTGTCCGGTCGTATGTTCCCAAACATACACCTATGTACTGACTTTGATGCCGCGCATCTATGACACACTGAGACTTTGTCATAAGTCACGTACCAATCCAGTCTCACACGGTTGTTGGTGTTCCAATTTCAACAACCTTCGACTAGGGACGGTATGATATAAAACATCTATCAAATATAGGGTCTCATGATCAAGCTAAATGACTTCGATAACTCAAGATCAAGTCATTTACTTCGATGACCTATAAAATGGTTCATATCACTTTGGAACGATTATTTCATCACAGTTAAAATAATCTTGAAATAATAATTTCATTAAACATAAGAATGTTTTACAAGAACATATCAAATAACTAAATAAAAGCCCTCAAACTCCCACTCAAATTTAGATTACATTTCTATGTCTCTAATGCCTACAGCTTCAGTCAGAAACTCGAGCTTAGGCCTTGGGAGTGGCTTTGTCAATGGATCAGCGACGTTATCATCTGTCTGAACTCGGCTGATCTTGACTTCCTTTCTATTAATGATGTCACGTATCAAGTGAAATCTTCTTAGAACATGCTTGGATTTCTGGTGTGATCTTGGTTCCTTTGCCTGAGCTATAGCACCATTGTTGTCACAAAACAGTGCCAGAGGCTCAGCCGCATCTGGTATAACACCTAGTTCAATAATGAACTTCCGTATCCAAACAGCTTCCTTCGCAGCTTCTGAGGCGGCGATATATTCAGCTTCTGTGGTGGAATCTGCAACGGTGTCTTGCTTGGAGCTTCTCCAACTGATTGCACCGCCATTCAGACAAAAGATATAACCGGACTGTGACCGGAAATCATCTTGGTCTGTCTGGAAACTTGCGTCCGTGTATCCACTGACTTTAAGCACATCACTTCCACCGTACACTAAGAACTTATCCCTAGTATGTCTTAGATACTTCAAGATATTCTTTACGGCAATCCAATGGTTTTCACCTGGATTTGACTGGTATCTACTCGTCATGCTCAATGCATAAGCAACATCAGGACGAGTACAGATCATGGCATACATGACAGATCCTATTGCAGATGCATAAGGAATATTCTTCATGCGCTCAAGCTCAGCAGCCGTCGTAGGGCTCTGCTTCTTGCTTAGCGTTGTGCCATGTACCATTGGCGTGAAGCCCTTCTTGGAATCCTTCATGCTGAATCTTTGTAGGACTTTATCAATGTATGAATCTTGACACAAGCCTATCAGCCTTCTAGATCTATCCCGGTAGATCCTGGTTCCAAGAACGTATGCGGCTTCACCCATGTCTTTCATGGAAAAACAACTTCCAAGCCAGTCCTTTACCGACTTTAGCATTGGAACGTCGTTTCCGAGAAGCAGTATGTCATCAACATACAGAATAAGAAATACAATCTTGCTCCCACTAGATTTCTTATACACGCATTGTTCTTCTTCGTTTCTGATGAAGTCAAATTGCTTGATCGCTTCATCAAAACGAAGATTCCAGCTCCTCGATGCTTGCTTCAATCCATAAATGGATTTATGAAGCTTGCATACTTTTCCAGCATTCTTTGGATCTATGTAACCGTCAGGTTGTGTCATATACACATCCTCTTCTAGAATACCATTCAGGAAGGCGGTTTTCACGTCCATCTGCCAAATTTCATAATCATGAAAAGCTGCAGTTGCTAGTAGAATCCGAATAGATTTCATCATAGCCACTGGTGAATAGGTTTCATCGTAATCCACACCGTGAACTTGTCTGAAACCTTTTGCCACCAACCTGGCTTTATAAATCTGGACATTTCCATCCACGTCAATCTTCTTCTTGAAGATCCATTTGCACTCGATGGCTTTTACACAAGCGGGTAAGTCAACCAACGAAAACACTTGGTTGACCGACATGGAGTCCATTTCGGAATCAGTGGCCTTGCGCCACTTAGAGGAATCTGGGCCCATCATGGCTTGATTGAAGTTCGATGGTTCATCACCATCAATGATCAGAAGATCATGACAGTCAGTCACGAGGAATCCTTGATATCTCTCGGGTTCGTGACGGATCCTCCCGGATCTTCGAACTTCAGGTACTACAGGTTCAGGCTCTACAATTTCTTGTAGGTCCTCCTGCTGCTCTTCCTCATTAGGTTGAGCAGTATCCTGTTCATCTTGAATTTCTTCAAGCAGTACCTTACTCCCACTGTCTTTCTTAGAGAGAAACTCCCTCTCAAGAAAGTTACAATCCCGGGCAACAAAGATCTTGTTCTCGGAACGTAGATAGAAGTAATAAGCCTTGGTTTCCCGTGGATAACCAATGAAGTAGCATTTGTCAGATTTTGGTGTAAGCTTGCCTGAGATCAATCTCTTGACATAGGCTTCACAACCCCAAATTCTGAGATAAGACAGCACTGGAGCTTCTCCAGTCCATAATTCATATGGTGTCTTTGCTACTGCTTTCGATGGCGCTCTATTTAGAGTGAACACTGCTGTTAGCAGAGCATATCCCCAAAGGGATATTGGAAGGTCTGTGTGACTCATCATAGATCGAACCATATCCAATAAGGTCCGATTTCTCCTCTCAGACACACCATTCCATTGAGGTGTTCCGGGAGGAGTGAGTTGGGATACGATCCCACACTCTCTTAGATGATCACTGAATTCTTGGCTTAAGTATTCTCCTCCTCGGTCGGACCGAAGAGCCTTAATGCTTTTGCCAAGTTGGTTCTGTACTTCATTTTGGAATTCTCTGAACTTCTCAAAAGATTCAGACTTATGTTTCATTAAATAAACATATCCATACCTACTGAAATCATCAGTAAAGGTAATGAAGTACTGATAGTTTCCTCTTGCATTTGTGGACATTGGGCCACACACATCAGTGTGTATCAGGCCCAATAAGTCACTGGCCCTCTCGTTAGGTTTATTAAAGGGGGCCCGTGTCATTTTGCCCATCATGCAGGATTCGCATTTCTCACATGACTCAAAGTCAAATGAGCCAAGAAGTCCATTCGAATGGAGCCTCTTGATGCGTTTCTCGCTGATGTGCCCTAAACGACAATGCCATAGAAACGTTCGGTTCTCCTCATTAGGTTTGAACCGTTTGGTATTAATGTTATAAATTGGCGCGGATTGATCGAGTATGTAAAGCCCATTCATAAGAGGGGCAGAACCATAGAACAAATTGTTGCGATTGAAGGAACATAATTTATTCTTAACTGAAAAATCATAACCTTCCAAATCCAACAAAGAAATTGAAATAATATTTCTGCTTATAGCAGGTACAAAATAACAATTATTGAGTTCTAAAATCAATCCCGAAGGTAAAGACAACAAGTAAGTGCCTACAGCTAGCGCTGGAACTTTCGCTCCATTCCCAACTCGTAGCTCCACTTGTCCTTGCTTCAGCCTTCTACTGTTGCTGAGTGCCTGCATATTAGTACAAATATGAGCCCCACAACCAGTATCCATAACCCATGAGGTATTATCAGAAGTAGTTGTATTAACTTCTATAACAAAAATACCTGTTGAAGAAGTCTCAAAAGTCTTCTTCTTCAATTCCTTTAGACCTTCCTGGAATTTCTTACATTCTCTCCTCCAATGCCCTGGTTCTTTACAGAACCTGCATATGTCAGTTGGCCCAGCCTTGGACTTGGGCTTGGGCTTTGGCGGGTCCTTGTCCGCGACTTGGACAGCCTTGGCCTTTCCCTTATCCTTAGCAGAGGATTTCTTAAACCCCTTGCCCTTCTGCACCATAAGCACATTGGGGTCCTTGGCGGTTTTCCTCAAATTGGGCTCCGCAGTCTTGAGCATTCCGTGAAGCTCAGGCAATGTCTTACTCAAGCCATGCATGTTAAAGTTCAGAATGAACTGAACATAGCTTGCAGGTAATGACTGCAGAATGATGTCGCAGGCAAGTTCCTGGCTGATTGGGCAGTCGAGTTTCTGAAGATGATCGAGATAACCCATCATCTTCAAGACATGAGGACTCACTGCCGCATTCGCAGCCAACTTGCAGTCCAAGAGGTTCTTAACTGTTTGAAACCTCTCAGTCCTAGCCTGCTCCTGAAAAAGTGATTTCAGGCTTGCCATTATCTCGATGGGTGACAATACACTCTCGAACTGTTTTTGCAGCTCCGGAGTCATTGTCACCAACATCAGGCAATAGGCATCATTTTCATCTGACGAATGCTTTTCCCAAGCATTATGCAGAGTCCTGGCGGCATTGGCAGGAGGCCTCTCGGGGAGAGGATCACGAAGGACATAATCCTTCTTCTCCTGCTTGAGGACTAGCCTCAAGTTCCTTGACCACGTCAGGAAGTTCGTTCCAGTCAGCTTCTCCTTTTCGAGAACAGACCGGATCGAGAATGAGTTTTGTGTGCTTGTAGTAGTCATAGCTGAAATATATAGATAAAAAGGTTATTAGTTAAAATGTTCAATATGATTAATCTCGTATTAAATTTAATATGATTAATCACGCATTATATTCAATAACATAAGTTACCATCAATAGAATATAATGATTCCAAGATCCACATATAACTAAGATTAAAGTGGGCCACTGGCCGTCACCAAACCTTAGCTTATATCGGTAAGCCCTATATCGGCTAATTATATCCGTGATATAACTCTTGGTTGTGAATCTGGGCCCGAGGCCCAATCCACTCTGATGTCTCAAGGCCCGGGACTCCCGATGGCCTAGTCAAGAAAACCAGACTATACAGTCATGTAATCATTAATGTCTGGGACTCCCAATGACATTTATGAATCACAAACCGTCTTATCCACGCAAAAGCAGACACCCTCACACTGTAAGGCCATGAATACAATTGAATGGGCTTCGACAGCTGACATAGAATGGACAAGACATCCAACGCTTGATATTATTTGAGGTTCGTAGGTTTATTTAAAAATCATTCCCAAAATAGAAGATTACTATTTCGGGAAACTTTCCATTTTTGGAAACCTACTATTTTTGGAAACTTTCTAAAATTGGAAACTTTCTAAAAACGGAAACTTTCTTACTTTAGAAATTTCTTTAAAATCCAAAATCCGCAAATCCAGAAACTTCTATAAAATAAGAAACTTTCTAATTTCAAAATATCGGAAACTTTAATTTAAAATCGACTTTATAATTTTATAAAATAAATTTTAAATTAATCTGAAGAAAGACTCAAATAACTGGCCCAATTGTTTTAACTTCTTGGCCCGAGGCCCAAGAACTGGTCCATGTCCAAGACATGACCCAATTGTCCAATTAAATGACATAACCGGTCTGGTTCATTAAAATTGGTCTAACCAAATTTTAATTACTACGATGACCACAATTGTCAACCGGTTATTTACTAAACCGGATTTTCTCAATTTATTTGGTCCAACCAAATCAAATTAGAAAATCCTGGTTTAGGCACTAAATCCAATAATTCTTTCGACATTGGATTTCTTGTCCCGGTTTAACCAGACTTAATAAAATTATTAAATCTGTTTATCAAACCAGGACGAATTAATTTTAATTAAAATTAAACCGAGCCTTAAACCAACCATGTCGATCGATGGACCAACCGTGTCGATCGATCCATCAACCCCATCGGTCGATGCTCTCAGCATCGATCCTGCATCGATCGTGCATCGATCCTGTATCGATCGATGCTCTTACGCATGCACGGATCCGAGCCAAAACCCTAACCGTGTCGATCGATGTGCACCAACCGCATCGGTCGATGCACCAATATCGAACCTGCATCGATCCTGTATCGATCGATGCTTTCACGCGTTTAACTGGTTTTGCCGATAGACTGTATCGACCGATCCATGCGATCGTATCGATCGATCCATGCGATTCTGGTCGATACTGACTTTTGAAAATCGCATTCTACCAAGTCAATATAGCTTGGTTTCTGCGATTTTAGGTGTGTTTAGATTTCAATTCTTGTTGCTTAAATGGTTTCTCTTATCAGTAGTTGATTCAAAACACTTTTAAACAAGAAAACAATCCTAAACATTGAATCTAAACAAGAAAAACCATAACCATGGCTCTGATACCACTGAAGGAACGTTTAGTTGATCCTGATTCAATTCTTAGATTCATATCAACCTAAACATGCGATCTAGGTTCTTCTCAGAATAGAAACAAATGATGATCTCACCTTATACCTGTTTGCAGCGGAAATAGATGGTATGTCTGAGATCAGAGAAACACCGAGGGATGAATCCTCCAAAGGTTCACACACGCGATCACAGGAAACGACTGCTAGATCACTAGAGGAATTCGGCGCAGAGAGAGAGAGAGTTTACGGCTCAAGTGTTAGGGCTAATCAGTCTGAAACTCGAGTTTTATGACACAAAACTCGTCCTGTTCCGTTTGGGCCATTTGGCCCAAACACCAATTAACTCGACGGTATTCGCACACTGTGTCGACCGACACACCTTGTGTATCGATCGACACAGAGTAGCTAAACCGTTTTATTCTCTCTAAGTACAGTAAATGCCTAGCACTTTTACCGTACTTCTGCTAAACCGTTCCTACACATTTTCCTGTTAGCTTAGGCGTGTGACCCATATGGGATCATATAATAAAGGCAATAAGTCCAAGACTTATAGATCATGAGCGGACTCTAGCAAGCCATCATGACCCCCAGTATTATATGACTTATGTCTGATCA
The DNA here is from genome assembly GCA_030180135.1 of Orychophragmus violaceus. NCBI lineage: Eukaryota > Viridiplantae > Streptophyta > Magnoliopsida > Brassicales > Brassicaceae > Orychophragmus > Orychophragmus violaceus. The sequence continues at coordinate 103,560,143 of CM058237.1, read as the reverse complement.
TTGACATACTCTTACTTTCTAGAGACAGTACCGAGATTACTGGACACAATTCCAACAACAACACACTCTCAAACTGCATTTACAGCTCAGCAGTCATGGTCGCCAACATCAGGCAATAGACATCATTTTCATCTGACGAATGCTTTTCCCAAGCATTATGCAGAGTCCTGGCGGCATTGTTAGGAGGCCTCTCGGGGAGGGGATCACGAAGGACATAATCCTTCTTCTCCTGCTTGAGGACCAGCCTCAAGTTCCTTGACCACGTCAGGAAGTTCGTTCCAGTCAGCTTCTCCTTTTCGAGAACAGACCGGATTGAGAATGTGTTTTGAGTGCTTGTAGTAGTCATAGCTGAAATGTAAGATTAAAAGGTTATTAGTTAATATGTTCAATATGATTAATCTTGTATTATACTTAATATGATTAATCTCGCATTATATTCAATAACATCAGTTACCCTCAATAGAATATAATGATTCCAAGATCCACATATAACTAAGATCAAAGTGGGCCACTGGCCGTCACCCAACCTTAGCTTATATCGGTAAGCCCTATCTCGGCTAATTATATCCGTGATATAATTCTTGGTTGTGAATCTGGGCCCGAGGCCCAATCCACTCTGATGTCTCAAGGCCCGGGACTCCCGATGGCCTAGTCAAGAAAACCAGACTATACAGTCATGTAATCACTAATGTCTGGGACTCCCAATGACATTTATGAATCACAAACCGTCTTACCCACGCAAAAGAAGACACCCTCACACTGTAAGGCCATGAGTACAATTGAATGGGCTTCGACAGCTGACATAGACTGGACAAGACATCCAACGCTTGATATTGTTTGAGGTTTGTAGGTTTATTAAAATTTTATCCCAAAATAGAAGATTACTATTTTGGGAAACTTTCCCTTTTGGGAAACCTACTAATTTTGGAAACTTTCTAAAATTGGAAACTTCCTAAAATTGGAAACTTTCTAAATATAGAAATTTCCTAAAATCCAAAAACATGCAAATCTAGAAACTTCTAATTTAAGAAACTTTCTAATTTCAGATTTTGAAAACAGATTAATTTAAAATCGATTTTTTTTTTTATTTTATATAAATAAATTTTAAATTAAATCTGAAGAAAAGACTCAAATAATTGGCCCAATTGTTTTAACTTCTTGGCCCGAGGCCCAAGAATTGGTCCATGTCCAAGACATAACCCAATTGCCCAATTAAATGACATAACCGGTCTGGTTCATTAAAATTGGTCTAACCAAAATTAATTACTACGATGACCACAATTGTCAACCGGTTATTTACTAAACCGGATTTTCTCAATTTATTTGGTCCAACCAAATCAAATTAGAAAACCACTGGTTTAGGCACTAAATCCAATTTTTTCGACTTTGGATTTCTTATCCCGGTTTAACCAGAACTTAATAAATATTATTAAATCTGTAATTATTAAACCGTGACGATTAAGATTTAATCAAGTTTTAAACCGAACCAACACAAGCCAAAACCGAACCGACCATTAGGTCACGAACCGTCCACGATCCGACGCAAGCTTCACGCGAGACAGCCGCAATCAACACACGATCGGGACGGGACGGGACGCGGGACGGGATGGCTTGGGTCGAGACGCGAGACAGGCGGGACGTGCGATCGGGACGAGACGGGCCGAGAGGTGCAGGACGCGAGATCCATGCGATCACGGTCGATCTCTCGCGCGTCAAGGCCACGGATTGGGACGCGTCTCTCAGCTGATCGGATCGACCACGCGACGCAATCCTTGATCCGTCCGTGCGTCATGTCCGATCGACCCGTCGCTCGCCCATGTCGACGATCGTATCGACGACACAACCCGATCCATGATCGGTTTGTGCATCAAACGATCCGGACGTGTGATCCGAAACCGATCAACACTCCGACGCATACCGATTCATATAGATCGGATCATGCGATTTCTAGTTAGTTTAGGTTTTAATTCTTTGTTTCTTAAGTATTTTCTTATCATATATTGATTCAAATACTTCTAAACAACCTAAACATGATTCTAAACAAGAAATCCTAACAGAACCAATGGCTCTGATTGTTGGAATTGTGTCCAGTAATCTCGGTACTGTCTCTAGAAAGTAAGAGTATGTCAATGATCAGACATAAGTCATATAATACTGGGGGTCATGATGGCTTGCTAGAGTCCGCTCATGATCTATAAGTCTTGGACTTATTGCCTTTATTATATGATCCCATATGGGTCACACGCCTAAGCTAACAGGAAAGTTATAGGAACGGCTTAGCAGAAGTACGGTAAAAGTGCTAGGCATTTACTGTACTTAAAGAGAATAAAAGGTTTTTGGCCACGGTGTGTCGATCGATACACAAGGTGTGTCGATCGACACAGTGCAGAGGAAACCAGGCGAGTTTTATAAATAAAACTCGGGTCTGGTTCTTTCTAACACAACCCTAAAAACGAGCCGTAAACTCTCTCTCTCTGTGTGCCGAGTTCCTTAGTGGCCTAGCAGCCTTCTTCTTGATTGGTGCGCGTGTGTGAACCTCTGGAGGAGTTATCTCTCGGTGGCTCTCTGATCTCTAACATACCATCTCTTTCCGCTGCAATTAACAGGTATCAGGTGAGATCATCAATTGTTTCTATTCTGAGAAGAACCTAGATCGCATGTTTAGGTTGATATGAATCTGGAATTGAATCAGGATCAACTAAACGTTCCTACAGTGGTATCAGAGCCAATGGTTCTGGTTTTTCTTGTTTAGATTCAATGTTTAGGATTGTTTTCTTGTTTAAAAGTGTTTTGAATCAACTACTGATAAGAGAAACTACTTAAGTAACAAGAATTGAAACCTAAACACACATTAAATCGCAGAAACCAAGCTATATGATTTGGGAGAATGCGATTTTCATAAGATTGAGAATCGGCTGGGATTGCATGTATCGATCGATACGATCGCATGGATCGGTCGATACAGTTCGAAGATCGCATGGATCGATCGATACGATCGCATGGATCAGTCGATACAGTCTATCGGGTAACCCTGTTAACGCGTGAAAGCATCGATCGATGCAGGATCGATGCAGATTCGATATTGGTGCATCGACCGATGCGGTTGGTGCACATCGATCGACACGGTTAGGATTTTGGCTCGGTTCAGTGCATGCGTGAGAGCATCGATCGATACAGGATCAATGCACGATCGATGCAGGATCGATGCTGAGAGCATCGACCGATGCGGTTGATGGATCGATCGACACGGTTGGTCCATCGATCGGCATGGTTGGTTTAAGGCTCGGTTTAATATTTTGATTAAAATTAAACGTCACGGTTTAATAAACAGATTTAATAATTTTATTAAGTCTGGTTAAACCGGGACAAGAAATCCAATGTCGAAAGAATTATTGGATTTAGTGCCTAAACCAGGATTTTCTAATTTGATTTGGTTGGACCAAATAAATTGAGAAAATCCGGTTTAGTAAATAACCGGTTGACAATTGTGGTCATCGTAGTAATTAAAATTTGGTTAGACCAATTTTAATGAACCAGACCGGTTATGTCATTTAATTGGACAATTGGGTCATGTCTTGGACATGGACCAATTCTTGGGCCTCGGGCCAAGAAGTTAAAACAATTGGGCCAATTATTTGAGTCTTTCTTCAGATTAATTTAAAATTTATTTTATAAAATTATAAAGTCGATTTTAAATTAAAGTTTCCGAAATTTTGAAATTAGAAAGTTTCTTAAAATTAGAAGTTTCTGGATTTGCGGGTTTTGGATTTTAAAGAAATTTCTAAAGTTAGAAAGTTTCCGTTTTTAGGAAGTTTCCAATTTTAGAAAGTTTCCAAAATTAGTAGGTTTCCCAAAAGGGAAAGTTTCCCAAAATAGTAATCTTCTATTTTGGGATGAATTTTAATAAACCTACAAACCTCAAATAATATCAAGCGTTGGATGTCTTGTCCAGTCTATGTCAGCTGTCGAAGCCCATTCAATTGTACTCATGGCCTTACAGTGTGAGGGTGTCTGCTTTTGCGTGGGTAAGACGGTTTGTGATTCATAAATGTCATTGGGAGTCCCAGACATTAATGATTACATGACTGTATAGTCTGGTTTTCTTGACTAGGCCATCGGGAGTCCCGGGCCTTGAGACATCAGAGTGGATTGGGCCTCGGGCCCAGATTCACAACCAAGAGTTATATCACGGATATAATTAGCCGATATAGGGCTTACCGATATAAGCTAAGATTGGGTGACGGCCAGTGGCCCATTTTGATCTTAGTTATATGTGGATCTTGGAATCATTATATTCTATTGAGGGTAACTTATGTTATTGAATATAATGCGTGATTAATCATATTAAATTTAATACGAGATTAATCATATTGAACATATTAACTAAAATCCTTTTATCTTAATTTTCAGTTATGACTAGCACAAACAATCAAAACACTTTCTCGATCCGGTCTGTCCTTGAGATGGACAAGCTGAACGGATCAAATTTCTTGACTTGGTCGCGGAACCTGAGGCTAGTCCTCAGACAGGAGAGAAAGGACTATGTCCTTGAGAGAGCTCTCCCCGTGAGGATCGGGTCCAATGCTTCTCATGCAGTATATGATGCTTGGAATAAGCATTATAATGATGCGGTAGATGTGCGTGGTCTGATATTGGCTACCATGGACTCAGACTTGCAGAAGCAATATGAGAACATGGAGTCGCCAATAGAGATGATCAGCAGCCTGAAATTGAAATTTCAGGAGCAGATAAGAGTGGAGAGATACCGGTTGGTTAAGTCTCTCACTAGCTGCAAGCTACCAAATGATAATCCAGTGAGTCCTCATGTCAGTAAAATGATGGGTTACATTGATAACCTGAGGAAACTGGATTATCCAGTTAGCCAAGAGTTGGCAACTGAAATCATTCTGCAGTTACTGCCGTCAAGCTATGATAAGTTCAGAAGGAACTATATCAAGAAAGGCTTAACGAAGACACTGACTGAACTGCATGATATGCTCAAGACAGTTGAGCCAAACGTGAAGAGTACCCTGTACAATCTCATGAATGAGAAGGGTAGGTTTACTAAACCTAATGCTGACAAGGGAGAAGACAAAGTTGTCCAGATTTTGAATCATGGCAAGCGTGTGTCTTCTGAGCCCGAGTCAGATACCTCTTACGTTGGTAAGTGCTGCTACTGTAAGGAGACAGGGCATTGGAAGAGAAATTGCATTAAATTCATGGAAGATGATGAGGAATTGAAGTTGATGTATGAGACTACTTCCTCAGGTATTCATGTTATTACTTCAAGTTCTACCTTAAAGGTATTGGATACTGGTTGTGGCACTGATATTTGTGATAATATGCAGAGCCTAAGCAACAGTAGAACGTTGAAGGAAGGGCAAGTGAAACTACATGTCTGGAAGGAGCTTGGGATGCTGCCTCAGCCGTAGGGTTTTTCACTTATAGATCCCTTTGAGGCTTGGTTTTGTATTAAGTAATTGCTACAATGTACCTGCTTTAAGCAGAATTGTCTTTCATTTTCTTGTAAGAATTTGAATGTTTTTCATTTTGATAAAAGACAAGTCTTGTTCTTTTGATCTTAATGAAATATTAATTGTAGCACCCTATTCATGGAATGGGTTTTATATCTTAAACCAAAGAGTGCCTAAATGTAACATAAATACCGAATTGGTTTAAATCTGATGAATTAAACCTGAATTTTTCTTGGCATAAAGTCTTGGTCACATAGAGTAAGTCAGATTCAGAAATCCCATAGTCATGGACTGTTGGGCTCATTTGATAAAATATCTTATGAGACTTGAATTATGTTTACTAGACCGAAAGGTAAAGGGCCTATCTTAGCCGAGCTAGAGAAAAGCCCAAAGGCTTATTGGACCTGAAACATACTCATGTATGTGGCCCAATGAGCAGTAATGCCAGAGAAAATCTCCTGTACTTCATTTTCTCTACTGATTACTTCAGTGAGTATGACTGTGTTCATTTGATGAGACACAAGTCGGAATTCTTTGACATGGTCGAAAGAGTTCCAGAATGAAGTATAGGATCTGAATGACAAAAGTATTAAGACTCTGGATTAAATCACGAGTAAGAATACTTAAGTCATTGATTGTGTGATCATCTTAATGAGTGTGAAATCGCTTCACAGCTCATTTCTCCTGAAAACCTGAAGGTGTTTCTGTGAGAAAGAATCAGATCTTATTAGAAATGATTAAAGATGAGTCACACGAATCTTCCATGATATTATTTAAGAATAACGCTCTAAAATATCTAAGTTTACGCTGAAATAGTTCCACAAATATCAGTTGAAAGACACCACGTTAATGTGGATTGGAATCGATCCAAATTTGTCTTTACTGAGTATTTGTAGTTGTGCTACTTCGCTGGTTGTCCTAGAGAAACTAAGGCTTGTTACTTTTACGTCCAATCTGTTTTCTAAGAAGGGAAATTACTTTCCAAGAAGAACAGTGGGAGTAAAAAGTATTTTTACGACCATTCTGTTTTCTAAGAAGGGAAGTTACTTTCCAAGAAGAACAGTGGGAGTAAAAGTACAACTCGAAGAAATTCGAGAAATACAGGGGGCTGCTTAACCTATTGAGGGAGAGCAGCGGAAGGATTTACAGATTTCTGTAGAATCTACACCTGTGGAGCCTGAAGTTCGCAGATATGAATGAATCAGTTACTAATCCGAGAGTGATTTCTCGTCATTAGTTGAAACTGATAATCATTGAAAGTTCGCATGATCTGATGATCATTGAAAGCGACAAATCTGCGAAATTCAAAGAAGCGAAAGTGAGCCCGAACTCCGAAAATTACATTTTATGTAAGTTAGCTTCATCGATCCATTAATGGATGGAAGCAAACATATCGGAGTTGGAATCTTCGTTCTGTTGAAGTAGTCAAGGTTTTGACTTGAACAGGAACGAAGCGGAACTGTGTGTTTACTAATAGATTAGTGGGAGCGATATTGAATTTCTCATATTGTATGTCGATGACATACTGATTCTCGAAAATGACGTCCCAACGCTGTAGTCGGTAAAAGGACTAGCTGGGAGTTGGTTTAATGATTGACATGGGTAAAGCCACGTAATTCTTGGATTTTGGATCTAAAGATAGAGATCCAAAAGAGCTGGTAGGACAAAGTCAGGATTCTTAAATTGACAAAGTCCTACACGTTTTGAGCAATCCAAGAAGGGTTTTATGCCAATGTCACATGGCAGTAAGTTAAGCAAGATACAGTATCCTACGATAACTGCTGAGCTTAAATGCATGGATGAGATTCCATATGCGTCGGCAATTGGATCTATCATGTATGTCATGAAACGTACTTGTTTAATGTTGCTTTAATGTTAAGCAAGACAAGTAAAGACCAGTCAAATCCAGCAAAGAATCACTGGATTGCCGTAAAGAATATCCTAAAGTATTTGAGGAATACTAAGGATGAATTCTTGAGTTACGGAGAAAGTGAGGTGCTACGAGTCGGTAGAGTCTGAAAGGCAAGTTTCCAATAGACAAAGATGATTTCCGATCACAGTCCGGTTATATCTTGTGTCTATCTGGCGGTGCAAGGCACTGTTGCTGACTCAATGACTTAAGCTGAACATTTCGCAGCTTGGGAAGTGGCGAAAGAGGTTGTTTGGAAAGAAGAGTTCGTCGCTAAACTTGATGTGATTCCCAGCATAGATGAGACTAGCTGCACATCAGAGGTCCAAACACCTTGAGGATAGGTATAACCTATTCCGTAAGATAAATGACAGAGATGTTAAGTAGATCAGCAAGTTTCAACGAATGAGAACGTTGCTAATCTATTAACGAAGCCACTCCTTAGGCCTAAGCACGAGTCGCGGACTGTTGCTGTAGGATAAGTGAAATTAAGATGTAATCTTATTTTCAGTGGGAGTTATTAAAGGGCTTTATTTAGTTATTGGATATGTTCTTGAAACAACATTTAAGATGTTTAATGAAATTATTATTTCAAGATTATTTTAGCTGTGATGAAATAATCGTTCCAAAGTGATATGAACCATTTTATAGGTCATCGAAGTAAATGACTTGATCTTGAGTCATCGAAGTCATTTAGCTTGATCATGAGACCCTATATTTGATAGATGTTTTATATCATCCCGTCCCTAGTCGAAGGTTGTTGAAATTGGAACACCAACAACCGTGTGAGACTGGATTGGTATGTGACTTATGACAAAGTCTCAGTGTGTCATAGATGCGCGGCATCAAAGTCAGTACATAGGTGTATGTTTGGGAACATACGACCGGACAAGACCCGCTTATAAGAACTCTTCAGGATATTTATATCTGTGTCATAAGAGATTCTTACTACGACTATAGAGTATAGTCCTTAGACCTGAGTTCGCATGCATGTGACTGCACATGGACTGATGCACTTTGATCATTGTCTAACGCTATCGTTCTGCGATAGTTATAAGGACCTTGTTTGGGTACATTATGAAATGAGTAGTTTACAGTGATGGAACAAGACGGAATTTGTCCCTCCAATATAAATGGAGTGAATATCTCTAGGCCAATCGGAGATTTGAATACTGGAAAATGCATGGCCATGCTCAAACGGACTGTCCCGAGTCGTTTGGATTGTCAGTATCGAATCAGAGTCCGATGAACAAGATTAGGCTTTATAAGGATGACACCAATCTTGCCTTATGACTAATCGAGATATTGTGACAAAAGGATTATGAATACAGAGATTCCAGTACAAGTGGGAGATTGTTGGAATTGTGTCCAGTAATCTCGGTACTGTCTCTAGAAAGTAAGAGTATGTCAATGATCAGACATAAGTCATATAATATTGGGGGTCATGATGGCTTGCTAGAGTCCGCTCATGATCTATAAGTCTTGGACTTATTGCCATTATTATATGATCCCATATGGGTCACACGCCTAAGCTAACAGGAAAGTTATAGGAACGGCTTAGCAGAAGTACGGTAAAAGTGCTAGGCATTTACTGTACTTAAAGAGAATAAAAGGTTTTTGGCCACGGTGTGTCGATCGATACACAAGGTGTGTCGATCGACACAGTGCAGAGGAAACCAGGCGAGTTTTATAAATAAAACTCGGGTCTGGTTCTTTCTAACACAACCCTAAAAACGAGCCGTAAACTCTCTCTCTCTGTGTGCCGAGTTCCTTAGTTGCCTAGCAGCCTTCTTCTTGATTGGTGCGCGTGTGTGAACCTCTGGAGGAGTTATCTCTCGGTGGCTCTCTGATCTCTAACATACCATCTCTTTCCGCTGCAATTAACAGGTATCAGGTGAGATCATCAATTGTTTCTATTCTGAGAAGAACCTAGATCGCATGTTTAGGTTGATATGAATCTGGAATTGAATCAGGATCAACTAAACGTTCCTACACTGATACCACTGAAGGATTGTTTAGTGTTAATCCTGATTCAATTCTTCAGATTAAACTCACCTAAACATGCCAGATCTAGGTTCTCTTGCAGAATCATAAAGGATCTCACCTGTTACCTTGTTTTGCAGCGGAAAGAGGAGGTACGGGTCAGAGATCAGCAGAACCACCAAGAGATAGCTCCTCCAAAGGCTCACACACGCACGCACAGGAAATTGGCTGCTAGACCGAAGAGGAGGGAGGCCGCAGAGAGAGAGAGAGTTGGCGCAGAGGCTTAGGGAAAATTAGGTGGCTAGGTTAAGTTTTAATCATAAAACTTATGCCTAGTTCCTTTTGGGCTTTTGGGCCCAATTCCTAGTCTGATTAAATCCCTTGGATTTAATCAGGCCCTTCTATCTCTCTAAGCACAGTAAATGCCTAGCACTTTTACCGTACTTCTGCTAAACCGTTCCTACACATTTTCCTGTTAGCTTAGGCGTGTGACCCATATGGGATCATATAATAAAGGCAATAAGTCCAAGACTTATAGATCATGAGCGGACTCTAGCAAGCCATCATGACCCCCAGTATTATATGACCTATGTCTGATCATTGACATACTCTTACTTTCTAGAGACAGTACAGAGATTACTGGACATAATTCCAACAGAGGCATGATTGTTAGGACAGTGATCAAGTGTGATTGGAAGTAAGTCCTAAGTTTCTTGCCGATGTCAGTTACGGCCAATTTTCGATTGTTGGGTATCAAGTCTCTGCTCCGTCCAAGGTCTTGCTGGCGTAAAAATTAGCCTTTGATCGCCGCGATCCTATTTTACCAAGATCCTGCTCACAGCCACGCTTGACACTGCTATGTAAATGTATAGTGTTTCTCCTTCTTCCGGTTTTCCTATTATCGGCGGAGTTGTGAGGTATTCTCTTAACTGTCGAAAAGCCTCCTCGCATTTTTCGTCCCACTCGAACTTTCTATTTGATCTTAGAATCTGATAGAATGTGAGACATTTACCTGTTGACCTAGAGATAAAACGATTGAGTGCGGCAATCCTCCTGGTTAGTCTTTGTACTTTGCGATATTTGGTTGGCGAAGGCAACATCATTATTGCAGTGATTTGCTTTAGGTTGGCTTCAATATCCCTCGCTCTGTAACGATGTATCCTAGGAACTTTTCCGAGGTGACACCGAAGGTGTATTTTCCGGATTTAACTTCATGTCGTAGTCGTTTAGAATTTCAAAACATGTTTTTAAGTGCTTGATATGATCTTCGTCGACTAGCAATTTTACAAGCATGTCATCAATGTCGACTTCCATAGTTCAGCTGAGATACTTATCGAACATCTTGTTGATGAAGTGTTGGTACGTCGATCCCGCGTTCTTGAGTACGAACGGCATGACCTTGTAGCAGAATGTTCCTTTGTTTGTTATGAATGAAGTTTCTCCCTATCGTCTTGGTGCAACAGGATCTGGTTATACCCGAAGAAGACACATGAAGGATAAAAGTTTGTTGACAGCGGTCGCCTCAACTAGTCGTTCTTCTTTTCGACCACCACTGGATTCGCGAGCCATTCTGAGTACTTCACTTCCGTGATTGAACCCGCTCCTAGTAGTTTCTCCACCTCATAAATTACTGCTTGCGCTATATATGCTCCTAGCTTTCTTCTTTTTTGTTTGATTGGTATGTATGTTATGTCCACGTTGAGTTTGTGTCATGTGATGTTCGGACCGATCCTGGCCTTATCTTTGAGTGACCACACAAATTTCAAGACGTTTTGCTTGTGAAAATTAATGAGCTCGGATCTGATGGATGGATCGAGGTCGGCTCTGATTCCCACACCTCGCTCGGGGTGATGGTAGTCGATTTTGGCATGCTCGATCAACTCCACCCAAGGGTTATCTCGGTTGAATTCCTTTGGGGCGATTGTAATACCCTGTTTTACAAAAATGGGTCATTGGGCAGCATAAAAAGTCAACATGGGTATTTTTGTAATTTCAAAGACTTAAGGGGCGTTTTGGTAATTTTACCAAAATGCGAGACGGAGGAAAAGACGGCCAAATGTTATTATTTTGAATAAAGAAAATATTTAGAATACAAGAAGTAGTGGAAATAGACTTTAAATGAGTTTTCGGACTATCGGGAAAGGAAACGGATATAACCGATAAAACTTGTAAATTCTGTTACGGGAGCTACGAAAGTCCAAATGAAGTGAAAAAGTTGCTAAATGCTTCTAAAAGAATCTAGTATTTTAAAAAGAAGATGTGAAGATTTATTTCAGAGGCTACAGGGTTTTGGTGAATTAAAAGCGGAAATTGGTCGGTTTTGTAATACCATGTATTACAAAATTGGTCAACGAGCAGTCAAGAAGTCAACGAGGGGCGTTTTCGTAATTTACAAGAATAGAAGGACATTTTGGTAATTTTACCAAAATGCGAACCAGAAGCTAAGACGGGCCAAATGTTCTTCTTTTTAAATAAAGAAAACATTTAGAAGACTAGAAATGGAAGAAACGGAGTTTCAACAAGTTTTTTGGACTATCGGGAATGGAAAACGATAAAATCGAAAAACTTGTAAAACTCATATCGGGAGCTACGTGTGTCCAATTGGAATGATTCAAATTGATAAATTCATCTAAGAGCATCTAGAATCGGAAAATGAGGTTTGGTGGATTTATAGAAGCAGATAAGGAGCTTTTAAAATATTAAACACAAAACCGGCTAAACCGAGGCTTCGGAACTGAATGGAGTTACGGGATGATTTGAGTGGATTGGTTCAATTGTTTTGGTAATAATAAACACTGAGATGACAAGTGTGCAAGGTGTTACGCCACCTCTTCTTATTGGGTTCAAAGGATAAGTAGGATTCATTGAATTTGGAATGTGCAAGGTGTCATGAGGAGAAGAGTGCATGGAACTTCGCTGAGTTTTGGTGGGGTGGCGTGGCTGATTCTGATGGGGGGAGTACAGGTGTCTTCAATCAAGAAAAGGGGCTTCAACTATAAAAGGGATCCCAATGCTCCTCATTTTACTCACACCAGAAGAAGAAGAAGAAGAAGAAGAAGAAGAAGAAGAATAAGAGAGAGAGAAGAAGAAGCGTGAAGAAGAAGAGAGAGAAGAGTAAGCGTGAGAAAAAGAAGAACAGAGAGAGAGAACCGGAGGAGAAAGATATATGAGGAGAACCGGAGGAGAGAAAGAAGAGAACCGGAGGAGAGAGAAAGAGAAGGAGGAGAGAGATAAGAAGAGAAATAGGAGAGAGAAAAATAAGATTAGTCTGGAGGCTCGGTTGAAGGTACGATTGGATCACTAAGGTCAACGCTCGGGTCAAGGTCGGGTCACAGCTAGTCAACGGTTCGGAGAAGGTTCGGGTTAGCATCGGGTCTCGTGGGTCACGTCAATCCATCTATCCGTCGTCATGATAACATTGTGAGTCGGCTAAATTGTGTGTTGCATTTAAACAGTACATATAGACCTTGGAAACAATAAACTTAGATTTAGGTTGCATACCTCGATTGATTGAATTGGTTAGAACGGCTAGGTTGATTAATAACTCGGTTAACTAATTAAATGGTTAGGTTATTGAGATTCATGCTAGCTTGGTTATATCAGTAATTGATTGATAGTTCACTTGATTGCTTGATTGGGTGTTGCATTCATATAGAACGGCATGCTAGGACGTATATGCATATATAAGTATTTAAGAACGGATCTAAATGAATATATATACAGGGAATTATGAGTTGATTAAAATACGGTTAAAACGCATAACACACTTAGAATATAATAATGGGGTGGGTTAATTGGTCAATAGTCGGGGTTATCGGGTTAAATGAATTAATTAAATAATAATGTGAAGTCAGAAGGTTAGTAAGTTTACTAATCTCAAGCTGACGGATCGAAGAGGTTAAGAATAAGAATTTAAGGGATAAGATTAAGTAAGTGTGAATTAAGCCGTCTACGGGATTAGTAATCCACTAATCCCAAGGTAGCAGATTGATTGGGTGAAGGTTAAGGAAATATTAAAAGACTAATAAACCTAATTAATTAGTTGTGTGGTGTTGTGATGATTGTTTGTGTGATTGTGTATCTACTTCGGTGTTGGGCCGAGTAGACTGTTGATTGCTTGATTGTTTATCTACTTCAGTGTTGGGCCGAGTAGACTGCACTGGTAGATACTTACTGTTGGAATTATGTCCAGTAATCTCTGTACTGTCTCTAGAAAGTAAGAGTATGTCAATGATCAGACATAAGTCATATAATACTGGGGGTCATGATGGCTTGCTAGAGTCCGCTCATGATCTATAAGTCTTGGACTTATTGCCTTTATTATATGATCCCATATGGGTCACACGCCTAAGCTAACGGGAAAATACGAAGGAACGGTTTAGCAGAAGTACGGTAAAAGTGCTAGGCATTTACTGTACTTAGAGAGAATAAAGGGCCTGATTAAATCCATGAGAATTGGGCCCAAAAGCCCATGAGAACTAAAGGGAGTTTTAATGAATAAAACTTGACCTAAAGCTCTCTAATTTTTCTAAGCTTCTGCGCCTCCCTTAGCCTCTCTCTGCGCCTCCTCTCTGTCTGGTCTATCAGCCAATTCCCGAGCGTGCGTGTGTGAGCCTTTGGAGGATCCATCTCTTGGTGGTTCTGCTGATCTCTGACCATTACCTCCTCAGTCCGCTGCACAAAAGGTAACAGGTGAGATCAATTAAGTTTCTAAATAAGAGAACCTAGATCTGCATGTTTAGTAGGATGAATCAATTGAGAATTGAATCAGGAAACACTAAACGATCCAACAGTGGTATCAGAGCTATTGGTTCTGTGGTTTTTCTTGTTTAGAATCATGTTAAGGATTGTTTAAGAAGTGTTTTTTGAATCAACCTACTGATAAGGAAAAACACTTAAGAAACAAAGAATTAAAACCTAAACAAAACAAGAAATCGCATGATCCGATCTATATTGAATCGGTATGCGTCGGAGTGTTGATCAGTTTCGGATCACACGTCCGGATCGTTTTGACGAACAAACCGATCGTGGATCGACTTGTGTCGTCGACACGATCGTAGGCATGGGTGGACGGCGGGTCGTTGACACGATCGTAGGCATCGACCGGATCGGATATGACGCACGGACGGATCAAGGATCGCGTCGCGTGGTCGATCCGATCAGCCGAGGATCGCACGATCGATCGTGATCGGATTGTCACGCCTCGTCCCGTCGCGCCCGGCTTCGCGGCCCGATCGTCCCGTCCCGTCCAGCTAGCGTCCCAATCGCATGAGGCTCGGCCGTCCCGATCATGGATCACACGATCGCATGTTTGCGGCTGGTCGATTGTGATCGAGGAGCTAGGTCACGACCGTGATCGGTTCGTGACCAATTCGGTTCGGTTCGGTTTAAAATTTTATTAAAATTAATCGTCACGGTTTAATAAACAGACTTAATAAATTTATTAAGCTCTGGTTAAACCGAGATAAGAAATCCAAAGTCGAAAAATTGGATTTTGTGCCTAAACCAGGGATTTTCTAATTTGATTTGGTTGGACCAAATAAATTGAGAAAATCCGGTTTAGTAAATAACTGGTTGACAATTGTGGTCATCGTAGTAATTAATTTTGGTTAAGACCAATTTTAATGAACCAGACCGGTTATGTCATTTAATTGGGCAATTGGGTTATGTCTTGGACATGAACAAATTCTTGGGCCTCGGGCCAAGAATTTAAAACAATTGGGCCAATTATTTGAGTCTTTTCTTCAGAATTAAATTAAAATTTATTTTATAAAATTATAAAATCGATTTTAAATTAATAAGTTTCCAAAATTTTGAAATTAGAAAGTTTCTTAAATTAGAAGTTTCTAGATTTGCATGTTTTGGATTTTAGGAAATTTCTATATTTAGAAAGTTTCCAATTTAGGAAGTTTCCAATTTTAGAAAGTTTCCAATTTTAGGAAGTTTCCAATTTTAGAAAGTTTCCAAAATTAGTAGGTTTTCCAAAAGGGAAAGTTTCCCAAAATAGTAATCTTCTATTTTGGGATGAATTTTAATAAACCTACAAACCTCAAATAATATCAAGCGTTGGATGTCTTGTCCAGTCTATGTCAGCTGTCGAAGCCCATTCAATTGTACTCATGGCCTTACAGTGTGAGGGTGTCTACTTTTGCGTGGGTAAGACGGTTTGTGATTCATAAATGTCATTGGGAGTCCCAGACATTAATGATTACATGACTGTATAGTCTGGTTTTCTTGACTAGGCCATCGGGAGTCCCGGGCCTTGAGACATCAGAGTGGATTGGGCCTCGGGCCCAGATTCACAACCAAGAGTTATATCACGGATATAATTAGCCGAGATAGGGCTTACCGATATAAGCTAAGATTGGGTGACGGCCAGTGGCCCATTTTGATCTTAGTTATATGTGGATCTTGGAATCATTATATTCTATTGAGGGTAACTTATGTTATTGAATATAATGCGTGATTAATCATATTAAATTTAATACGAGATTAATCATATTGAACATATTAACTAAAATCCTTTTATCTTAAATTTCAGTTATGACTAGCACAAACAATCAAAACACTTTCTCGATCCGGTCTGTCCTTGAGATGGACAAGCTGAACGGATCAAATTTCTTGATTTGGTCGCGGAACCTGAGGCTAGTCCTCAGACAGGAGAGAAAGGACTATGTCCTTGAGAGAGCTCTCCCCGTAAGGATCGGGTCCAATGCTTCTCATGCAGTATATAATGCTTGGAATAAGCATTATAATGATGCGGTAGATGTGCGTGGTCTGATATTGGCTACCATGGACTCAGACTTGCGGGAGCAATATGAGAACATGGAGTCGCCAATAGAGATGATCAGCATCCTGAAATTGAAATTTCAGGAGCAGGTAAGAGTGGAGAGATACCAGTTGGTTAAGTCTCTCACTAGCTGCAAGCTACCAAATGATCATCCAGTGAGTCCTCATGTCAGTAAAATGATGGGTTACATTGATAACCTGAGGAAACTGGATTATCCAGTTAGCCAAGAATTGGCAACTGAGATCATTCTGTAGTCGCTGCCGTCAAGCTATGATAAGTTCAAAAGGAACTATATCAAGAAAGGCTTAACGAAGACGCTGACTGAACTGCATGATATGCTCAAGACAGTTGAGCCAAACGTGAAGAGTACTCTGTACAATCTCATGAATGAGAAGGGTAGGTTTACTAAACCTAATGCTGACAAGGGTGAAGACAAAGTTGTCCAGATTTAGAATCATGGCAAGCGTGTGTCTTCTGAGCCCGAGTCAGATACCTCTTACGTTGGTAAGTGCTGCTACTGTAAAGAGACTGGGCATTGGAAGAGAAATTGCATTAAATTCATGGAAGATTATGAGGAGTTAAAGTTGATGTATGAGACTACTTCCTCAGGTATTCATGTTATTACTTCAAGTTATACCTTATAGGTATTGGATACTGGTTGTAGCACTGATATTTGTTATAATATGCAGAGCCTGGACAACAGTAGAACTTTGAAGGAAGGGCAAGTGAAACTGCGTGTCTGGAAGGAGCTTGGGATGCTGCCTCAGCCGTAGGGTTTTCACTTATAGATCCCTTTGAGGCTTGGTTTTGTATTAAGTAATTGCTACAATGTACCTGCTTTAAGCAGAGTTGTTTTTCATTTTCTTGTGAAGAATTTGAATGTTTTCATTTTGATAAAGACAAGTTTTGTTCTTTTGATCTTAATGAAATGTTAATTGTAGCACCCTATTCAAGGAATGGGTTTTATATCTTAAACCAAAGAGTGCCTAAATGTAACATAAATACCGAATTGGTTTAAATCTGATGAATTAAACCTGATTTTTCTTGGCATAAATGTTTTGGTCAAATAGAGTAAATCGGATTCAGAAACCCCATAGTTATGGACTTTTGGGCTCATTTGAATGGATATCTTATGAGACTTGAATTCTGCTTACTGGACCAAAAGACAAAGGGCCCATCTTAGCCGAGCTAGAGAAAGGCCCAAAGGCTTATTGGAGATTGAACATACTCATGTATGTGGTCCGATGAGCAGTAATGCCAGAGAAAATTTCCTGTACTTCATTGTCTCTACTGATTACTTCAGTGAGTGTGACTGTGTTCATTTGATAAGACACAAGTCGGAATTCTTTGACATGGTCGAAAGAGTTCCAGAATGAAGTATAGAATCTGAATGACAGAAGTATTAAGACTCTGGATTAGATCATGAGTGAGAATACTTAAGTCATTGTTTGTGTGATCATCTGAATGAGTGTGAAATCGTTTCACAGCTCAATTCTCCTGAAAACCTTGAGGTTTTTCTGTGAGAAAGAATCAGATCTTGTTAGAAACGATTAAAGATGAGTCACACGAATCTTCCATGATATTCTTTAAGAATAACGCTCTAGAAATATCTAAGTTTACGCTGAAATAGTTCCACCAATATCAGTTGAAAGACACCACGTAAATGTGGATTGGAATCGATCCAAATTCGTCTTTACTGAGTTTTTGTAGTTGTGCTACTTCGCTGGTTGTCCTAGGGAAACCAAGGCTTGCTACTTTTACGTCCATTCTGTTTTTCTAAGAAGGGAAGTTACTTTCCAAGAAGAACAGTGGGAGTAAAAGTGTAGCTCGAAGAATTTCGAGAAATACAGGAGGCTGCTCAACCTGTTGAGGAAGAGCAGCGGAAGGATTTACAGATTTCTGTAGAGTCTACACCTGTGGAGCCTGAAGTTCGCAGATATGAAAGAATCAGTCACTAATCCGAGAGTGAATTCTCGTCATTAGTTGAACCTGATGATCATTGAAAGTTCGCATGATCTGATGATCATTGAAAGCGACGAATCTGCGAAACTCAAAGAAGCGAAAGTGAGCCCGGACTCCGGAAAAATTACATTTTGTGTAAGTTAGCTTCATCGATCCATTCATGGATGGAAGTAAACATATCGGAGTTGGAATCTTTGTTCTGTTGAAGTAGTCAAGGTTTTGACTTAAACAGGAACGAAATGGAACTGTGCGTTTACTAAAAGATAAGTGGGAGCAATATTGCATTTCTCATAGTGTATGTCGATGACATACTGATTCTCGGATATAATGTCCCAATGCTGCAGTCGGTAAAGGACTGGCTTGGGAGTTGGTTTTATGATTGACATGGGTAAAGCCACGTATGTTCTTGGATTTTGGATCTAAAGATAGAGATCCAAAAGAGCTGGTAGGACAATGTCAGGATTCTCAAATTGACAAAGTCCTACACGTTTTCAGCAATCCAAGAAGGGTTTTATGCCAATGTCACATGGCTTACGCTAAGCAAGAAACAGTATCCTACGATATCTGCTGAGCTTGAATGCATGGATGAGATTCCATATGCGTCGGCAATTGGATCTATCATATATGCCATGACACGTACTTGTTTTGATGTTGCTTTAATGTTAAGCAAGACAAGTAAAAGACCAGTCAAATCCAGCAAAGAATCACTGGATTGCCGTAAAGAATATCCTGAAGTATTTGAGGAATACTAAGGATAAGTTCTTAATTTACGGAGAAAGTAAGGTGCTACAAGTCGGAAGAGTCTGAAAGGCAAGTTTCCAACAGACAAAGATGATTTCCGGTCACAGTCCGGTTATACCTTGTGTCTGTCTGGCGGTGCAAGGCACTGTTGCTGACTCCATGACTTAAGCTGAATATTTCGCAGCTTGGGAAGCGGCAAAAGAGGTTGTTTGGAAATAAGAGTTCATCACTGAACTCGATGTGATTCCCAGCATAGATGAGACTAGCTGCACATCAGAGGTCCAAACATCTTGAGGGTAGGTATAACCTATTCCGTGAGATAAATGACAGAGATGTTAAGTAGATCAGCAAGTTTCAACGAATGAGAACGTTGCTAATCTATTAACGAAGACACTCCTTAGGCCTAAGCACGAGTCGCGGACTGTTGCTGTAGGATAAGTGAAATTAAGATGCAGTCTTAATTTCAGTGGGAGTTATTAAAGGGCTTTATTTAGTTATTTGATATGTTCTTGTAAAACATTTAAGATGTTTAATGAAATTATTATTTCAAGATTATTTTAACTGTGATGAAATAATCGTTCCAAAATGATATGAACCATTTTATAGGTCATCGAAGTAAGTGACTTGATCTTGAGTTATCGAAGTCATTTAGCTTGATCATGAGACCCTATATTTGATAGATGGTTTATATCATCCTGTCCCTAGTCGAAGGTTGTTGAAATTGGAACACCAACAACCGTGTGAGACTAGATTGGTATGTGACTTATGACAAAGTCTCAGGATGTCATAGATGCACGGCATCAAAGTCAATACATAGGTGTATGTTGGGGTACATACGACCGGACAAGACCCGATTATAAGAACTCTTCAGGATATTTATATCTGTGTCATAAGAGATTCTTACTACGACTATAGAGTATAGTCCTTAGACCTGAGTTCGCATGCATGTGACTGCACATGAACTAATGCGCTTTGATCATTGTCTAATGCTGTCGTTAAGCGATAGTTATAAGGACCTTGTTTGGGTGTATCATGAAATGAGTAGTTTACAGTGATGGAACAAGACGGGATTTGTCCCTCCAATATAAATGGAGTGAATATCTCTAGGCCAATCGGAGATTTGAATACTGGAAAATGCATGGCCATGCTCAAACGGACTTTCCCGAGTCGTTTGGATTGTCAGTATCAAATCAGAGTCCGATGAACAAGAATTAGGCTTTATAAGGATGACACTAATCTTGCCTTATGACTAATCGAGATATTGAGACAAAAGGATTATGAATACAGAGATTCCAGTTCAAGTGGGAGATTGTTGGAATTATGTCCAGTAATCTCTGTACTGTCTCTAGAAAGTAAGAGTATGTCAATGATCAGACATAAGTCATATAATACTGGGGGTCATGATGGCTTGCTAGAGTCCGCTCATGATCTATAAGTCTTGGACTTATTGCCTTTATTATATGATCCCATATGGGTCACACGCCTAAGCTAACGGGAAAATACGAAGGAACGGTTTAGCAGAAGTACGGTAAAAGTGCTAGGCATTTACTGTACTTAGAGAGAATAAAGGGCCTGATTAAATCCATGGGATTTAATCAGAACTGAGAATTGGGCCCAAAAGCCCATGATAACTAAAGGGAGTTTTAATGAATAAAACTTGACCTAAAGCTCTCTAATTTTTCTAAGCTTCTGCGCCTCCCTTAGCCTCTCTCTGCGCCTCCTCTCTGTCTGGTCTAGCAGCCAATTCCCGAGCGTGCGTGTGTGAGCCTTTGGAGGATCCATCTCTTGGTGGTTCTGCTGATCTCTGACCATTACCTCCTCATTCCGCTGCACAAAAGGTAACATGTGAGATCAATTAAGTTTCTAAATAAGAGAACCTAGATCTGCATGTTTAGTAGGATGAATCAATTGAGAATTGAATCAGGAAACACTAAACGATCCAACACTTACTATGGTGCGGAACCGGGTAAGTCTGGGTAAGGTCAGGTGATGTGGAGGTTGGCGATAGGACTTGCGGGATAGATTGAGGATTGAGATGATATTTCTATTTGACCTTGTCGGTCTTGCGTAATAGATTTCCAGTGAGTCTGCTTGTTTACATTACTGTTACTCGGACTCCGTAGGGTGCGTTAGATCCCGCAAGTCTAGAGATGGCGTTCTGTTACTTGGGACCCGATTGGATCCTCGGGTAGTTACCTGATCGGTTCACGTGCCTTCGAGTGGTGATTCTGGTTATGGTGTTAACTTACTGAGTGACGCCGGTAGGTGTATGGTCCAGAGAATATGGGGTCGCGTCCTAGAGCCGGACTGCATGGAAGCTTTGGTTATCTAGGGGTTGTAGTATCCCCCAACTAGCCTAAGCCGGACAGGACGGCCCATGGAACCAAAAACGTGAACGGAAGTTTGGGAAAGAAAAACAGGAGTGTTCCATGGACGATTTAGGGTCAAGACTCACCTTGAAGGAGTTTGGTTCAGTGTGGAAGAGAGTGTTCAGCTCAACTGAGCTGAACAGTTGAGCTGGTCAGCTAGGTCAGCTGGCAACCAGCTCAGCTCAGCTGGCCTAAGTGTCAAGCTCACGGGTCAGCTGACCAGGGCGGTTACCAACCGAATGGTCACCAAGGGAAGTCGCAACCTTTCAGCCTCCCACTTGTGCCCATTCGCTTGGGAGAATTTGGCGCCAAGGAAGCCTATAAATAGGCCATTCCTTGGCCATTTTGCGCACACACCCAAGAGGAAAAAACCCAGAAAAATTCTCCAAAGGCACATAGCCATTTAAGCGAGAGTTTAAAAGAGAGAGAGAAGCCGGATTCTTGAAGAGAAGGCCGGCGGTCTAAGAGCGGATTTGGTGGTGGATTAAAGCGTGAAAAGGGACCAAGGATGGCTGGTGAAGCATCTACAACCCACGGCAAAACCACGACCACATCAAAGGTTAGAATCCGAGTCTATTCATCTCGGTCATGGCCAAACCGTGAAGGCCAATGTCCGGTTGTCTCTAAGGCCGGATTTACTCCTTCTACTTCTTCTAGAAAGCACCCTTGATTCCAAGTGCACGACCGGCCTTAAGGCCGTGGTCGTGAACCGAATCAACAAGCGGCCGAGTTGCGGCCCAAACGAATTAAAGGGCTCGATGGGTCGATGTGTCTCGAATGGTTTAACGGCACGTCTAGAGGACGTTTGAGCCGAGGACCGAGAGACTGAAACATGGCCAGCCCATGCTTGAATCAAACCAAAGACAGAGTTCGGTGGGTCGCAAATCAAACCGCCTTGTTAGCCGGTGTTGTGTGGCGATCATCCTTCACGGATCGTCTAAGGACGAACGTGGATGAAGAGAGTGGGCACGGTCGCAAGTACGGACACAAGGAACGATCGCAACCGTTCGCGGAACGATCGCCTCCGTTCGTATGAACAGTTGCGTCCGTTCGCAGACGTGCGACTGGACCAAGGCCCGACCGTGTAGCGATCGTGGTACGACCGTAACGGACGAGCGGCATGACCGCAAGGTCATACGCACAATCGTGCGGTACGACCGTAACGAACAAACAGCGCGACCGTAAGGTCATGCGCTCGGTCGTACGGTACGACTGCCACGGGCGTGCGACATGACCCTAAGGTCACACACGCACGGACGTACGGACGACCGCGAACAAATGTGTGGTACGACCGCGAGTACACGCACACACGACCATACGAACATAAACACGAACGTGCGGACGTACGCTCACGACCGTGGGCCAAGATGCGTTTGCGGTTCTTGAACGTGCATGGGAACAAGTTGGCTTAAGAACGGAACTTAGAACGGTTTATAGGTTTATTGATACTTGGGTTCATGGGATCATATAGAACCGCCTTTATTGGTAGGTTGCATAAAAAATATAATTGATGTATGAATACTCATGAATATACTTGTTTCAGGTGATCAAGGGGATGATCATGCATAGGTGCGGACTGAAGCCCAAGGACGAGTGGTGTTGGATATATAGATTTGTATTAGGACCGATACTTGAATATTAGCGTAATGACAATACCTCATTGTATTGGTACCTTTACTTATTAATAAAAGATCTATTTATCTTATCGTTTCTTTCCTTAGACTAAGAATGGAATTAAATGGATGAATGAATGTTGCTAGAATGGTTTAAGTATGAAATAAATGAACTTGAGGTTCGCAAATGAACCTCAAGATAGAACGGCTAAGTAGTGACAATCCGTTCCGGCCCTATGGCCAGGATATGCCATGTCAAGTTGGTATCAGAGCGGAGTTATTTCCTAGGCTACGGGTTAAGGGCTACACCACTCGTCCGGGGTTAGATTTTCCGTGTAGATATGGTAGACTTGTTAGGACTTGGAGATTGCTTGAATGACTTATCTTGTGAAATCTTCAGGTTGGAAAAAGCAAGTCGAAGAGAACTAAGGACAAAGAGGCGTCTGCGACCGGCCACAGCCCAAGAGTCCAGACCACCCCTGTCACGCCTGGGTTAACCGGTCTTGAGGTTAACCAAACGGGCACTGGACCCACGGCACCACACATTCCCGATGGGACTAGGGTTGAAGAACCGGACACCCACGTTGGGAATGAGGAGCACATGGGCGAGTTTTCATCTCATGCGGCCCGTACCAAGGCCGGCCATGAGATGGAAGATGCCACAGGTGGTGGTGGCGGTCAGCCTTTGATAGCGGTCCCAAATATCGGTCAGATGTGGGCCATGTTGAAGGAACTATGGGCCAGCTCACGGTACAGAACCAGAACATCTCTGGTCAAAAACCGGCTGAGGGTGAGCCACGGATCCAAATCCCCGAGACTACGGGTCCGAGTGATGATGATCCGGACGTAGTAGTGGTAGAGTCACCGGTCCCTAAAAAGACCCAAAAGGTGGACTACCTCAACGTTTTTGGTCACATCACCAAGTTGGGCACAAAACACTTCAAGGGAAGTGCTGACCCACTTGAGGCTGATGAATGTAAGTCATGGCTTGTTTGGAACTTCCGTTCCACCCGTTGTCCCGAGGATTACTGCAAGGACATCGCGGTCCACTTCCTGGAAGGGGACGCACATAACTGGTGGCTGTCTGTTGACAGATGCACCAAGGGCCTCATCGACTCCTTTGCAGAGTTTGAGATTGAGTTCAACTGGAAGTACTTCCCGGCGGAGGCTTGGGATCGTAGGGAAGGCAAGTACTTAAACTTGGTCCAAGGCCGCAGGATGGTCCGAGAGTACGAGGTCAAATTCGACCATCTCAGACATTACGTGGGACGGGATGTTGAGGACGAGCCGGCTCAGGTGCGTCGCTTCCTTCGCGGCATGCAAGTGGAGTTATGTACCCATTGCTCGGTTTGTACCTACAATAGTGTTTCCGAGATAGTCTAGAGGGCAGCTACGGTTGAAGCCAACATGACTGAGGAGAACCACGTTGGCTCAAAAGACAAAGTGTCCAGCCAAACCGTGAAGGACCTAAAGAGGAAAAGGGATCAGATGGCTGACAACCAATCATCTGAACGTGCCAGATGTGCCACATGTTGCAAACGACACTTGGGGAAGTGTTGGAAAAGCCAGTGGGGTATGCGCGAAGTGTGGCGGCAAGGACCATGAGTCAGCAAGCTGTTCACATAACAAGGGGCGTGAAGAGGTGACCGAGAGATCAGTGATGTGCTACCACTGTGGCCAAGCAGGACATTACATACGTGAATGTCCAAAGCGCCAAGATGGGAAGCATAAGGCTCCAGAAGTGAACCGGGGTCAGGGAGACCGCGCGGCTACGCCCAAGGGTCAAGCTGTGAAACCTCGGGTTTACGAACTGTTGAAGGACTCAGGCGAGGCCAGCTCCTACGATGCGATCACTGGTACGTTACTGGAACCCTGACTTCTTCAATTATAGTAATGCATTGCATACATATTGGGGGAAAGAGCGGGGCGCTTATACATTTAAGAAATGTGTAGGGACCGTTTTGATTGGCGTTGTAGAGACGTTGACCTTGTTTGATTTTGGGGCTACACATAGCTTTGTGAGTCCCAGGATGATTGGAAAAGGCTTGTTCCAGAAGGAACAAGTGGCCGGCCAAGGCATTGTGAATGCCGCCGGTGGGTAAGTAATGCCTATGCTAGGGTTGGTGCGGTATGTACTTGTCTCCATTGGAGGCGCAAGTATGCCGGCCGGCCTAGTTGTAGTTCAACTCAAACATCACGAAGTGATCTTGGGTATGGATTGGCTCGGTCAGAACCGAGCTACCATTAAATGTCACCGAGGAAGGGTGAAATTCGAGAGGCCGGAATGCAAGGTGGTATTCCAAGAAATACGGTCGACTTCAGGAAGCTTGGTCATCTCTGCCATCCAAGCAGAGAAAATGTTGGCTAAGGGATGTGAAGCATACTTAGCTACCATCACGACCAAGGAAATCAGAACCGAGACAAAGGTCGGGGAGATTCCAGAGGTCAAGGACTTTGAGGATATGTTCAAAACCCTAGAAGGCTTGCCGCCTGACCGGTCTGATCCGTTCACCATTGAACTTGAACCCGGAACTAAACCCTTATCTAAGGCGCCATACAGAATGGCCCCAGCCGAGATGGCTGAATTGAAGAAGCAGTTGGAAGAACTGCTAGACAAAGGCTTTATTAGGCCATGCAGTTCTCCAGGGGGGTCGCATGTCCTATTCGTCAAGAAGAAGGACGGGAGCCTTCGCTTATGCGTGGACTACCGAGGCATCAACAGGGTTCCAGTGAAGAACAAATACCCCTTGCCTCGGATAGATGAGTTGTTGGATCAACTGAAGGGTTCCACAGTGTTTTCCAAGATCGATCTCGCTTTGGGATACCATCGAATCCCGATAGCGCCAGAGGACGTGAGGAAAACCGCGTTTAGAACTCGGTATGGTCACTACGAGTTTGTAGTCATGCCTTTTGGTCTAACAAACGCACCATCTGCGTTCATGAAGATGATGAACGGTGTCTTTCGGGAATGGTTAGACAAGTTTGTGATCATATTCATTGATGACATTCTTGTTTACTCCAAAAACCCTAAGGAACATCGGGAACATCTGAGGATCGTGTTGGAGAAGTTGAGAGAGCGGAAGCTCTACGCCAAGCTAAGCAAATGTAGCTTCTGGCAAGAACGAATTGGCTTCCTAGGGCACATTGTGTCAGCTGAGGGAGTGTAGGTTGATCTGGAGAAAATCCGATAAATTGAGGAATGGCCAAAGCCGAGAAACATGACGGAAGTCCGAAGTTTCCTCGGGCTGGCCGGCTACTACAGGCGATTCGTCCAAGGGTTTGCAAGCATGGCCAAGGCCATGTCAAAGCTGACCGGGAAGAACGTGAAGTTCGATTGGACGGATGCCGCGGAGAAGAGTTTCACAGAACTCAAGGAGATGTTGACTAAGGCACCAGTCCTGACCCAACCCCAAGATGATATACCATACGTGGTATACACGGATGCGTCTATCAATGGGTTAGGATGTCTGTTGATGCAAGAAGGGAAGGTGATTGCATATGCTTCAAGGCAATTATGGAAACATGAAAGGAATTATCCCACTACTGATCTTGAAATGGCCGCAGTAGTCTTTGCACTTAAGATATGGAGATCTTACCTTTACGGAGCGAAAGTGCAACTATTTACGGACCATAAGAGCTTGAAGTATGTGTTCACCCAACCTGAGCTGAACCTTCGACAAAGGAGGTGGATGGAACTAGTGGCCGATTATGATCTGGACAATACTTACCATCCGGGAAAGGCCAACCTCGTGGCCGATGCCTTAAGTATTAAAAGGACCGAGGTGGCCATTGAACGGGATGCAGAGACCTTGGTTGGAATGGTCCGTTCCTTGCGTCTCAATGCATTGGCCGTGGGAGAAGAGCCGGTAGGCTTAGGAGCAGCGGACCAGGCAGATATTCTGAGTAAGGTTCGGTTAGCTCAGAAAGATGATGAAAAGTTGGTGAAGGCCGCAGAGAACAACCACACGGAATACCAAATCTCCAACAACGGGACGATTGTGGTAAATGGCCGAGTCTGTGTGCCAAACGTGTGGGAACTGAAGGAAGTCATCTTACAGGAGGCTCATCAGTCCAAGTTCTCCATTCATCCTGAAAAACCAAGAGTTACCATGACCTAAAACGGTACTATCATTGGGTCGGGATGAAACGTGATGTAGCTGATTGGGTGGCCAAGTGCCCAACCTGTCAGTTGATCAAGGCTGAACGCCAAGTCCCGAGTGGATTGTTACAAAGTCTCCCTATTCCAGAATGGAAATGGGATAACATAACCATGGACTTTGTGACAGGTTTATCCACGACCCGGAACAAGCGAGACGCAATCTGGGTAGTAGTGGATAGACTCACGAAATCCGCACACTTCTTGGCCATCAAGAAGACGGATGGAGTCGAGAAGTTGGCTGAGATATACATTGACGAGATCATGAGGTTGCATGGGATCCCATCAAGTATAGTCTCAAGCAGGGATGGCCGGTTTACTTCTTATTTCTGGCAAGCCTTCCAAAAGGCCCTGGGAACAAGAGTGAACATGAGTACGGCTTACCATCCCCAAACAGACGGTCAATCAGGAAGGACCATACAAACCCTAGAAGACATGCTAAGGGGGTGTGTGTTGGAATTATGTCCAGTAATCTCTGTACTGTCTCTAGAAAGTAAGAGTATGTCAATGATCAGACATAAGTCATATAATACTGGGGGTCATGATGGCTTGCTAGAGTCCGCTCATGATCTATAAGTCTTGGACTTATTGCCTTTATTATATGATCCCATATGGGTCACACGCCTAAGCTAACGGGAAAATACGAAGGAACGGTTTAGCAGAAGTACGGTAAAAGTGCTAGGCATTTACTGTACTTAGAGAGTATAAAGGGCCTGATTAAATCCATGGGATTTAATCAGAACTGAGAATTGGGCCCAAAAGCCCATGAGAACTAAAGGGAGTTTTAATGAATAAAACTTGACCTAAAGCTCTCTAATTCTCTTCAGCTTCTGCGCCTCCCATCTCTCTCTCTGCGCCTCTTCTCTCAGCTGGTCTAGCAGCCAATTTCCCGGTGTGCGTGTGTGAGCCTTTGGAGGATCCATCCCTTGGTGGTTCTGCTGATCTCTGACCCGTGCCTCCTCTTTCCGCTGCACAAAAAGGTAACAGGTGAGATCCATTATGTTTCTATTCAAGAGAACCTAGATCTGCATGTTTAGTAGGATGAATCAATCTGAGAATTGAATCAGGAAACACTAAACCGATCCAACAGTGGTATCAGAGCCAGGTTCTGTGGTTTTTCTTGTTTAGAATCTTGTTTAGGATTGTTTAAAGAAGTGTTTTTGAATCAATCTACTGATAAGAGAAAAACACTCAAGAAACAATGAATTAAAAACCTAAACTAATGAAAATCGCATGACCAAACTATATGATTTGGTATGCGTCGGCCGAGTGATGATCCGATCGACCAAGCCGATCGCATGTATCGATCACGGATCGATGGCGTGGATCGCGTTGCCTGGTCGGATCGATCGACCGTGAGGCGCGAGCATCGCATGGATCCGCTAGGCAGATCGCATGGATCGCGTGCGTCTCGGCAAGCGTCGTCCCGCTCTCGTCCCGCTCTCGTCCCGCTCTGTCCCGGTCGCTCGGCGATCGCGTGAAGCCAACGACCCGAGCTCGACGATCACGGTCCCGTCCCGAGCGATCATCCCGTCCCGTCCAGCAGCCTGTCCCGATCGTTCCGTTCGTGAGGCTTGCGGCTGTCATGATCGTGTGAAGCTCACGGCTAGGTCGTGATTGGTTCACATGATCAATCGGTTCGGTTCGGTTTAAGGCTCGGTTTAAAATTTTAATTAAAATCAAAACGTCGCGGTTTAATAAACAGACTTAATAATTTTATTAAGTTCTGGTTAAACCGGGATAAGAAATCCAAAGTCGAAAATTGGATTTTGTGCCTAAACCAGTGATTTTCTAATTTGATTTGGTTGGACCAAATAAATTGAGAAAATCCGGTTTAGTAAATAACCGGTTGACAATTGTGGTCATCGTAGTAATTAATTTTGGTTAGACCAATTTTAATGAACCAGACCGGTTATGTCATTTAATTGGACAATTGAGTTATGTCTTGGACATAGACCAATTCTTGGGCCTCGGGCCAAGAAGTTAAAACAATTGGGCCAATTATTTGAGTCTTTTCATCAGATTAATTTAAAATTTATTTTTTTATAAAATAATTATAAAAATCGATTTTTAAAATTAATAAGTTTCCAAAATTTTGAAATTAGAAAGTTTCTTAAAATAGAAGTTTCTAGATTTGCATGTTTTGGATTTTAGGAAGTTTCCATTTTTAGAAAGTTTCCAAAATTAGAAAGTTTCCAAAAATAGTAGGTTTACAAAAGGGAAAGTTTCCCAAAATAGTAATCTTCTATTTTGGGATAAGATTTTAATAAACCTACAAACCTCAAATAATATCAAGCGTTGGATGTCTTGTCCAGTCTATGTCAGCTGTCGAAGCCCATTCAATTGTATTCATGGCCTTACAGTGTGAGGGTGTCTACTTTTGCGTGGATAAGACGGTTTGTGATTCATAAATGTCATTGGGAGTCCCAGACATTAATGATTACATGACTGTATAGTCTGGTTTTCTTGACTGGGCCATCGGGAGTCCCGGGCCTTGAGACATCAGAGTGGATTGGGCCTCGGGCCCAGATTCACAACCAAGAGTTATATCACGGATATAATTAGCCGATATAGGGCTTACCGATATAAGCTAAGATTGGGTGACGGCCAGTGGCCCACTTTAATCTTAGTTATATGTGGATCTTGGAATCATTATATTCTATTGAGGGTAACAGATGTTATTGAATATAATGCGTGATTAATCATATTAAATTTTAATACGAGATTAGTCATTTTGAACATATTAACTAAAATCCTTTTATCTTAATTTTCAGTTATAACTAGCACAAACAATCAAAACACTTTCTCGATCCGGTCTGTCCTTAAGATGGACAAGCTGAACGGATCAAATTTCTTGACTTGGTCGCGGAACCTGAGGCTAGTCCTCAGACAGGAGAGAAAGGACTATGTTCTTGAGAGAGCTCTCCCCGTGAGGATCGGGTCCAATGCTTCTCATGCAGTATATGATGCTTGGAATAAGCATTATAATGATGCGGTAGATGTGCGTGGTCTGATATTGGCTACCATGGACTCAGACTTGCAGAAGCAATATGAGAACATGGAGTCGCCAATGGAGATGATCAGCAGCCTGAAATTGAAATTTCAGGAGCAGATAAGAGTGGAGAGATACCAGTTGGTTAAGTCTCTCACTAGCTGCAAGCTACCAAATGATCATCCAGTGAGTCCTCATGTTAGTAAAATGATGGGTTACATTGATAACCTGAGGAAACTGGATTATCCAGTTAGCCAAGAATTGGCAACTGAGATCGTTCTGCAGTCACTGCCGTCAAGCTATGATAAGTTCAGAAGGAACTATATCAAGAAAGGCTTAACGAAGACGCTGACTGAACTGCATGATATGCTCAAGACAGTTGAGCCAAACGTGAAGAGTACCCAGTATAATCTCATGAATGGAGAAGGGTGGGTTTACAAAACCTAGTACTGACAAGAGCGAAGACAAAGTTGTCCAGATTTTGAATCATGGCAAGCGTGTGTCTTCTGAGCCCAAGTCAGATACCTCTTACGTTGGTAAGTGCTGCTACTGTAAAGAGACTGGGCATTGGAAGAGAAATTGCATTAAATTCATGGAAGATGATGAGGAGTTGAAGTTGATGTATGAGACTACTTCCTCAGGTATTCATGTTATTACTTCAAGTTCTACCTTATAGGTATTGGATACTGGTTGTGGCACTGATATTTGTTATAATATGCAGAGCCTGGGCAACAGTAGAACTTTGAAGGAAGGGCAAGTGAAACTACATGTCTGGAAGGAGCTTGGGATGCTGCCTCAGCCGTAGGGTTTTCACTTATAGATCCCTTTGAGGCTTGGTTTTGTATTAAGTAATTGCTACAATGTACCTGCTTTAAGCAGAGTTGTCTTTCATTTTCTTGTAAGAATTTGAATGTTTTTCATTTTGATAAAAGACAAGTTTTGTTCTTTTGATCTTAATGAAATATTAATTGTAGCACCCTATTCATGGAATGGGTTTTATATCTTAAACCAAAGAGTGCCTAAATGTAACATAAATACCGAATTGGTTTAAATCTGATGAATTAAACCTGATTTTTCTTGGCATAAAAGTCTTGGTCACATAGAGTAAGTCGGATTCAGAAATCCCATAGTTATGGACTGTTGGGCTCATTTGATAAGATATCTTATGAGACTTGAATTCTGTTTACTGGACCAAAAGGTAAAGGGCCTATCTTAGCCGAACTAGAGAAAGGCCCAAAGGCTTATTGGACCTGGAACATACTCATGTATGTGGCCCAATGAGCAGTAATGCCAGAGAAAATTTCCTGTACTTCATTGTCTCTACTGATTACTTCAGTGAGTGTGACTGTGTTCATTTGATGAGACACAAGTCGGAATTCTTTGACATGGTCGAAAGAGTTCCAGAATGAAGTATAGGATCTGAATGACAGAAGTATTAAGACTCTGGATCAGATCACGAGTGAGAATACTTAAGTCATTGATTGTGTGATCATCTGAATGAGTGTGAAATCGTTTCACAGCTCATTTCTCCTGAAAACCTGAAGGTGTTTCTGTGAGAAAGAATCAGATCTTATTAGAAATGATTAAAGATGAGTCACACGAATCTTCCATGATATTATTTAAGAATAACGCTCTAGAAATATCTAAGTTTACGCTGAAAAAGGTTCCACCAATATCAGTTGAAAGACACCACGTAAATGTGGATTGGAATCGATCCAAATTCGTCTTTACTGAGTATTTGTAGTTGTGCTACTTCACTGGTTGTCCTAGGGAAACCAAGGCTTGTTACTTTTACGTCCAATCTGTTTTCTAAGAAGGGAAGTTACTTTCCAAGAAGAACAGTGGGAGTAAAAGTATAAATCGAAGAAATTCGAGACATACAGGAGGCTGCTCAACCTGTTGAGGGAGAGCAACGGATGGATTTACAGATTTCTGTAGAATCTACGCCTGTGGAGCCTGAAGTTCGCAGATATGAATGAATCAGTTACTAATCCAAGAGTGATTTCTCGTCATTAGTTGAACCTGATAATCATTGAAAGTTCGCATGATCTAATGATCATTGAAAGCGACGAATCTGCGAAATTCAAAGAAGCGAAAGTGAGCCCGGCCTCCGAAAATATACACTTTGTGTAAGTTAGCTTCATCGATCCATTCATGGATGGAAGCAAACATATCGGAGTTGGAATCTTCGTTCTGTTGAAATAGTCAAGGTTTTGACTTGAACATGAACGAAATGGAACTATGCGTTTACTAAAAGATAAGTGGGAGCAATATTGCATTTCTCATAGTGTATGTCGATGACATACTGATTCTCGGATATAACGTCCCAATGCTGCAGTTGGTAAAGGACTGGCTTGGGAGTTGGTTTTATGATTGACATGGGTAAAGCCACGTAGTTCTTGGATTTTGGATCTAAAGATAGAGATCCGAAAGAGCTGGTAGGACAAAGTCAGGATTCTTAAATTGACAAAGTCCTACACGTTTTCAGCATTCCAAGAAGGGTTTTATGCCAATGTCACATGGCATTACGTTAAGCAAGACACAGTGTCCTACGATAACTGCTGAGCTTAAATGCATGGATAAGATTCCATATGCGTCGGCAATTGGATCTATCATGTATGCCATGAAACGTACTTGTTTGATGATTGTTTTAATGTTAAGCAAGACAAGTAAAGACCAGTCAAATCCAGCAAAGAATCACTGGATTGCCGTAAAGAATATCCTAAAGTATTTGAGGAATACTAAGAAAAAAAATTCTTGATTTACGGAGAAAGTGAGGTGCTACGAGTCGGTAGAGTCTGAAAGGCAAGTTTCCAACGGACAAAGATGATTTGCGGTCACAGTCCGGTTATATCTTGTGTCTATCTGGCGGTGCAAGGCACTGTTGCTGACTCCATGACTTAAGCTGAACATTTCGCAGCTTGGGAAGCGGCGAAAGAGGTTGTTTGGAAAGAAGAGTTCGTCACTGAACTTGATGTGATTCCCAGCATAGATGAGACTAGCTGCACATCAGAGGTCCAAACACCTTGAGGGTAGGTATAACCTATTCCGTGAGATAAATGACAGTGATGTTAAGTAGATCAGCAAGTTTCAACGAATGAGAACGTTGCTAATCTATTAACGAAGCCACTCCTTAGGCCTAAGCACGAGTTGCGGACTGTTGCTGTAGGATAAGTGAAATTAAGATGTAGTCTTAATTTCAGTGGGAGTTAATAAAGGGCTTTATTTAGTTATTGATATGTTCTTGTAAAACATTTTATGATGTTTAATGAAATTATTATTTCAAGATTATTTTAACTGTGATGAAATAATCGTTCCAAAATGATATGAACCATTTTATAGGTCATCGAAGTAAGTGACTTGATCTTGAGTCATCAAAGTCATTTAGCTTGATCATGAGACCCTATATTTGATAGATGGCTTATATCATCCTGTCCCTAGTCGAAGGTTGTTGAAATTGGAACACCAACAACCGTGTGAGACTAGATTGGTATGTGACTTATGACAAAGTCTCAGGATGTCATAGATGCACGGCATCAAAGTCAATACATAGGTGTAAGTTGGGGTACATATGACCGGACAAGACCCGATTATAAGAACTCTTCAGGATATTTATATCTGTGTCATAAGAGATTCTTACTACGACTATAGAGTATAGTCCTTAGACCTGAGTTCACATGCATGTGACTGCACATGAACTAATGCGCTTTGATCATTGTCTAATGATGTCGTTAAGCGATAGTTATAAGGACCTTGATTGGGTGTATTATGAAATGAGTAGTGTACAGTGATGGAACAAGACGGGATTTGTCCCTCCAATATAAATGGAGTGAATATCTCTAGGCCAATCGGAGATTTGAATACTGGAAAATTCATGGCCATGCTCAAACGGACTTTCCCGAGTCGTTTGGATTGCCAGTATCAAATCAGAGTCCGATGAACAAGATTAGACTTTATAAGGATGACACTAATCTTGCCTTATGACTAATCGAGATATTGAGACAAAAGGATTATGAATACAGAGATTCCAGTTCAAGTGGGAGATTGTTGGAATTATGTCCAGTAATCTCTGTACTGTCTCTAGAAAGTAAGAGTATGTCAATGATCAGACATAAGTCATATAATACTGGGGGTCATGATGGCTTGCTAGAGTCCGCTCATGATCTATAAGTCTTGGACTTATTGCCTTTATTATATGATCCCATATGGGTCACACGCCTAAGCTAACGGGAAAATACGAAGGAACGGTTTAGCAGAAGTACGGTAAAAGTGCTAGGCATTTACTGTACTTAGAGAGTATAAAGGGCCTGATTAAATCCATGGGATTTAATCAGAACTGAGAATTGGGCCCAAAAGCCCATGAGAACTAAAGGGAGTTTTAATGAATAAAACTTGACCTAAAGCTCTCTAATTCTCTTCAGCTTCTGCGCCTCCCATCTCTCTCTCTGCGCCTCTTCTCTCAGCTGGTCTAGCAGCCAATTTCCCAGTGTGCGTGTGTGAGCCTTTGGAGGATCCATCCCTTGGTGGTTCTGCTGATCTCTGACCCGTGCCTCCTCTTTCCGCTGCACAAAAAGGTAACAGGTGAGATCCATTATGTTTCTATTCAAGAGAACCTAGATCTGCATGTTTAGTAGGATGAATCAATTGAGAATTGAATCAGGAAACACTAAATGATCCAACAGTGTGTTATGGAATGGGGCGACTCGTGGGAAAAGTTTTTTCCCTTGCCGAGTTTGTGTATAACAACAGTTATCACACAAGCATCATAATGTCGCCTTATGAGGCTTTGTATGGACGGCCATGTCGAACTCCATTGTGCTGGACAGAAGTAGGTGAGTCGAGCATAGTTGGACCGGACATCATTGAGGAAACCACGGAACGAATCCGATTCCTCAAGGCCAAAATGAAGGAAGCACAAGACCGTCAAAAGAGCTATGCGGACAAAAGAAGGAAGGACCTTGAGTTCGCCGTAGGCGACCAAGTCTACTTGAAGATGATCACCTTCAAGGGTCGAGCACGGGTTTCAAAACGTGGCAAGCTTGATCCGAGATATTTGGGACCGTTCTGAATCATTGAACGAGTTGGGGCGATTGCCTATAAGTTGGATTTGTGATATATCATGGTTTTTACTAGTTTTAGGCCATGATATAGTTGTGTTTTAGTGTCTTTTGTGTTCTTTTAGAGTCTTTTACAGGTATAATCAGGTTTGGAGCTAAATTGGAGATAATGGAGATTTTTGGAGATTTTTGGAGTGATTGACCGAGAGATAGAGTTCACTGTCCGAAACAGAGAAAGGTGTCGATCGTTGCACACCTGCAACGGTCGATGCACCAGCGAGATGGGCCAAAACTCGGCGGTTTAGAAGAATCAAGATATTGCACTTTGATCCAGAAGTTCCTGATATTTACAAAGAAGCCCCTAGCCGAGATTATACCTATATAATTAAGTTTTAGCTGTTTTTATTAGACAGACTTTCATAATTAAGAGCAGAGGATTTTTAGAGCTTTTGGGGCTGATCTGAACCTATTACTTCATCTGTATTTGGAGAAGATTTCGAACCCCTTTTACTCTTATTCTTTTATGCAATTTATTCATCATATGATCATGTTTTCATTATCTATGTCTGAGTAGATTCCTTGTTAGGTTTAGGGTTTCTCACATAGGATTTCATGACTTGCTAGACTTGTTCAAATTCAGTTAAGGATTCAAACTATATCTGTTCTTCAATTTAATTGTGCTTAAAGCTAGTTCTAACCTGATCAATTAGAATCTAGATCTTAGGTTGCTAAATACGTCACGGAAGTGGGGTTTAGGAATCTGAACTAATTAAATTGGGCAATTAAACTTTGCGCAAACGGAAGTTTGGTTTAGGATAATTGTGAACATATCAAACTTGGGATTAATGCTAGTTTAATCTGTTAGTTCTCGCAAACGAAAGTTTGGTTTGCTGCACTTAGACTTAGAGAATTATCGCAAAGGAATTTGGTTAATTCTATATCTGTGTTTTGAGTTCTAGAACTGTGCTTAATTAGATCTTTGCTGAATGAACTGTCTGCTTGTCTGATTTCCTGAGAATACCCTAGGCTTGACGCTTTTAGTTTATTGCTTGCACAACCGTTAATCTCTGCTACTGATTTACTTTCTCGCACCGCTTTTAATTCAATTACATTGCTGTCTTTCTAGTATTAGTCTCTACTATTCTGATCTATTGAGACCAAGTGTCCCTGTGGATTCGATAACCCTATATACTACTTTGACATTGCTGTTCACTTGCAGTTTAGAATAGGGTAAAATTTAGAACCTATCAAGTTTTTGGCGCCGTTGCCGGGGACTCTTAGAGTCTTCGATAGGACCGAACTTAGGGTTTTTACTAGAAATTTTTCTTTTTGTTTTTGCTTTTTCGTTTTGTTTTTATATTTTGCTAACTTTTTCTCTGTTTCTTTCTGTCGCAGGTACGACTTTCGCCTTGCGTCGATCGTTGCATCCCTTGCGTCGATCGTCACTAGGCGATTCTGAGATTGAATCTATTGTTGCACTGATAGCATCGATCGTTGCTGGACGATTACAGACAGTTTATGCCAACGCAGAAAACTCGAAGTAATCCGAACTCGAGCTTGCTTAATCTCGGACTAGAGGAACTTGGACGTCTAGAAAGGACTATCAGAAGAGAAAAGAGAGAGAGAATGGTACGAGAACGTCTGATCTTGATACCAGATGCTGAAGGTACCCTGAGGGACCGAGATAACAACCCGTACAATGCTGCTGGGCATCGGGTTGATGCTGAAGGGAATGTCATCCCTGATCCTCCTGAGCAACAGCAACAGGAGCTGAACCAAAACCAGGGTCAAGGACAGGCCCAAGGTAGAGAGATGGTGGTTCATGAGAAAACACTAGCTGACTACAACAGACCTGATGAGTTTCATGCAAACCGAGCAGCTCTAGTGCTTCCTGCTTTTGAGAGAAATGATTTTGAGGTAAAGACCATCTACTACCAGCTGATGAGACAGATTGCTTTTCATGGTCTTCAAGCAGAGCAGCCTATGGATCACATTGACAAGTTTGAGGACATAGTCATTGGCATGAAGTATGAAGGAGTATGCCCGGACTATCTGTTCCTTAAGCTATTTCCGCACAGTCTTGCTGGAGACGCTAGTGCATGGCTGAGACAACTGGCACCTGGTCAGTATACTACTTGGGCAGCCTTAAAGAGTGAGTTCCTGCGTCACTTTTATGATGATGCGCGCTCAGATCAGTCCAGACAGGACATACTCACTTTTTCCCAAGGAGCTGTGGAGCCCTTGAAGACTGCCTGGATGAGATTTAAGCAGTATCAGCGTGACTGTCCACACCATGGATTCACAGAAGTACAGCTGATTGGTATCTTCTTCAGAGGCATATATCTCCCTTATCAGACTGCGCTGGATAATTCTAGTAATGCTAATTTCAACACCAGGACTCCTACACAAGCTAAGCAGTTGATTGAGAACCTGATTGGCAGCAACAGTTGCAAGACAATGGATGAAAGGAGGAAGAAATCTGGTGGAACTGTAGAGAATTCTGATATAGCTAATATAAGATCCAGATTGGACACAGTCTACAATCTCCTGACAAGTAAGAAAGCTGTCCACTTTGCCCAAGATGTAGAGGTGATTCAGACTGAGGAGGAAACTCAGGAAGAAGATGTGAATTTCATAGGAGGTTCTGGTTTCCAAGGTAATAGATTTAGTAATCAACAGGGGAACAGATTCTCCAATGGAGGACAGACTGGTGGTTTTCAGAAGACCTATGGACAAGGTACTCAGAGAACCTATGGATCTACATCCTATCAGACTCCTTCTGCACCTACAGCCCATGAGAGCAAAATGGAGGCTATGATGGAACAACTGATTGAGTGTCAGACCAAGATTTCTGTGGACTGCAACAAGAAGTTGGACGCTGTCTATGAAGACCTCAATGGGAAATTTGAGTCTCTGAGCACTCACATGAAGCAGTTGGACACTCAGGTGAACCAGATGTCCAGCTCACTGAAGGGAAAAGGAGTGGCAGACACTCATGTTAAGGCCTGGTCTGTGTACATTAATGATGGATCTCACCTAGGTGAAAGATTTGAGCTAAGTACAGCTGAGTTGGTGACAGAACAAGAATTTTCGGATATTTGTGAAAAACTCTCGGGTGAAATCTGCTGCAGTGCGTCGATCGATGCAACATCTGTGCCGATCGATACACCAGTCGGGATGGCAACGATCGACACACCCTTAGTGTCGGTCGTTGCAGGGCGTGAACAAACAGAACTGTCGGATGATAATGGCATAGATGCTGACTTGGAGCTTGATCGCCTATTCAATGGAGCCTCTGAGATTACTCAACAGGAGATCTACGAACAGATTTTTAGACAACACTCCTCAGTGTCTGAAGTGATTAGGCAAGAGATTGAAGAGCTGAAGAAATTAGAAGGGATTGGTGAAGAATTGGAAGAAATTCCAACTTCTGATGATCCACCTTATCATCCATGTGTGCAGAGGTACCTGAACAAGATGTTGCCCCTGGATGATGATCTGAAAGACTGGGTGATAATAGTTCCTCAGCATATTAGTGATGTTCTGCTAACTAAGATCCCGAAGAAGCTGCCTGATCCTGGAGTCTTTGTGCTGGATTGTTCTATCTTTGAGGATAGTTTTAGACGCTCTCTGTGTGATTTAGGAGCTGCTGGAAGTTTGATGCCTTACTCTGTGGCAGAGAAGCTGGGTATGTTGGATTTTACTCCTACTAGGACTTCTCTTGTCCTAGCTGATCAGTCCATACGAGTTCCTGAAGGGCTCCTTATGGACATTCCGGTGAGAGTTGGAAACTACTTAGTTCCAACGAACTTCCTTGTGCTGAGATATGACTGTGATCCGGATGAAGCATTATTGCTTGGGAGACCCTTTTTGGCTACAGCAGGAGCGTTGATTGATGTTAGGAACAGCTTGATAGACCTCCATCTGGGAGATGAACCACTGCACTATGAGATGGATAAGCTGCGAAAGCCACTGATAGATGGGCAGACATTCACCATAAGGGACGCAGATTTTGAGCAGCCTGATCATACTATGGTTATAGATCCTGGAGCACATTTCACTCCATCTTTTCTTGGACATGAGCATTCCGCAACAGCCTACTCACCACCTTGGATGAGGAGACTTGAACAGAGACAGAAAAAGTCTCTGTCAGGACCTCCTGGTACCTGAAAATTCCCATCCGTCCGGTCAAGCTATTGACCTTAAACAAGCGCTGGGTGGGAGGCAACCCACCATTAGGTACTGATGTTTTTCTACTTAATTTTTGGTGTTTTTGTTAGGATTTTTACGTTTGTTTTTGTTTCTGGTGAGTTTATGTTTGCAGGTCTCGGACAAAATCGCAGTGAAACGATCGACTCACTTCTGTGTCGATCGTCACAACACGAAAGGAATCGCATTGCAGCGATCGTTGCGCTCTTGAGCAACGATCGACCATACACGAAAATCGCCAAGTAACGGTCGATGCACTTAGTGCAACGATCGATGCATGAGCGATAGAGGTAAACCCGACAGAACTCAACAGAACTTTAACAATTTTTCTTTCTTTTTACCGATCCTTCGCTGGACACTACTGGGGACAGTGTGTCTTAAGTGTGGGGGGGGGAGGTGCTACTGACTTTTGTTTTCTGTTTTCTTAAGAGTCAGTCCGTTTTTCAAAAAAAAATTTTGTTTTATTGAGTCAAAATTTTTTAAGTAAGAAACTATGATTTTCTGAGAAGATTTACAAGACTTGCAGGAACTTAAGTAACCATTGGGATGAAGTTGCAGGATCTATCTCTGACTATTAGAAAACCCCATCACAGATCAACCTACTGGGAACACCCACATCACTTCAGGTATCAGAGGATCCTTTTACTGACTTCAACTTAATACTGACTTAGATTTCTCACCTAAGGGCTTGGTATACTTTGTGTCGGATTCCCTTGTTAGTTCTGACACAACCTGTCAACCTATCCTATTTAGTTCCCTTCTCCTCTTCTAAAAAGTAAAAAAAAAAAAAATATATATATATATATATATATATATAATAATAATAAACTGAGGATGAGTTAGTAACTCCGAAGTGGTCATGGGAATGGTAGCAAACACTATTTTCTCTCATGTGATCCATGGAATGTGTCCAAAGTACTGAAGGATTATGATTGTTCATAGGTTTAATTATCAGATTACAACCTATCACATAATCAACTAGGATCTAGGTGATTTGCAGTTGAATCATAGACAGATCAAGATCATTACCTTATGATTAGGTGCAGCGGATTGGTGGTAATGAAGAGATCACTGAGAGCTGATGATTACCAGCTCCTCCTAGGTATCCACACGCTTACAAGCTATTGGATCAGGCTGCTAGACCAAGCTGGAACAACAGAGAGAGAGGAGGACGGCCAGACCTAAAATCGCAGAAGCTTAGGCTAACTGGCGCCCCTCTTTCCTTATATGGGCCCAAGTAATTAAACTAATGGCTTATCAGGCTTTTGGGCCCAAGACCCAAATCAGACAAAAAGACTGTATTTTGTCTGGCCCAATTCTCTGTACAAATACAGTAAATGTCTTGCATCTTACTGTATTAATTCCTTTTTAACTTTCCCGTTAGCTATGGTGTGTGACCCTTTGGGATCATACAATACTGGTAATAATTACTCAACTTATAGATCAAGAGCGGGCTCTAGCAAGTCATCATGACCTCCCAGTATTTATGACTTATGTCTGATCTCGACACTTATCATACTTTCTAGAGATAGCACAGTAGATTTCAGGACATTCCCAACAATCTCCCACTTGTACTGGAATTCTACATTCCCTAATCCTTTTGTCTCAATATCTCGATCTGGCATAAGGCAAGATGCGTGTCATCCTTATATAGCCAGACCATGTTCATCAGACCAGATTTGATACTGACAATGCAAACGACTTGGGCAAGTCCGTTTGGGAGTGGCCACTCTCTTACCAGCTATCAAGTCTCCGATTGGCCTAGAGATATTACCTCCGTTAAACGGCAGGGACAAATCCCATCTTGTTCCATCACTATGAACTACACACTTTATAATACACCCAACCAAGGTCCTTATAGCTCCCAGTTACGAAACAGCGTTAGACAATGATCAAAGCGCATCAATCCATGTGCAGCCACATGCATGCGAACTCAGGTCTAAGGACTATACTCTATAGTCGTATATGAGAACTTCTTATGACACAGATATTAATATCTTGTAGAGTTCTCATCAGCGGGCCATGTCCGGTCATATGCTCCCTACATATACCTATGTGTTGAATTTGATGCCGCGCATCCATGACCCATGAAACTTGGTCATAAGTCTCAACACACTCTAGTCTCAAGTGGTTGTTGGTGTTCCAATTTCAACAACCTTCGACTATGGACACTATGATTTATGTCATTTCGTTAAATATGGGGTTTCATGATCAAGTCTTTCTCATGTACTTCGATGGCCCATATATTACGACATGAATCATTTTGGAACGATTATTTTATATCACAGTTAAAATAATCCAGAAATAAAATTTCATTAACATTAAAATGATTACATGAACCAATCAAAATAACTAAAATAAAGCCCTCATAACTCCCACTCAAAAAGAGATTACATTTGAATATCTCTAATTCCTACAGCAGCAGTATGCAACTCGTGCTTAGGTTTCGGGAGTGGCTTTGTCAACGGGTCAGCCACGTTCTCATCAGTGGGAACTCTGCTGACCATCACTTCACCTCTATTCACTATATCACGAATCAGGTGATACCTTCTCATAATATGTTTTGATTTCTGATGATGTCTCGGTTCCTTAGCTTGAGCAATTGCACCATTGTCGCCACAATACAGTGTTAGAGGCTCAGTGGCATTTGGGAATACACCGAGTTCAATCATGAAGTTCCTTATCCAAACTCCTTCCTTCGCAGCTTCTGAAGCAGCGATGTATTCAGCTTCAGTTGTGGAATCTGCCACGGTGCTCTGCTTGGAGCTCTTCCAACTTACTGCACCGCCATTCAGACAGAAGATGTAACCAGACTGTGACCGGAAATCATCTTTATCTGTCTGAAAACTTGCATCCGTGAATCCACTCATTTCAAGCACTTCACTTCCTCCGTAAACCAAGAACTTATCCTTAGTATTCCTCAAATACTTCAGGATATTCTTTACGGCAATCCAGTGACTCTCACCTGGATTAGACTGGTACCTACTCGTCATGCTTAGTGCATAAGCAACATCAGGACGAGTACAGATCATGGCATACATGATAGATCCTATAGCCGAAGCATAAGGTATCCTACTCATGCGCTTAAGCTCATCAGGTGTTTTAGGACACTGAGTCTTGCTTAGTGTAGCACCATGTATCATTGGCGTGAATCCCTTCTTGGATTTATCCATTCCGAATCGATGCAGGATTTTGTCTATATAAGAATCTTGACAAAGTCCAATCAGCCTTTTAGATCTGTCTCTAAAGATTCGGATTCCAAGAACATACGCGGCTTCACCCATGTCCTTCATGGAAAAACAACTTCCCAGCCAGTCTTTAACAGACTTCAGCATTGGAATATCATTTCCAAGAAGCAATATGTCATCGACATATAGGATAAGAAACGCCACTTTGCTCCCACTCGTTTTCTTATACACACATTGTTCTTCCTTGTTTCTGATGAAGTCAAAATTCTTTATTGCCTCATCAAAACGAAGATTCCAACTCCTGGATGCTTGGTTCAATCCATAAATGGATTTGTGAAGCTTGCATACTTTCCCAGCATTCTTAGGATCAATGTAACCGTCAGGCTGTGTCATATACACATCCTCCTCCAAGATTCCATTCAGGAAGGCGGTTTTCACATCCATCTGCCAAATCTCATAATCATAATAAGCGGCAGTTGCTAGGAGAATCCGAATTGATTTCATCATGGCCACTGGTGAGTAGGTTTCATCATAGTCTATACCATGAATTTGCTTGAAACCTTTTGCCACCAACCTGGCCTTGTAAATCTGGACATTTCCATCCATGTCAATCTTCTTCTTGAAGATCCATTTACACTCGATGGCTTTAGCACCGGTGGGTAAGTCAACCAGTGAAAACACTCGGTTGACAGACATGGAGTCCATCTCGGATTCAGTGGCTTCACGCCACTTTAAGGAGTCAGGGCCTATCATGGCTTCTGCAAAGTTCGAGGGTTCATCACCGTCAATGATCAAAAGATCATGGCAATTAGTCACGAGGAATCCCTGATATCTATCGGGTTCGTGACGGATCCTTCCGGATCTTCGAACTTCATGTACTTCAGGTTCAGGTTCTATTACAACTTCATGTAATTCATCCTGCTGTTCTCCCTCATTAGGTTGAACAGGTTCCTGTCCTTCTTGAATTTCATCAAGTTGTACCTTACTCCCACTATATTTCTTAGAGAGAAATTCCCTCTCAAGAAAAGTACAATCCCGAGCAACAAAGATCTTGTTCTCGGATCGCAGATAGAAGTAATAAGCCTTGGTATCCCTAGGATAACCAATGAAGTAGCACTTGTCAGATTTTGGTGTAAGCTTGTCTGAGATTAATCTTTTGACATAGGCTTCACAACCCCAAATTCTGAGAAAAGACATCACTGGAGCCTTTCCAGTCCATAATTCATATGGTGTCTTTGCTACTGCTTTTGATGGCACTCTGTTCAGTGTGAACGTTGCGGTCAGCAAAGCATATCCCCAAAGGGATATAGGAAGGTCTGTGTGACTCATCATGGATCGGACCATATCTAACAATGTTCGATTCCTTCTCTCAGACACACCATTCCACTGAGGTGTTCTAGGAGGTGTGAGTTGGGAGATGATCCCACACTCACTCAGATGATCACGGAATTCCTGGCTCAAGTATTCTCCTCCTCGGTCCGACCGAAGAGCCTTAATACTTTTACCAAGCTGGTTCTGTACTTCATTCTGGAATTCTTTGAACTTCTCAAAGGTTTCCGACTTATGTTTCATCAAGTAGACATATCCATATCTACTGAAATCATCAGTGAATGTAATGAAGTACTGATAGTTTCCTCTAGCATTTGTGGACATTGGGCCACACACGTCAGTATGTATCAGGCCCAATAGTTCACTGGCCCTTTCTGTGGGTTTATTAAAAGGGGCCCGTGTCATTTTGCCCATTAGGCAAGATTCGCATTGCTCACAAGTCTCAAAGTCAAATGAGCCCAAGAGTCCATTTGAATGGAGCCTCTTGACGCGTTTCTCACTAATGTGCCCCAAACGACAATGCCAGAGAAACGTTTCATTTTCTTCGTTAGATTTGAACCGTTTTGTATTAATGTTATATACTGGAGTAGATTGATCCAGAATGTACAGCCCATTAATAAGAGGGGCACAGACATAGAACATATCATTGAGATTAAAGGAACA
The DNA here is from genome assembly GCA_030180135.1 of Orychophragmus violaceus. NCBI lineage: Eukaryota > Viridiplantae > Streptophyta > Magnoliopsida > Brassicales > Brassicaceae > Orychophragmus > Orychophragmus violaceus. The sequence continues at coordinate 103,515,708 of CM058237.1, read as the reverse complement.
CAATTTATTCTTAATAGAAAAATCAAATCCTTGTAAATCCAATAATGAAACTGAAATGATATTTCTGCTTATAGCAGGTACAAAATAACAATTCTCAAGTTCTAAAATCAATCCAGAAGGTAAAGACAACAAGTAAGTGCCAACGGCCAGTGCTGGAACCTTCGCTCCATTGCCAACCCGCAACTCTACTTGCCCTTGCTTCAACCTTCTACTGTTGCTGAGCGCCTGCACATTAGTACAAATATGAGCCCCACATCCAGTATCTAATACCCAAGTGGTATTATCAGAAGTAGTAGTATTTACTTCAATAACAAAAATACCTGAAGCAGTAGTCGCGAAGGACTTCTTCTTCTCCTTCAGACTTTCCTGGTATTTCTTACAGTCCCTGCGATAATGCCCTGCCTCTTTGCAAAAGTGGCAGATATCAGAAGGCCCAGCTTTAGACACGGGCTTGGGATTGGCCTTTTCTTTGTGGACTGCCTTGCCCTTTCCTTTGTCTGCAGCGGATTTCTTAAAACCCTTGCCCTTCTGCACCATGAGTACAGACGGGTCCTTGGCCTTCTTCAGATTAGGTTCTGCAGTCTTGAGCATACCATGTAGCTCAGGAAAAGTCTTTGTCAACCCATGCATATTATAGTTCAAGGTGAACTGGTCATATGCAGGAGTAAGAGACTGCAGAACGATATCACAAGCAAGCTCTTGGCTTATAGGACAGTCGAGTCTAGTCAAATGATCGAGATAACCCATCATTTTCAGAACATGTGGACTCACTGCTGCATCCTTAGCCATTTTACAGTCCAAGAGATTCTTTACAGTTTGGAATCTCTCTGTACGAGCATGCTCCTGAAACAACGCTTTCAGGTTTGCCATCAGTTCCATGGGACAAGTCAGGCCTTCCCACTGCATCTGCAGTTCGGGAACCATTGTCGCCAACATTAGGCAAACCACGTCATTAGCATCTGAAGAATGCGTATCCCAAGCATTCTTCACAGCTTGTGTGACATTATTCGCAGGTCTAGGGGGGAGAACTCTTTCAAGGACATAAGCCTTCTTCTCCTGCCTGAGCACTAGTCTCAGGTTCCTGGACCAGTTCAGGAAGTTTGATCCGTTCAGTTTGTCCTTCTCAAGGGCAGACCGGATCGAGAAAGTGTTTTGTGTTGTTGTGCTTGACATAGCTGAAATTATGAGACAATAGAGTTTTAGTTATTTAGTTCATAAAAGAGTAATCTTAATAACTTATAAGAAAACTCGCATTGCATTCAAAATTTCTTTGTTTAACCTCATAAGAATGCAATGATTCCGAGACCCATGTTCAACTAAAACCAAAGTGGGCCACTGGCCGTCACCCGGAATTAGCTTTACTTGGTAAGCATGCACACATCTAGTTATATCTATATAACTCTCGGTTGTGGATTTGGCCCAAGGCCCAATTCACCAGATGTCTCAAGGCCCGGGACTCCCGATGGCCCAGTCAAGAAAACCAATCTCTTACAGCCAAATAATCACTAAAGTCTGGGACTCCCAATGAAATTAGTGACTATATACTACTTTACTTACGCAAAAACAGACACCTTACACTGTAAGCCATATCTGTAATTGAATAAGCGTTAAGTAGCTGACAAGATTGGGCAAGACATCCAAACTTGATATTGGTTTTGAGGATTTTAGGTTTTCTTTCCAAAAATGGAAGATTACTATTTTGGGAAACTTACTTATTTTAGAAACTTTCTAAATCTAGAAACATGCTAAAAATAGAAATTTCTAATTTAATGTTTTATTAAAGTTTTCGGTTGGGTCACAAATTATAGGCCCAATTCTTGGCCCAAGACCACAGAATTCCAATTGGCCCAATAATTTGACATAACCGAGTCGGTTCATTAATTCTGGTCCAAGACCAAATTAACTACTAAATCCAACTGGTTATTTACTAAACCAGACCAGCTCTAAATTATTTGGTCCAACCAAATCAAACTTAGACCAGCCTTCGGTTTAGGTTAAAATTCAATTTTTGAATTTAAATCCGGTTTAACCAGAAATTAAATAATACCAATTGTATTAAATAATTTCCAGCAATCCGCGATTTGGTTAACCGCTTGAACCACCAATTAAATTGGATCGGCTCGGTTAAGTCCAAAATCAGGAAGAAATAGATTGGTCTAACCAATCAATTTTAGCTGATTTTGACCTAACTTGCGGGATAAGGCAAAACCAACGACGAACCGCAATGGCCCAATGGCACGATTGGTTCGCGTCTCGGGTTAGGTGGGACGAACCGCGAGGCTCGGCTTAACCGAATGGCTACTCGCGGAACGTATGTCTCGCCAGCCGGATCACGCATCGCCGGATCGAGAAGACGAGCCAAGCTCGCTTTCGGGACCTCGCGCGATACGATTGGGACAGGCGCATCAGCTCGTTGCGATCGGGTCATCGGGACAGCGAGAAGCAATCGATCCGATCGATATCGATCGATATCACGCTCCCTCGTCGATCGATACTCGCGTGCATCAGCTCGTTGCGATCGGGTCATCGGGACAGCGAGAAGCAATCGATCCGATTGATATCGATCGATATCATGCTCCCTCGTCGATCGATACTCGCATCCGCTTTGCATACCGATGGGTCAATCGGTTTATGCGATTTGCATATTAGGTTTTCAAGTTTTCTAATCAAATTTCTTAACACAAATTCGATTCTAAACATTTAAAAACAACCTAAGTATGATCCAAACAGCAAAAACCTAACGACCTAGGCTCTGATACCACTGAAGGATTATGATTGTTCATAGGTTTAATTATCAGATTACAACCTATCACATAATCAACTAGGATCTAGGTGATTTGCAGTTGAATCATAGACAGATCAAGATCATTACCTTATGATTAGGTGCAGCGGATTGGTGGTAATGAAGAGATCACTGAGAGCTGATGATTACCGGCTCCTCCTAGGTATCCACACGCTTACAAGCTATTGGATCAGGCTGCTAGACCAAGCTGGAACAACAGAGAGAGAGGAGGACGGCCAGACCTAAAATCGCAGAAGCTTAGGCTAACTGGCGCCCCTCTTTCCTTATATGGGCCCAAGTAATTAAACTAATGGCTTATCAGGCTTTTGGGCCCAAGACCCAAATCAGACAAAAAGACTGTATTTTGTCTGGCCCAATTCTCTGTACAAATACAGTAAATGTCTTGCATCTTACTGTATTAATTCCTTTTTAACTTTCCCGTTAGCTATGGTGTGTGACCCTTTGGGATCATACAATACTGGTAATAAGTACTCAACTTATAGATCAAGAGCGGGCTCTAGCAAGTCATCATGACCTCCCAGTATTTATGACTTATGTCTGATCTCGACACTTATCATACTTTCTAGAGATAGCACAGTAGATTTCAGGACATTCCCAACAAGTACACCCCATAACGGGAAGAACACTGATAAAAAAAATAAAATGATACCCAGTGGGGAAAAATCAGTTGTTAAAGAAGGGAAAGAGAAGAAAGGGACTAGAGAAAGATAGTATGGTGGTCTAGAGCTGACAAGGTAAGAATCCATGTGCCCTTTGATCGATACTCCTTAGGTGAGACCGCACTTAAATACTTGCAGAAGTCAGTAGGGAGAATTTGAATGCTTGAATGTGATTGTGGAGTTTACCTAGGACAGTTGCTAAGTGTGGGGGAAGTACATGTTGGTCTTGATATCCTGTGATTGATTCTTTCAGTGGTTTACTAAGGGGAATCTGAGTATTGTAGCTTCTAGGATGAAATGAGTTTCTGAAGAGTTTTCAAACCTCTTCACCATGTTTTAGTTCTCTGTTTTGCTTGAGGGCAAGCAAAGGCTAAGTGTGGGGGAGTTGATATATCATGGTTTTTACTAGTTTTAGGCCATGATATAGTTGTGTTTTAGTGTCTTTTGTGTTCTTTTAGAGTCTTTTACAGGTATAATCAGGTTTGGAGCTAAATTGGAGATAATGGAGCTTTTTGGAGATTTTTGGAGTGATTGGCCGAGAGATAGAGTTCACTGTCCGAAACAGAGAAAGGTGTCGATCGTTGCACACCTGCAACGGTCGATGCACCAGCGAGATGGGCCAAAACTCGGCGGTTTAGAAGAATCAAGATATTGCACTTTGATCTAGAAGTTCCTGATATTTACAAAGAAGCCCCTAGCCGAGATTATACCTATATAATTAAGTTTTAGCTGTTTTTATTAGACAGACTTTCATAATTAAGAGCAGAGGATTTTTAGAGCTTTTGGGGCTGATCTGAACCTATTACTTCATCTGTATTTGGAGAAGATTTCGAACCCCTTTTACTCTTATTCTTTTATGCAATTTATTCATCATATGATCATGTTTTCATTATCTATGTCTGAGTAGATTCCTTATTAGGTTTAGGGTTTCTCACATAGGATTTCATGACTTGCTAGACTTGTTCAAATTCAGTTAAGGATTCAAACTATATCTGTTTTTCAATTTAATTGTGCTTAAAGCTAGTTCTAACCTGATCAATTAGAATCTAGATCTTAGGTTGCTAAATACGTCACGGAAGTGGGGTTTAGGAATCTAAACTAATTAAATTGGGCAATTAAACTTTGCGCAAACGGAAGTTTGGTTTAGGATAATTGTGAACATATCAAACTTGGGATTAATGCTAGTTTAATCTGTTAGTTCTCGCAAACGAAAGTTTTGTTTGCTGCACTTAGACTTAGAGAATTATCGCAAAGGAATTTGGTTAATTCTATATCTGTGTTTTGAGTTCTAGAACTGTGCTTAATTAGATCCTTGCTGAATGAACTGTCTGCTTGTCTGATTTCCTGAGAATACCCTAGGCTTGACGCTTTTAGTTTATTGCTTCCACAACCGTTAATCTCTGCTACTGATTTACTTTCTCGCACCGCTTTTAATTCAATTACATTGCTGTCTTTCTAGTATTAGTCTCTACTGTTCTGATCTATTGAGACCAAGTGTCCCTGTGGATTCGATAACCCTATATACTACTTTGACATTGCTGTTCACTTGCAGTTTAGAATAGGGTAAAACTTAGAACCTATCAATTTGCCAAGTGAGATGGACGCATTTCACAATGTATTCCATGTCTCCCAATTGCGCAAATGCCTAACGGATCAAGACGTGGTTGTGCCTGAGATTCCAAGGGAACTCAAGCCAAACCTTACCATAGAAATCCGACCTCTCTGAATCCTAGACAGGATGGAAAAGGCAACCCGAAAGAAGGTGGTACAAGTGGTCAAGGTAGAATGGATCCACAATGGGATCAAAGAAATCACTTGGGAAACCGAGAACAGGATGAAGGCTGATTACCCGGAGTGGTATAAAAACCTTGAAGTGGATTCGGAGACGTATCCATTTCAAGGGAGGAGACTTGTAGTATCCCCCAACTAGCCTAAGCCGGACAGGACGGCCCATGGAACCAAAAACATGAACGGAAGGTCGGGAAAGACAAACAAGAGTGTTCCATGGACGATTTAAGGCCAAGACTCAGCTGGAAGGAACTTAGTGATATATCATGGTTTTTACCGGTTTTATGCCATGATATAAGTATGTTTTAGAGTCTTTTGGTGTTCTTTTAGAGTCTTTTACAGGTGTTATTAGGTACACACACGTTTGGAGTGGATTTGGAGATTATGGAGCTAAATGGAGCATTTTGGAGTTTTGACCCGAGAGTTTGTGCTCATTGTCCGAAACAGAGGAGTGTGTCGATCGAAGCACATCAGCATCGATCGATGCACAGCGTGTTGGGCCAGACTCGCTAGAGTTAATGAAGAATGATGATATTGCAAAAGTGCCAAGAAGTTCTAGATATTTACACAAAAGCCCCATGACGTGATTTAGCTATTTAATTAGGTTTTAACTTCAGTTTTTAGATACGCTATCATACTTTAGAGCAGAGAGTTTTTAGAGCTATTTGGGGCTGATCTGATCCTGTACTTCATCCTGTTTTTGGAGAAGATTTTGAACCCCTTTACTTGTTTAATCTCTTTTATGATATCTATTTATTCATTGATCATGTTTACATTATCTATGTCTTAGTAGATTCATAGTTAGGTTTAGGGATTCTCAATAAGGATTTTATGACTTGCTAGATATAATTAATTCAGTTAAGGAATCATATCAATAGATGTTCTTCAAGCTAAACTGTGTTTAATGCTAGTTCTAACTTGATCACTTAGAATCTAGATCTTAGGTTGCTAGATTGACACGAAAGTGTGGTTTAGAATCTGAACTATTTAGGTTGAACAATATAATTACTCACAAAGAAATTTGGTTTAATTAGATTGTGAACATATCGAACTTGATCATTAAAGCTGGTTTAATCTGTTAGGAATTACAAAGACATTTGGATTTCTGCAATTAGGCTTAGAGAATTCTCACAACGAAAGTTGGTTAATTTATATCTGTGTTTTGAGTTCTAGAACTGTGTTTAATTAGATCTTGACTGAATTGATTTGTCTGCTTGTCTGATTTCCTGAGAACTCCAAACTTGCTACTTGTTTACTTTCTTGCATTGCTTTTTGTTTCTCGATACAATTTGCTTTCTCCTAGTTTAAGATTGACCGTTCTAATTCTATCGTTGCCTAGAGTCCTCATGGATTCGATCCCTAAGTACTACATTGATATTGCTGTGCACTTGCAGTTAGTATAGGGTTAAAACTTACACCTATCAAGTTTTTGGCGCCGTTTCCGGGGACTCTTTGGAGTCTTCGATAGATTCGAACTTAGGGGTTTTACTAGGATTTTTATTTTTTTTGTTTTAGTTACTAATTTTTCTGTTTCTTTCTCTGTCGCAGGTTTTAATTTCGCATAGCATCGATCGTTGCATTTCTTGTGTCGATCGTTACTAGGCGATTGGAGTTGAATCGATCTAATATCAACTATCTCCAAATTCTCTATCTTTCCACCAGACTTCTTCCTTTTCTCATCAGTAGTCTTGCAGCAACTACTGCTTACTAAGTTATCTATCAACTGCTTAGCTTGCGCAGGAGTCCTAGTGTTGAAATTTGCATTGCTAGAATTGTCCAATGCAGTCTGATATGAAGATCTATACCTCTAAAGAAGATACCCAGCAATGTTACCTCAGTTTTAATACAGAACACTGTCTGGAGATGTGTGACGATCGTTGCTATATGTGCAACGGTCGTTGCAGGGAGATATGACGAAGAGATGGGATCGCCTTGTGACGATCGTTGCTGCCATGTGCAACGGTCGTTGCAAATGGTTTAATTGCAAAATTAAGGTACGCGTGCCAAACCGGAACCAATTTGGTTCAACAGCATCGATCGTTGCACCTATGCATCGATCGTTGCTCACACGACCCATCTATGTGCCTTAAAACCCTTTTCTTTTCTTTTCTTCCCCATTTTGCCGTCCGTGCAACCGCGAGTGCACAACCCTAAATCTCTCATTTCTTCATCGTTTTCTCTAATTCAAAGCTCGATTCTACTTATTTTCATATCCCCTGTCTATTTCTCTAACCCATTTGCAGTGAATCCAAGGTAAGAGCTCTCATTTTCATCATTTTCGGATTCGGTTTAAGGGTTTAGAAATTAGGGATTTTTAGGCTTGAAATTGATGAACCCGTACTGATTAGACATGATTTGGGATGATTGATGATGGTATTTGACTGTTTGTGAGGTTTTGGAACGAATTTAGAACTGATTTTTGAGGATTAACTGTCGGCTGTGAAATCGCCCTGCAACGATCGACGCACTTGTGCAACGATCGTTGCATTGCGATTTCACAGGGAGTTTTCTGTCGAGACTTATATGGTTTATTTAATTTCTTGCAGATGCCTCCTCGACCAGCTCGCAAACGTAGAGCTACCACAGCCACAGCAGCTACAACTCATCATCATCCACCAGCTGAGTGGTTCCATCGAGAATCACCATATCCTGAGCCTTATCAGAGAGATCAGGAAGCGATACAGCCGCCCTGGCCTAGAGCAGATGAGCAGTTGATTCCGACAGATAAGGTCTGCGGCATGGAGATTGATGAGCTGCTCAAGACTGACACGTTCACAGAGAGGCCATTGCTTGACCATTGGAATGAGTTTGACACATTGCTCTACAATGCTTGGTGTGGCATGACGCTTAAGCCGACCAAGTTTGCGGATTATTCGACTTGTAAGAGTCTGGGCATCGATGAGCAGGTTCTTGCACTGTGTAAGGGCATTGGTCTGGGGACAATGCCTATGCAGCCTTACGACTTGTATCCTGATCTGGTGAGACAGCTGCTGGCCACCTGTAGAGTGATATACCCTGACCCAGAGAGCAGGATAGCTTCAGGAGGTTTCTTTACCTTCATGTGCTTAGGAGCCAGGTATCGGATTCCCCTTCTCGATATCTGTAGGATTTATGGATTCAGCACTGAGCCGACGCGTATTGGTATGACTCTTGAGTGGGATGTGGAGGAAGCTCAGTATTTCTGGGAGTGTATTGGCAATGGTCGGTACAACTCGAGGACGACGAAGCTGATACAGGTCAGACATCCTATTCTCAGATATGTCTTGCGCATCTTGGGATGTACTCTATTGTGCAAGTTTGAAGCCATAAAGATGCGTAAGAATGAGATGGAGATGCTATTCATTGGACTGAGGGACCAATTTGAGGATACTGTTCTGAGAGATCCCACTAGAGGACTCAACTTGGGAGCTGTTTTTGCTCATCATTTATGCGACCTGCAGAAGAAACCATTTGATGGTAAGGGCACTGAGACAGTAGGGAGTCCGCTTACTCCCATTTTCAGGCATTGCAGGATTCTCTTAGAGGGTACGGAGTGTAATGACAGTAAGGAGTTCCTTGATTTTAGCCACCTGCAGAGTGCTACATGGCTGAAGGAGGGACGTGTATGGGTCTATTATGACCCTGCCACTAAGAGGCGTGGTGTGGATTTTCCTGCTGCTGGTCTGACACAGATTGATACGCTGGATGCCTTGAGATTCCAGCTCCCTACGAGAGATCAGTGCAGAGTTCCTTCTATGGCTCATCCGCTGGGAGAGCCTTCTACACGAGCTTCTACTTCATCTGCGCATGCACCTGCTGCCCCTGTTGATGATGTTGGCCCTTATCCCGAGCCTTCGATGCCTTTTGGTGATATGTCTGAGGCAGAGTGGAGAGAGCGTGAGGATGGTATTCTACGGAGCATCTGGAGCTTCATGCGTACCTGCACTTGCAGGAGACAGCCGCATATACACCATCCAGGACCTTCTCGACGTAGACAGCGATCTCCGACTCCCGGTTCTTCGAGTGGTACTGATCGCATTGATGGGATGGAGGACGAGTGAGAGTAGCGAGCATTTTCAGACTACGGTTCTTTGTATTTCTTTTTCAATTTTCTTTTGCATTTTTCTTTTGATTTCTTAGGATACTTATGTTTGCATGCTGTGATTGGTTTGAGACTATTAGTTGCTTTGATTTTCTCTATTTTCAGTGATCTTCAACTTGCAGGTTTGAAATTTGATGATTTCTCACGGAGTAACCTGCTAACTTGATGACTGTTCTCGGATATCGCAGTGCGTCGATCGACACAACTTTGTTTCGATCGTCACAAAACGAGAAATCGCACTGCAGCGATCGTTGCGGTCCTTAGCAACGATCGACACATGACGAAAAATCGCCTAGCAAGGGTCGTTACATTTATGTAACGATCGATGCATGAGCGACAGAGGTAAAAATCAGACAGAACTCAACACATCCATTAACATTTTCTTTCTTTTTACCAACCCTTAGCTTAACACTACTGAGGACAGTGTGTTTCAAGTGTGGGGGAGGTAGCTACTGACTTTTGTCTTTCTGTTTTCTTAAGAGTCAGTCCAGTTTTCAAAAAATTTCGTTTTATTGAGTCAAAACAAGTTTAAGTAGGAAACAATGAATTTTGGAGAAGTAAACAACATCTTGCAGGAACTTAAGTAACCATTGTTGATGAAGCTGAAAATCAATCTATGACTATTAGAAAACCCAACACGGATCAACCTACTGAGGACACCCATATCAATTCAGGTATTCAGAGGATCCTTTTACTGGCTTCACCCTTAACTTGAATTTCATTTTCTCACCTAAGGGCTTGGTATACCTTGAGTCGGACTCCTTTGTTAGTTCTGACACAGCTTGTAAACCTGTCCGAGTATGGTTCCCTTATCCCCTTCCATAAAAAAAAGAGAGTAATAAACTGAGGATGAGTTAGTAACTCCGAAGTGGTCACGGGAGTAGTAGCAAACACTATTACCTCCTGTGCTATCCATGGATTGTGTCCAAAGTACACCCCTTAACGGGAAGAGCACTGATAAAAAAAATAAAATGATACCCAATGGGGAAAAATCAGAATGCTAAGGAAGGGAAAAGAGAAGAAAAGGAACCAGAAAAAGATAGTATGGTGGTCTAGAGCTGACAAAGTAAGAATCCATGTGCCCTTTGATCGATAATCCTTAGGTGAGACCGCACTTAATATGCTTAAGAAGTCAGTAGGGTGAATTTGAATTGCTTGGATTGATTGTGGAGTTTACTTAGGATAGTTGCTAAGTGTGGGGGAAGTATATGTTGGTCCTGATATCTTGCAGTTGATTCTTTCAGTGGATTACTAAAGGGAATCCGAGTGTTGTTGCTTCTATGACGAAAAGAGTTTCTGAAAGTTTTCAAACCTCTTCACCATGTTTTAGTTCTCTGTTTTGCTTGAGGGCAAGCAAAGGCTAAGTGTGGGGGAGTTGATATATCATGGTTTTTACCGGTTTTATGCCATGATATAAGTATGTTTTAGAGTCTTTTGGTGTTCTTTTAGAGTCTTTTACAGGTGTTATTAGGTACACACGTTTGGAGTGGATTTGGAGATTATGGAGCTAAATGGAGCATTTTGGAGTTTTGACCTGAGAGTTTGTGCTCACTGTCCGAAACAGAGGAGTGTGTCGATCGACACACATCAGCATCGATCGATGCACAGCGTGTTGGGCCAGACTCGCTAGAGTTAATGAAGAATGATGATATTGCAAAAGTGCCCAGAAGTTCCGGATATTTACACAGAAGCCCCAAGACGTGATTTAGCTATTTAATTAGGTTTTAAATTCAGTTTTTAGATACGCTATCATACTTTAGAGCAGAGAGTTCTTAGAGCTATTTGGGGCTGATCTGATCCTGTACTACATCCTGTTTTTGGAGAAGATTTCGAACCCCTTTACTTGTTTAATCTCTTTTATGATATCTATTTATTCATTGATCATGTTTACATTATCTATGTCTGAGTAGATTCATAGTTAGGTTTAGGGATTCTCAATAAGGATTTTATGACTTGCTAGATATAATTAATTCAGTTAAGGATTCATATCAATTGATGTTCTTCAAGCTAAATTTTGTTTAATGCTAGTTCTAACTTGATCACTTAGAATCTAGATCTTAGGTTGCTAGATTGACACGAAAGTGTGGTTTAGAATCTGAACTATTTAGGTTGAACAATATAATTACTCACAAAGAAATTTGGTTTAATAAGATTGTGAACATATCGAACTTGATCATTAAAGCTGGTTTAATCTGTTAGGAATTACAAAGACATTTGGGTTTCTGCAATTAGGCTTAGAGAATTCTCACAACGAAAGTTGGTTAATTTATATCTGTGTTTTGAGTTCTAGAACTGTGTTTAATTAGATCATGACTGAATTGATTTGTCTGCTTGTCTGATTTCCTGAGAACTCCAAACTTGCTACTTGTTTACTTTCTTGCATTGCTTTTCGTTTCTCGATACAATTTACTTTCTCCTAGTTTAAGCTTGACCGTTCTAATTCTATCGTTGCCTAGAGTCCTCGTGGATTCGATCCCTAAGTACTACATTGATATTGCTGTGCACTTGCAGTTAGTATAGGGTTAAAACTTACACCTATCACTTGGTTAAGTGTGGAAGAGAGTGTTCAGCTCAGCTGATCTGAACAGTTGAGCTGGTCAGCTAGGTCAGCTGGCAACCAGCTCAGCTGGCCTAAGTGTCAAGCTCACGGGTCAGCTGGTCAGGGCGGTTACCAACCGAATGGTCACCAAGGGAAGTCGCAACCTTTTGGACTCCCACTTGTGCCCATTCGCTTGGGAGAAGTTGGCGCCAAGGAAGCCTATAAATAGGTCATTCCTTGGCCATTTTGCGCACACACCCAAGAGGGAAAAACCCAGAAAAATTCTCCAAAGGCACAAGGCCAATTAAGCGAGAGTTTAAGAGAGAGAGAGAGAGAGAAGCCGGATTCTTGAAGAGAAGGCCGGCGGTCTAAGAGCGAATTTGGTGGTGGATTAATGTGTGAAAAGGGACCAAGGATGGCTGGTGAAGCATCTACAACCCATGGCAAAACCACGACAACATCAAAGGTTAGAATCCGAGTCTATTCATCTCGGCCATGGCCAAACCGTGAAGGCCAATGTCCGGTTGTCTCTAAGGCGGATTTACTCCTTCTACTTCTTCTAGAAAACACCCTTGATTCCAAGTGCACGACCGGCCTTAAGGCCGTGGTCGTGAACCGAATCAACAAGCGGCCGAGTTGCGACCCAAACACATGAAAGGGCTCGATGGGTCAATGTGTCCCGAACGGTTTAACGGCACGTCTAGAGGACGTTTGATCCGAGGACCGAGAGACTGAAACATGGCCAGCCCATGCGTGAATCGAACCAAAGAGAGATTTCGGTGGGTCACAATTCAAACCGCCTTGTTAGCCGGTGTTTTGTGGCGATCATCCTTCACGGATCTGAAGGATTCGTTTAGTATTTCCTGGTTCAATTCATCAGATTAATTGATCCTACTAAACATGCCAGATCTAGGTTCTCTTGCTAGAATCATAAAGGATCTCACCTAATACCTTGTTTATGCAGCGGAAGGAGAGGTATTGTCTGAGATCAGCAGAACCACCAAGAGATAGCTCCTCCAAAGGCTCACACACGCACACTGCAGGAAGTTGGCTGCTAGACCAAGCTGGTGGGAGGCGCAAAGAAAGAGATAGGAGGCGCAGGAGGCTTAAGAAAATTAGAGAGCTAGGTCAGGTTTTATTCATTAAAACCCCTTCTCGTTCTCATGGGCTTTTGGGCCCAATTCTCAGTCTGATTAAATCCCTTGGATTTAATCAGGCCCTTCTATCTCTCCAAGCACAGTAAATGCCTAGCACTTTTACCGTACATCCGCTGAACCGTTCCTTCATAGTTTCCTGTTAGCTTAGGCGTGTGACCCATATGGGATCATATAATAAAGGCAATAAGTCCGAGACTTATAGATCATGAGCGGACTCTAGCAAGCCATCATGACCCCCAGTATTATATGACTTATGTCTGATCATTGACATACTCTTACTTTCTAGAGACAGCACAGAGATTACTGGACATAATTCCAACAATCTCCCACTTGAACTGGAATCTCTGTATTCATAATCCTTTTGTCTCAATATCTCGATTAGTCATAAGGCAAGATTAGTGTCATCCTTATAAAGCCTAATATTGTTCATCGGACTCTGATTTGATACTGACAATCCAAACGACTCGGGACAGTCCGTTTGAGCATGGCCATGCATTTTCCAGTATTCAAATCTCCGATTGGCCTAGAGATATTCACTCCATTTATATTGGAGGGACAAATCCCGTCTTGTTCCATCACTGTAAACTACTCATTTCATAATACACCCAAACAAGGTCCTTATATCTATCGCTTAACGACAGCGTTAGACAATGATCAAAGCGCATCAGTTCATGTGCAGTCACATGCATGCGAACTCAGGTCTAAGGACTATACTCTATAGTCGTAGTAAGAATCTCTTATGACACAGATATAAATATCCTGAAGAGTTCTTATAAGCGGGTCTTGTCCGGTCGTATGTTCCCCAACATACACCTATGTACTGACTTTGATGCCGTGCATCTATGACATCCTGAGACTTTGTCATAAGTCACATACCAATCTAGTCTCACGCGGTTGTTGGTGTTCCAATTTCAACAACCTTCGACTAGGGACAGGATGATATAAGCCATCTATCAAATATAGGGTCTCATGATCAAGCTAAATGACTTTGATGACTCAAGATCAAGTCACTTACTTCGATGACCTATAAAATGGTTTATATCACTTTGGAACGATTATTTCATCACAGTTAAAATAATCATAAAAATAATTTTATTAAACATCTTAAAATGTTTTACAAGAACATATCAATAACTAAATAAAGCCCTTTACTAACTCCCACTGAAATTAAGACTACATCTTAATTTCACTTATCCTACAGCCACAGTCCGCGACTCGTGCTTAGGCCTAAGGAGTGGCTTCGTTAATGGATTAGCAACGTTCTCATTCGTTGAAACTTGCTGATCTACTTAACATCTCTGTCATTTATCTCATGGAATAGGTTATACCTACCCTCAAGGTGTTTGGATCTTTGATGTGCAGCTAGTCTCATCTATGCTGGGAATCACATCAAGTTCAGTGATGAACTCTTCTTTCCAAACAACCTCTTTCGCCGCTTCCCAAGCTGCAAAATGTTCAGCTTAAGTCATGGAGTCAGCAACAGTGCCTTGCACCGCCAGATAGACACAAGATATAACCGGACTGTGACCGGAAATCATCTTTGTCTGTTGGAAACTTGCCTTTCGGACTCTACCGACTCGTAGCACCTCACTTTCTCCGTAAATCAAGAACGTATCTTAAGTATTCCTCAAATACTTTCGGATATTCTTTACGGCAATCCAGTGATTCTTTGCTGGATTTGACTGGTCTTTACTTGTCTTGCTTAACATTAAAACAACATCAAACAAGTACGTTTCATGGCATACATGATAGATCCAATTGCCGACGCATATGGAATCTCATCCATGCATTTAAGCTCAGCAGTTATCGTAGGACACTGTATCTTGCTTAACGGAATGCCATGTGACATTGGCATAAAACCCTTCTAGGAATGCTGAAAACGTGTAGGACTTTGTCTATTTAAGAATCCTGACTTTGTCCTACCAGCTCTTTTGGATCTCTATCTTTAGATCCAAAATCCAAGAACTACGTGGCTTTACCCATGTCAATCATAAAACCAACTCCCAAGCCAGTCCTTTACCGACTGCAGCATTGGGACGTTATTTCCGAGAATCAGTATGTCATCGACATACAATATGAGAAATGCAACATCGCTCCCATTTATCTATTAGTAAACGCACAGTTCCATTTCGTTCCTGTTCAAGTCAAAACCTTGACTACTTCAACAGAACGAAGATTCCAACTCCGATATGTTTGCTTCCATCCATGAATGGATCGATGAAGCTAACTTACACAAAATGTAATTTTTTCGGAGTCCGGGCTTACTTTCGCTTCTTTGAATTTCGCAGATTCGTCGCTTTCAATGATCATCAGATCATGCGAACTTTCAATGATTATCAGGTTCAACTAATGACGAGAGATCACTCTCGGATTAGTGACTGATTCATTCATATCTGCGAACTTCAGGCTGTACAGGTGTAGATTCTACAGAAATCTGTAAATCCATCCGTTGCTTTCCCTCAACAGGTTGAGCAGCCTCCTGTATTTCTCGAATTTCTTCGAGTTATACTTTTACTCCCACTGTTCTTCTTGGAAAGTAACTTCCCTTCTTAGAAAACAAAATGGACGTAAAAGTAACAAGCCTTGGTTTCCCTAGGACAACCAGTGAAGTAGTACAACTACAAATACTCAGTAAAGACGAATTTGGATCGATTCCAATCCACATTTACGTGGTGTCTTTCAACTGATATTGGTGGAACTATTTCAGCGTGAACTTAGATATTTCTAGAGCGTTATTCTTAAAGAATATCATGGAAGATTCGTGTGACTCATCTTTAATCATTTCTAATAAGATCTGATTCTTTCTCACAGGAACACCTCAAGGTTTTCAGGAGAAATGAGCTGTGAAACTACTTCACACTCATTCAGATGATCACACCATCAATGACTTAAGTATTCTCACTCGTGATCTAATCCAGAGTCTCAATACTTCTGTCACTCACATTCTATACCTCATTCTGGAACTCTTTCGAGCATTTCAAAGAATTCCGACTCGTGTCTCATCATATGAACACAGTCATACTCACTGAAGTAATCAGTAAATATAATGAAGTACAGGAAATTTTCTCTGGCATTGCTGCTCATCGGGCCACATACATGAGTATGTTCAAGGTCCAATAAGCCTTTGGGCCTTTCTCTAGCTCGGCTAAGATGGGCCCTTTGTCTTTTGGTCCAGTAAGTAGAATTCAAGTCTCATAAGATATCCAATCAAATGAGCCCAAAAGTCCATAACTATGGGATTTTTGAATCCGACTCACTCTATGTGACCAAAACATTTATGCCAAGAAAAATCAGGTTTAATTCATCAGATTTAAACCAATTCGGTATTTATGTTACATTTAGGCACTCTTTGGTTTAAGATATAAAACCCATTCCTTGAATAGGGTGCTACAATTAATATTTCATTAAGATCAAAAGAACAAAACTTGTCTTTTATCAAAATGAAAAATATTCAAATTCTTACAAGAAAATGAAAGACAACTCTGCTTAAAGCAGGTACATTGTAGCAATTACTTAATAAAACCAAGCCTCAAAGGCATCTACAAGTGAAAACCCTACGGCTGAGGCAGCATCCATAGCTCCTTCCAGACATGCAGTTCCACTTGTCCTTCCTTCAACGTTCTACTGTTCCTTAGGCTCTGCATATTATCACAAATATCAGTGCCACAACCAGTATCCAATACCTGTAAGGTAGAACTTGAAGTAATAACATGAATACCTGAGGAAGTAGTCTCATACATCAACTTCAACTCCTCATTATCTTCCATGAATTTATTGCAATCTCTCTTCCAATGCCCAGTCTCTTTACAGTAGCAGCACTTACCAACGTAAGAGGTATCTGACTCGGGCTCAGAAGACACACGTTTGCCATGATTCAAAATCTGGACAACTTTGTCTTCACCCTTGTCAGCATTAGGTTTAGTAAACCTACCCTTCTCCTTCATGAGATTATACAGGGTACTCTTCACGTTTGGCTCAACTGTCTTGAGCATATCATGCAGTTCAGTCAGCGTCTTCGTTAAGCCTTTCTTGATATAGTTCCTTCTGAACTTATCATAGCTTGACGGCAGTGAATGCAGAATGATCTCAGTTGCCAATTCTTGGCTAAATGGATAATCCAGTTTCCTCAGGTTATCAATGTAACCCATCATTTTACTGACATGAGGACTTACTGGATGATCATTTGGTAGCTTGCAGCTAGTGAGAGACTTAACCAACTGGTATCTCTCCACTCTTATCTGCTCCTGAAATTTCAATTTCAGGCTGCTGATCATCTCTAATGGCGACTCCATGTTCTCATATTGCTTCAGCAAATCTGAGTCCATGGTAGCCAATATCAGACCACGCACATCTACCGCATCATTATAATGCTTATTCCAAGCATTATATACTGCATGAGAAGCATTGGACCCGATCCTCACGGGGAGAGCTTTCTCAAGGACATAGTCCTTTCTCTCCTGCCTGAGGACTAGCCTCAGGTTCCGCGACCAAGTCAAGAAATTTGATCCGTTCAGTTTGTCCTTCTTAAGGACAGACCGGATCGAGAAAGTGTTTTGATTGTTTGTGCTAGTCATAACTGAAATTTAAGATAAAAGGATTTTAGTTAATATGTTCAATATGATTAATCTCGTATTATACTTAATATGATTAATCTCGCATTATATTCCATAACATCAGTTACCCTCAATAGAATATAATGATTCCAAGATCCACATATAACTAAGATCAAAGTGGGCCACTGGCCGTCACCTAACCTTAGCTTATATCGGTAAGCCCTATCTCGGCTAATTATATCCGTGATATAACTCTTGGTTGTGAATCTGGGCCCGAGGCCCAATCCACTCTGATGTCTCAAGGCCCGGGACTCCCGATGGCCTAGTCAAGAAAACCAGACTATACAGTCATGTAATCACTAATGTCTGGGACTCCCAATGACATTGATGAATCACAAACTGTTTTACCCACGCAAAAGATAGACACCCTCACACTGTAAGGCCGTGTGTACGATTGAATGGGCTTCAACAGCTGACATAATCTGGACAAGACATCC
This sequence comes from Orychophragmus violaceus, assembly GCA_030180135.1. Taxonomy (NCBI): domain Eukaryota; kingdom Viridiplantae; phylum Streptophyta; class Magnoliopsida; order Brassicales; family Brassicaceae; genus Orychophragmus; species Orychophragmus violaceus. The sequence goes on along the minus strand of CM058237.1, from coordinate 103,497,631 downwards.
AACGCTTGATATTATTTGAGGTTTGTAGGTTATTCTTAAAATTTCATTCCCAAAATAGAAGATTACTATTTTTGGAAACTTTCCATTTTGGAAACCTACTAATTTTGGAAACTTTCTAAAATTGGAAACTTCCTAAAATTGGAAACTTTCTAATTATAGAAATTTCCTAAATATCCAAAACATGCAAATCTAGAAACTTCTATTCTAAGAAATTTTCTAATTTCAGATTTTGGAAACTGATTAATTTAAAATTAAATTTTAATTATAAAATAAATTTTTAAATTAAATCTGAAGAATAGACTCAAATAACTGGCCCAATTGTTTTAACTTCTTGGCCCATGGCCCAAGAATTGGTCTATGTCCAAGACATAACCCAATTGTCCAATTAAATGACATAACCGGTCTGGTTCATTAAAATTGGTCTAACCAAAATTAATTACTACGATGACCACAATTGTCAACCGGTTATTTACTAAACCGGATTTTCTCAATTTATTTGGTCCAACCAAATCAAATTAGAAAACCACTGGTTTAGGCACTAAATCCAATTTTACGACTTTGGATTTCTTATCACGGTTTAAACAGAACTTAATAAATTTTATTAAGTCTGTTTATTAAACCGTGACGTTTAAGTTTTAATTATATTAAACCGAACCACGAACCAAAAATCGACCCGAATGGCCACGAACCGATCACGGTCGTGACCAAGCTCCACGCGATGCACGGACGCGGACGATAGCGGGACGGGACGGGCTGAGCTTGGGCCGAGAGAAGCGGGACGCGATCGTACAGCAGACCGGTCCATCTCTCGCGCCACAGCTGATCGGGACGATGACGCGTCTGCTCAGCCGATCGGGATGCATACCACGACGCATACCGCTCAGTCGATCGGGACGACGCGACGCGACTCGATCCGGACGTGTGATCCTATGGCGATCAGCACTCCGACGCATACCAATTCAATATAGATTGGATCATGCGATTTTATTAGTTTAGGTTTTAATTCTTTGTTTCTTAAGTGTTTTTCTTATCAATAGATTGATTCAAACACTTCTAAAACAACCTAAACATGATTCTAAACAAGAAATCCTAACAGAACCAATGGCTCTGATACCACTGAAGGATTCGTTTAGTATTTCCTGGTTCAATTCATCAGATTAATTGATTCTACTAAACATGCCAGATCTAGGTTCTCTTGCTAGAATCATAAAGGATCTCACCTAATACCTTGTTTATGCAGCGGAAGGAGAGGTATTGTCTGAGATCAGCAGAACCACCAAGAGATAGCTCCTCCAAAGGCTCACACACGCACACTGCAGGAAGTTGGCTGCTAGACCAAGCTGGTGGGAGGCGCAGAGAAAGAGATAGGAGGCGCAGGAGGCTTAAGAAAATTAGAGAGCTAGGTCAGGTTTTATTCATTAAAACCCCTTCTCGTTCTCATGGGCTTTTGGGCCCAATTCTCAGTCTGATTAAATCCCTTGGATTTAATCAGGCCCTTCTATCTCTCCAAGCACATCAAATGCCTAGCACTTTTACCGTACATCCGCTGAACCGTTCCTTCATAGTTTCCTGTTAGCTTAGGCGTGTGACCCATATGGGATCATATAATAAAGGCAATAAGTCTGAGACTTATAGATCATGAGCGGACTCTAGCAAGCCATCATGACCCCCAGTATTATATGACTTATGTCTGATCATTGACATACTCTTACTTTCTAGAGACAGCACAGAGATTACTGGACATAATTCCAACAGGATCGTCTAAGGACGAACGTGGATGAAGAGAGTGGTCACGGTCGCAAGTACGGACACAAGGAACGATCGCAATCGTCCGCAGAATGATCGCATCCGTTCGTACGAACAGTCGCCTTCCGTTCACGGACGTGCGACTGGACCAAGGCCCGACCGTGTAGCAATCATGGTACGACCATAACGGACGAGCGGCACGACCGCAAGGTCAAACGCACAATAATGCGGTACGACCGTAACGAATGAACAGCGCGACCGTAAGGTCATGCGCTCGGTCGTACAGTATGACTGCCACGGGCGTGCGACACGACCCTAAGGTCACACACGCACGGACGTACGTACGACCGCGAACGAACGTGCGGTACAACCGCGAGTACACACACACGACCGTATGGACATAAACACGAACGCGCTGACGTACGCTCACGACCGTGGGCCGAGATGCGTTTGCGGTTCATGAACGTGCATGGGAACAAGTTGGCTTAGGAACGGAACTTAGAATGGTTTATAGGTTGATTGATACTTGGGTTCATGGGATCATATAGAACCGCCTTTATTGCTAGGTTTCATAAAAAAAATATAATTGATGTATGAATACTCATGAATATACTTGTTTCAGGTGATCAAGGGGATGCTCATGCATAGGCGCGGACTGAAGCCCAAGGATGAGTGGTGTTGGATAGATAGATTTGTATTAGGACCGATACTTGAATATTAGTATAATGACATTACCTCATTGTATTGATACCTTTACTTATTAATAAAAAATCTATTTATCTTATCGTTTCTTGCCTTAGACTAAGAATGGAATTAAATGGATGAATGAATGTTTCTAGAAAGGTTTAAGTATGGAATAAATGAACTTGAGGTTCGCAAATGAACCTCAAGATAGAACGGCTAAGTAGTGACAATCCGTTTCGGCCCTATGGTCGGGATAGGCCTTGTCAGGGATAACCCGAGTCACCGCGTATCGATGGACAGAGAACGGTGTCCTAGTCGTAGGACTTCGTGTTTTCATCTAGGAGTCATGGGAGTTTTTAGTTACCATGGCGGTAGCTAAGTGTTCCCGTGGAAGTTACCAAGTTCGCATAATGGGCCCAGGTGGTGTGGATATTGCGTTAGAGATGCATTTAGTGTAGATCGAGTCTAATCGAGGGTATGTGCCACAGTGTTCTAGATTTCCTTCGTTGATGTTATGTGTTGTTATTTGAATGCTTGTGTGTTGTGGAGCTCATCATGTCTTGGTAGCACGTAATCAGCTATTGTACTTGATTGTTATTTTGGGTTTGGGCGGGATTATTAGATTATTAGCAGCCTTTAGTTGTGAGCCATCTCATTGGGTAATCTTAGATTACTCATTAGACTCTTTTGTGTTTTTCAGGTTTGGCGTAGCTCGGCGGACGCGTAGGACACTCGGAGTAGTCTCGGGTTGGCATTGGGTATCGGTTTTTTACGCATTTTGACTTTACTTTCGGTTTCGGATTTTGTTGGTATATGCCGCTAAAAGATTTGTATTAGACCGTGTATTGTTATGAATAAGATTTATATTTTTGAAGTAATAAAAACTGAATAATTCCCTGATATACGGTTTAGTCCGAACCAAACACAACTCCTGGAAGCGGTACGGGTTGAAAAGCCTCGTATCGTGGAAACGAGGTAAACGGAGTCAAAGATGGTTTGATTTGAGCCTTTGACTCAAACCGGACTGTCTATGGCTTTCGTATTGTGTAAAACTCTTCTCGTATGACTGCTCGGGTTCGATCGGTCATGTTCTTGTTTGATTGTTGGCCGGTCAGCTCGTCGGTCAGCGGAAAACGGGAAAGGGGCGGTACAAAAGGTGGTATCAGAGCATGTTTCGTCATGGATTCGAAAATTCCGGTTTTTCAACGTTTTCACTGTTTTATCGAGTCGAAATGTGTCGCCAATGCAACCATTAGGAATCCGAGTTACGTCCGTCAAACCGGGGGATTGGGTAAATTAGGAGAATTGCTAGGATTGTACTAACCCTTTTGTGTTTTGATGCAGTCTTAAAGCAGAGTTGTCCTAGGAGGATTGGTGTGTGTGTGTGGTTGCAACGACAAGATGAGTGACATCAGCATGAATGACTGTGAGTTCAGTGGATCTACCCCAGCTAGTCTAGGTCTGTACTTCCAGAATGTGGAATGTTCTCGTATTTCTCAGCCCATTCCGGAGCACGTCATTACCGGTGCCGAGCCAGTTGTCGCTCCATTCAGCAGAATCTGCTCCGCCGATATTCTTGGGATATGCGAGCTACCACCACCAGGTATTCCACTAGTTTGATACGCATCTTCTGCATCGACCTTTCGTGCCTTGCCTGCGGAGCTACAAGTTTCAGTTTTACCTGGTGACAGTTGTTTGCTCGGGAATATCAGCCACCACCACCACACTCGTTCCATCCTCTTGGCGCACCTGCCGGTTAGGATCAACATGAGTTGTACCGCTCATGTTGGAGAGTTTAGATTAGGCCCAGGTAAGTAAGGGCTCTAACTCACTTTTTGATGTGTGTATATCGGCTTGCATTCGTCTCTGACGATTCGAGTGTGTGTAGCGGTGTTTCTTTTGGGACGGATTGGTAACCGATAATATGTAGACTCCGACAGACTTATGTATTTAAAACTCTATGTGGTATATAGATGTTTTATTTACGTAGTGGATGTGGAGTATTCCGGTTTGTCATTTTGAGTAACGGAGTAGTTATGTTGCATGCATATGATGGATGTGAATGCATTATAAATACGATGTGAAAACAAATGATGGTCCGAAAAGACGGTTTCCATCAAAACACTGAGAGACAACTGCAATCGTCGATTTGCGTGATTGATTGTGTGTGATTGATTGCCTTGCTAGGGTGTTAGAATGTTGAATTGATTGATGCTTTGATTGCTCGCTAGGTTGTTAGTCGATGATTTTGAATCGTTTGGATTGGTCGGTAGGGTGATAGACATTTGGTAAGTGTTAGACCATTAGTCTTGTGTAGACAGGATGATAAGTTATCGGTTAGACTTGTGAATAGTTGAGAAGGTATAGAACCTCTTAGGTAGAACTAAGCTCGGAATTGAGAAAGCGCTTTTTATAGGAAGCTTATTTGAGACTGAGCAGAATTATTAGATATTGGTAATTAGCCATGTGTAACTGTTGGGTACGTGACTAAATACCAATATCTCTATAAGGAAGTGATATCAAAAAGTAAGATAGAAAGGTTTAACCGTTCCAGTGTTGTTGAGGTTGTTGATGTAGGACGTTATAGACGATTTGACATGAACACGAGACCAAACCCGAACCCTAGCGACAAGATGGTGTTCAGGAAGCAGTTGAACCGAGCTTGCAAGCGAGTCAGTGGGAGTGTGAGTATTAGTAGCAGATGGAGTCCAGACAGGCGAATGGGTATGATGAGCTAGTAAGAAATTTGGAAAGCATCAGTGTCAGCTTTGGATCAGTTCGAGGTTACCAGAGGAAAGGCAATTTTGATATCCATTAAGCGTGGAGTTCAGTGAGCAAGAAAGTTCGAAGCGTGCATAAGTATGGCGGTTTAGTTGGAAGGAGGAACATTGATATGATCAGAATATCGATGGGGAGCGATAAGAAGTAAAGGCGGAACAAGTACCGAGAACGGAGGACGAGTCATTGTTGCGTGAATTGTGGAAGTCAAAGCGAAGTGTGGAAGTCAGAAGTGTTGGTTTAAGACGTCATTAGTCGGCGCAGATGGAATTAGAAACCCGAGTGAAGCAGTTCGGTCAGGATCATTGATATTGAGAATCAAGATCGGAGTCTGTGAAGCAATGAGATGAGGAACCAAGGAGCGATCGTGAGTCAAGTTTTTCAGTGTGAGGAGCCCAAGACATCAGCATGTAGAGAAGTTTTGTGCAAGACGGTGTTTCAGAGGTCAGTGAGCATCGGAAGTACAGTTCAATTGGTTTAGAGTTCGAGCATTGGAGCAGTGGAATCAGTTCCAGAGTGGCGACTTACGAGGTTTGGTACCGATTCAAATTTTGTTAGTAACGGATAATTCGGGGACCGAATTCATGTAAGTGGAAAAGAATATAATACCATGTATTACAAAATTGGTCAACGAGCAGTCAAGAAGTCAACGAGGGGCGTTTTCATAATTTTCAAGAATATAAGGATATTTTGCTAATTTTACCAAAATGCGAAATGGGAGAAACGGAGTTTAAACAAGTTTTTTGGACTATCGGGAATGGAACCGATAAAACCAAAGAAGCTTGTAAAATTCATATTGGGAGCTATGGGTGTCCAATTGAAGTGATTCAAATTGCTAAATTCATCTAAGAGCATCTAGAATATAAAAATGAGGCTTGGTGGATTTATAGAAGCAGCTAAGGAATTTTTAAAATATTAAACGCAAAATCGGCTAAATCGAAGCTTTGGAACATGATGGATTACGGGATGATTTGAGTGGATTGGTTCACTGATTTTGGTCATAATCAACACTCAGATGACAAGTGTCTTCTGATTTTCGGCGCCACCTCTTCTTATTGGGTTCAGAGGATGAGTTAGATTCATTGAATTTGGAATGTGCAAGGTATCATGAGGAGAAGAGTGCATCGAACTTGGCTGAGTTTTGGTGGGGTGGCGTGGCTGATTCTGATGGAGGGTAGGACAGTTGTCTTCAATAAATCAAAGGGGCTTCAGCTATAAAAGGGAGGCCAGTGCTCCTCATTTTACTAACACCAAAACAAGAAAGAAAGAAAAAAAAAAGAGGAGAAGAAGAAGAAGAAGAAAGAAAGAAAGAAAGAAAGAAAGAAGAAGAGGAGGAGGAGGAGGAGGAGGAGGAGGAGGAGGAGGAGGAGGAGGAGGAGGAGGAGGAGGAGGAGGATTGGTTCACTGATTTTGGTCATAATCAACACTGAGATGACAAGTGTCTTCTGATTTTAGGCGCCACCTCTTCTTATTGGGTTCAAAGGATGAGTTAGATTCATTGAATTTGGAATGTGCAAGGGTGTCATGAGGATAAGAGTGCATCGAACTTGGCTGAGTTTTGGTGGGGTGGCGTGGCTGATTCTGATGGAGGGTAGGACAGTTGTCTTCAATAAATCAAAGGGGCTTCAGCTATAAAAGGGAGGCCAGTGCTCCTCATTTTACTAACACCAAAACAAGAAAGAAAGAAAAAAAAAAGAGGAGAAGAAGAAGAAGAAAGAAAGAAAGAAAGAAAGAAGAAGAAGAAGAAGAAGAAGAAGAAGAAGAAGAAGAAGAAGGAGGAGGAGGAGGAGGAGGAGGAGGAGGAGGAGGAGGAGGAGGAGGAGGAGGAGGAGGAGGAGGAGGAGGAGGAGGAGGAGGAGGGAGAGGGAGGAGGAGGAGGAGGAGGAGGAGGAGGAGGAGGAGGAGGAGGAGGAGGATTGGTTCACTGATTTTGGTTATAATCAACACTGAGATGACAATTGTCTTCTGATTTTAGGCGCCACCTCTTCTTATTGGGTTCAAAGGATGAGTTAGATTCATTGAATTTTGAATGTGCAAGGTGTCATGAGGAGAAGAGTGCATCGAACTTGGCTGAGTTTTGGTGGGGTGGCGTGGCTGATTCTGATGGAGGGTAGGACAGTTGTCTTCAATAAATCAAAGGGGCTTCAGCTATAAAAGGGAGGCCAGTGCTCCTCATTTTACTAACACCAAAACAAGAAAGAAAAAAAAAAAAGGGGACCGGAGGAGGAGGAGGACCGGAGGAGAACCGGAGGAGAGAAAGAAGAGAACCGGAGGGGAGAGAGAGAAGAAGAAGAGAAATAGGAGAGAGAAAATAAGATTGGTCCGGAGGCTCGGGTGAAGGTACGATCGGATCATTAAGGTCAATGTCCGGGTCAAGGTCAGGTCACAAATAGTCAACGGTTCGGAGAAGGTTCGGGTTAGCATAGGGTTCATGTCGGGTCTTGTGGGTTCCGTCAATCCATCCATCCGTCGTCATGATGCCACTGTGAGGAGAAGAAAAAGAAGAAATAAAGAAAGAAAGAAAGAAGAAGAAGAAGAAGAAGAAGAAGAAGAAGAAGGAGGAGGAGGATGAGGAGGAGGAGGAGGAGGAGGAGGAGGAGGAGGAGGAGGAGGAGGAAGAAGAAGAAGAAGGAGGAGGAGGAGGAGGAGGAGGAGGAGGAGGAGGAGGAGGAGGAGGAGGAGGAGGAGGAGGAGGAGGAGGAGGAAGAGGAGGAGGAGGAGGAGGAGGATGAGGATTGGTTCACTGATTTTGGTTATAATCAACACTGAGATGACAAGTGTCTTCTGATTTTAGGCGCCACCTCTTCTTATTGGGTTCAAAGGATGAGTTAGATTCATTGAATTTGGAATGTGCAAGGTGTCATGAGGAGAAGAGTGCATCGAACTTGGCTGAGTTTTGGTGGGGTGGCGTGGCTGATTCTGATGGAGGGTAGGACAGTTGTCTTCAATAAATCAAAGGGGCTTCAGCTATAAAAGGGAGGCCAGTGCTCCTCATTTTACTAACACCAAAACAAGAAAGAAAAAAAAAAAAAGAGGACCGAAGGAGGAGGAGGACCGGAGGAGAACCGGAGGAGAGAGAGAAAGAGAGAAAGAGGAGAGAGAAAATGAGGTTAGAGAGAGATAAGAGATGGGATGGTGACGGAGGAACGGTGAAATATATCCTAAGCGGAGATTTTAACGTTCATCCCACATACTGACTTTCTCTTATAGGCGGTTGTGGTAAACGTCGTGTGAGGTTGGTCCGGAGGTTCGTGTGGAGGAAATATCAGATTTACTAGAGTCAACATTCGGGTCAAGGGTCAAAGCAAGTCAACGGTTCGGGGAAGGTTCAGGTTAGCGTCGGATTCATGCCGGGTCTCGTGGTTCCGTCAATCCGCCCATCTGTCGTCATGATAACACTGTGAGTCGGCTAAATTGTGTGTTGCATATAGATTAGGACATATAGACCTTGGATTATTTAACCGTAGATTTAGGTTGCATAACTCGATGATTGAATTAGTTAGAACGGCTAGGTTGATTAATAACCTAGTTAACTAATTAAATGTTTAGGTTAAAGAGATGCATGCTAGCTTGGTTATATCGGTAATTGATTGATAGTTCCTTGATTGCTTGATTGGGTGTTGCATACATATGGAACGGCATGCTAGGACATATATGCATATATAACTATTTAAGAACGTATCTAAATGAATCTATATATGGGGAATTATGAGTTGATTAAAATACGGTTAAAACACATAACACACTTAGAATATAATAACGGGGTGGGTTAATTGGTCAATAGTCGGGGTTATCAGGTTATATAAATTAATTAAATAATAATGTGAAGTCAGGAGGTTAGTAAGTTTACTAATCTCAAGCTGGCGGATCGAAGAGGTTAAGAAAAAGAATTTAAGGGATAAGATTAAGTAAGTGTGAATTAAGCCGTCTACAGGATTAGTAATCCACTAATCTCAAGATAGCGGATTGAATGGGTGAAGGTTAATGAAAGATTAAAAGACTAATAAACCTAATTAATTAGTTGTGTGGTGTTGTGATGATTGTTTGTGTGATTGTATATCTACTTCGGTGTTGAGCCGAGTAGACTGTTGATTGCTTGATTGATTATCTACTTCGGTGTTGGGCCGAGTAGACTGCAGTGGTAGATACTTACTCTAGTTCGGAACCGGGTAAGTCTGGGTAAGATCGGGTGATATGGAGGTTGGAGATAGGACTTGCGGGATAGATTGGGGATTGAGATGATATTTCTATTTGACCTTGTCGGTCTTGCATGATAGAGTCCCAGTGAGTCTGCTTGTTTACATTACTGTTACTAGGACTCCGTAGGTTGCGTTCGATCCGGCAAGTCTAGAGATGACGTTCTGGTACTTCCGACCCAATTGGATCCTCGGGTAGTTACATAATCGGTTCACGTGCCTTCGGGTGGTGATTCTGGTTATGGTGACCTACTAAGTGACGCCGGTAGGTGTGTGGTCCAAATAATACGGGGTCGCGTCCTAGGGCCGGACTGCATGGAAGCTTTGGTTATCTAGGGGTAACCCGAGACACCACGTATCGATGGACAGATAACGGTGTCCTAGTCGTAATACTTCGTGTTTTCTTCTAGGAGTCGTGGGAGGTTTTAGTTACCATGGCGGTAGCTAAGTGTTCCCGTGGAAGTTACCGAGTTCGCATAATGGGCCCAGATGGTGTGGAGATTGCGTTAGAGATGCGTTTAGTGTAGATCAAGTCTAATCGAGGGCATGTGCCGCAGTGTTCTCGATTTCCTTCGTTGATGTTATGTGTTGTTATTTGAATGCTTATGTGTTGTGGAGCTCATCACGTCTTGGTAGCACGTGATCAGCTATTGTACTTGATTGTTATTTTAGGTTTGGGCGGGATTATTAGATTGTTAGCAGCCTTTAGTTGGGAGCCGTCTCACTGGATAATCTTTTATTACTCATTAAACTCTTTTGTGTTTTTCAAGTTTGGCGTAGCTCGGCGGACGCGTAGGACACTCGGAGTAGTCTCGGGTTGGCATTGGGTATCGGTTGTTTACGCATTTTGACTTTACTTTCGGTTTCGGATTTTGTTGGGATATCCCGCTAAAAGATTTGTATTAGACCGTGTATTGTTATGAATAAGATTTATATTTTTGTAGTAATAAAAACGGAATAATTCCCTGATATACGGATTAGTCTGAACCGAACACAACTCGTGGAAGCGGTACGGGTTGAAAAGCCTCGTATCGTGGAAACGAGGTAAACGAAGTCAAAGATGGTTTGGTTCGAGCCTTTGACTCAAACCGGACTATCTATGGCTTTCGTATTGTGACAAACTCTTCTAGTATGACTGCTCGGGTTCGATCGGTCATGTTCTTGTTTGATTGTTGGCCAGTCAGCTCTTCGGTCAGCGGAAAACGGGAAGGGAGCGTTACAAGTTTGATCCGAGCGGTTGAATCAGGACTTGGAGGATCTATAGAATTGGATGATGCATTGTATGGAACCAGACTCTCCCTTGGATTGACAGGTGGCCTCTCTCTCCCTCTCAGTTGGCGCCACCTCTCCTTCTCCTAGATTCAAAGAACATTTTTGTACTTTTCATGGTTTCCATCACATCATCACCCTCCCTCACATTCACTCACCTCACCCAACAACCATCCAAATAATTCTCACTAGCCTCTCTACTCTCTCACCCACGATCTCCCTTTTTATCTCTCTCCATTTTCATCCAAAATGCATGCATATTCATCCAATCTTTGAAGATCTTAAAACACCTTCAAGGTGTTTTTCATAACTTGGCTTCCAAGCAACAAAAGTTACTTTCATTTGGTGTTAAATCTCCTCAAGGAAATTGTATAGTTGGATTCTCCTTACTCTCCTCTTCATTCGCCGCCGACCAGCTCATCCACCGCCGCCGACAATTTCCGCATCTTCTCCTCCTTCTCCAGCTGGTTTCTCTCTCTGGTGGTTGTTGGTACTGGATTTTCCTCTAGGAAATCCGGCCCATTAACAAACAAGACAAAGGCCCATAGTTATGAGCCCGTCCTCCTGTCATGATCAGAGAGAGATCTGCCACAACACCGTTCATCATCTGTTGGGCCTATACGATTGACCTATGAGTTGGCCCAAGTTTAGATCAGGCCGTAAGTGGGAAACAATCGAGCTTGCATTCATCTCTGACTCGGCAGGTAAGACGGTGTTTCGTGGATGGATAGGCAACCCTAGGTCTTCGACAGACCTACTGATCCGCACAAACTCCCGGTATAGATCGTTACGTAGTGATGGCGATTTCGGTTTGCATTTTGATTAACAATACTCGATTTCCCTCTAACAAGGAGAACAAAAAGACAAAGGCCCAAATTCATGAGCCCGTATCAAGGAAAGAGAGAATTCCTTTGTTGGGCCCATACGATTCATTGACAAGGCCCAAGCAACGCCGAAGTGAGAGGCGATCGAGCTCGAGCTCTAGGAGACGATGCGGAGATAGAGAAACCCGGTCTTCGTCAGTTCAAAGATAGCTCGGAGATCAATTCGAGGCCGAAAAATCGGAACAAGGAGATCTCGAGAGTATTTAAAGGAGAAGTGGTGATTCATTCAAGACATTCCAACCCTATCTAAGAACGACTTCGACAGATAGCTCAATAAAGTCTTTGTACTCTCTTTTCGACTGTGTTTGTTCTATACCATTTCTATATCCTAAAGTCCAAATCCACGAATACAAATTCTTAGTGTGAATCTCAGATCTCACATTTGGCGCCGACTGTGGGGACTATCTATAGTTTTTCCTGTCTTAAGAATCAGATCCTAGATCCGATAGATCGAGATGAATACCGACCAATCTGGCTCTCCCAGCGCCACACCACCAGTCGACCACCCTCAAACGGTTGACAACGTTCCTCAGAACACCACCGGGGTAAGAATCATGGGTCAGACCGATGGTTTGTTGACGAGCTCTGCCTCAGTCTCCACGACTTCGGCACCAACCGGCCCAGTCGCTCAAACAGTCGCGACAAGCCAGACTCCGACAAATGTTTTGTCAGGAACTAACGATCCGAGCAGAAACTGGGTGTGGATGAGGAATGATTCCATTTCCGCCCCCGCTTCAGGAGGTGGATCTGGAACAACCAGACCTAATTTGCCACTGCCTTCTGCTCCACAGCGACAAGGCCCAGATGACCTCGCTGAAATCCGTTCGATGTTAAGCCTGTTGGTAAACCGAACGAGAAACAACGAGGCAAGCGCACGGGCCCAAGAGATCGCAAACCGCTCTCTGGCCGCGCAGCTCGATGAACAAGAAAGGCGCATTAACGCCCGTCTTGAAGAGTTTTCCAGCCAAAACCAGGGGGTAGATCAACACATGATCCACGAACCCCCATAAGTCCTCCACCGTGTATACGCTTGGACTTCTCCCAAGTAGTAACTTCCGCAGGAGCGTCGGGAAATTTCGCTAATACGTCAAGTAGCGGCTTCCGCCCTATAATGACGCCTATCGCGACTCCGACTCCATTCAGTTCGAATTCAATGGTCACAGATCCAACCGGATCGGGAAACCGATCATTACCCGGGCCACCACTTTTCCTGAATAGCTCGAATATCTGGCCGAGGCAACTAGGAGGCTCCGCTTTCGCCTCGAGCTCGGGACATCCTAACGGATCAAATACAGTACAGTTCCAAACACCGCAGGTCGACCAGACGGGATCGGTTCCAACAATCGATCTTCTCGACCCCGTTTTCCCAGGACAAAAGTCCAATCAAGCACAAGCCCAGTTCGCGCCTACGGCAGGCGATGAGCACGATATGCTTAGACAGTATATTGAACAAGCTAAGGCCCAGTTGGTCAGTCTGAGCTCCAAAGTTCACATGGCAACAAGCGCGGCGCCCGACATCGATCGAGTGATCGAAGAAACGCGACAAACGCCGTTCACAGACCGGATCGCCTTTGCACGAATCCGGGAAATAAACAAAACAAAGTTTTCGGAGTTCTCTGGAAAATCGGACCCGAAAGCCCATATCAGGGCGTTCCGACTAGCAATGGCAAGGGTATAACTTACCGATGAGGAGAGAGAGCCGGCTTTCTGCAGGCTCTTCGCCGAAAACCTATCAGGCTCCGCCCCTGAATGGCTTGCCGGACTGGAAGAAATGTCCATTGACAACTTCACCCAGTTCATGACGGCTTTCCTCAAACAATATTCCGTCTTTATCAAGAAAAAGACTACCGAGGCAGCTCTATTTAGCGTCTCACAGAAACCTGACGAGCCACTTTGCTCGTACATCGACCGATTTAAGGAAATTAAATCCAAAATCGCAAACCCGCGAGACGAAGTAGCAATAGAAGCACTGAGACGCGGACTATGGTACTCGACCAGATTCCGCGAGGAAATAATGGTCCACGAGCCTCAAACGCTCGATGATGCCCTTCACCGCGCATCGGCCTTCGCTCGCCTCGAGGACGAAACTACGGCCCTCAGAGAAAAGCATCGAAAAGAAAAGAACCCGTCGGGCTCGCAGAACTCGAACTCAAAAAAGGATTCCCGTAAATCAGGAAACGTCAATGCAGTCGAGAGCCCAAAGAGCTCGAAGAAATTCGAGTTCGACAAGGAAAAATTCTGTGATTTTCACAACAAAAGAGGACATTCGACTGAAGAGTGCTACACTCGAGCTAAAGACGAGGCTCAAAAGCGAGAGTCCGAAAACAAACAAGAGTCAGAAGTCGAGGAGGAAACTCCATCTGACAAAAAGGAAAATAAACAGACCAAAGAGTCAAACACCAATAAGACTTCTCAAAACAAACGAGAGCGGTCCAAGGAGCCGGAATCTCCCGAAACCCTCCCCCAGGGATCGCAAAAGCGAGTCGAGGTCATTCTCGGCGACTTCAGCCTATGCAGCACCCCGGGAGGCTCGGCACTATCTCCACCTCCAGCTCCTAGTAAGAGTTTACGCTCACGAATCAATCTCCCTCGTCTCTGCGGGGGGGGGGGGGGTGTACGGGCTATACCCCCTAAACGAATTGACTTCATTTTCGGTGGCTCCAAGCTATGCCGAGATTCGGACAATTCAATAAAAGCCCTTCAAAGAAGAGTCGAGACCGACAAAGGAGGGAAAATCCCAATGTTAGGTCCAGACCATGAAATCACTTTTCACGAGAGCGAGACAAGTAATCTCGACAAACCACACGACGACGCTCTCCTCGTCTGTCTAGTAGTGGGAGATGTCGAACTCTCGAGGATAATGATCGACACAGGAAGTTCGGTGGATGTCCTCTTTTACGACGCGTTCAAAAAGATGGAGTTCAACGACTCCAAAATCGTCGAGGAAAAGACACCACTAGTAGGTTTCGCTGGCGAAACAACATACTCAATGGGCTCTGTATTCGCCCCAGTGATAGCTGGAGGAGTTCGAAGAATGACAAAGTTCGTCGTAGTAGATCGACCAGCTCCCTACAACGCAATTCTAGGTCGACCATGGATATATGACATGAAAGCGGTACCGTCGACCTACCATCAATGCGTAAAATTTCCAACTCCCAAAGGAGTAAAAACCGTTTACGGAAGTCAAAATATTTCCCGCCATTGCTACATGAACGGATACAAGCAAATTGAGAAATCCCCCGCGTAGCAATTACGGAAAGAGGAAGAGCTCGCCACCATGCAGACCAAAAGGTCGAACGACCCAAGTCAAATAGGACCCCCAAAGGACCTCACGACCCAAGTTTGCATAGACGATGCTCACCCCGAAAGACTTGTTGGCATTGGAATCGACCTATCGGAGCCAGTCAAAAATGAATTAGTCTCTTTTCTTAAACAGAACGTCGACTCCTTTGCCTGGTCTTCAGCAGACATGAAAGGGATCAACATCGACGTAACCAGCCACGAGCTGAATGTCGACCCAACCTACAAACCGGTAAGACAAAAGCGTCGGAAACTAGGCCCGGAACGAGCTCGAGCCGTCAACGACGAGGTCGATCGGTTATTAAAAATCAGATCGATCAGAGAGGTCAAGTACCGCGACTGGCTTGCGAACCCCATAGTGGTCAAGAAAAAGAACGGGAAGTGGAGAGTCTGTGTAGATTTCACAGATCTCAACAAAGCATGTCCGAAGGACAGCTTCCCATTCCCGCACATCGACCGACTGGTCGAAGCTACCGCTGGACACCAACTGCTATCCTTCATGGATGCCTTCTCGGGGTATAACCAAATACTAATGAACCCTGAGGACCAAGAAAAGACTTCGTTCATAACTGATCGAGGAACGTACTTCTACAAAGTCATGCCCTTCGGGTTAAAAAAATGCAAGAGCGACTTACCAACGCCTCGTCAACAAGATGTTTTAAGGACTCCTGGGTAAAACCATGGAAGTCTACATCGACGATATGCTGATCAAATCTTCCAGGTATGAGGACCATATCCCCCAGCTAAAAGAATGCTTTATCATTCTCAATAAATACGGGATGAAACTCAATCCAGCGAAGTGCACATTCGAGGTCCCCTCAGGAGAATTCCTTGGTTACCTAGTGACCGAAAGAGGGATCGAAGCGAACCCCAAACAGATCGCGACATTTATAGAGATGAAATCTCCCAGAACAACGCGAGAAGTCCAGCGCCTGACCGGCAAAATAGCCGCTTTGAACCGCTTCATCTCGAGGTCGACTGATAAATGTCTACCCTTCTATCACTTGCTCAAAGCGAACAAGAAGTTCCTCTGGGACGAAAAGTGCGAAGAAGCATTCACCCAACTGAAGTCTTACCTAAGCGAACCACCTATACTGGCGAAACCAATGGAAGGGGAGCCCCTCTACCTCTACCTAGCTGTTTCCACGGCAGCAGTAAGTGGAGTCCTGGTTCGCGAAGAACAAAACGAGCAACGACCGGTGTACTACATCAGTAAGACCTTAATTGATGCTGAAACCAGGTACCCCGCCATGGAAAAACTCGCTTTAGCGCTAGCCACATCGGCTCGGAAACTCCGACCATACTTCCAATCGCACTCAATTATAGTGATGACCTCTCAGCCACTGAGAACCATCCTTCACAGTCCAAGCCAGTCAGGTCGACTGGTCAAATGGGCTATCGAACTCAGCGAGTATGACATAGAATATAAAGCTCGGACGTGCCTAAAAGCGAAAGTGCTGGCAGATTTTGATTTGAGATGGGAATGAGATGGGACGTAGCTACTGGCCGAAGGCACTCTCAGCTTGGTCAGTGGATGATTGGTGGTGATTTTGAGCTACTGATCTCTTGGTTGGCTTAGAACAATCGAACCAGCAAGCAATAAGCAAAGAAGTCTCGATCTCTAAAGGGGCAGCCTCGCAGTAGAGACGAGAGAACACAACCTTTAGGGTTTTTCTTGACTTAAAACTTACTTGGGTTTCATTAAACAAAAAAGAGTGTTTTAAACAACTTACAACTGAAAGTATATGGGCCAGAAAACTTGGGCCACCGAAAATAATGAAAAAAAGAACAAGAGAAATAAACTTAAAACAAAAGAAAGCTCTTGATCAAAAATAGATAGGAGGCCGGTCTGTCTCTCTCTAATGAATGGGCCTCGGATCACCTCGTTAAAAACCTTGTGAAGAAAACCCATTTGGGACAAAACTTCACAAGGGAAAAAGAGTATGATCTTTATCCCAGAGGCAGACCGGTCAGGGAATCATCTGGCTTGATGCAGAAGATCATGGTCGGTCCGTGCGTCCGGAGTATGGGCCAGGATGTGGTGTGCTCAAATGGGCCGTCAGCTTTGGTATGGATCTTCCTCCGGGCCAACTGGTTCAGGACAGGTTGTCCTTGGTCGAGATGGCCTAGCTGGGTCTTGATGTCTTCTAGGCTTGTCCTCGAGATCAGCTGCTCCATGGCATTGTTGAATTTGGCATGTATCTGTCGCTGTCCCGAACGCGTCCTTGGTACTTATCGCATGGTCGGGAGCAGGTCGGTCAGCTTCTTGGTAGAGCCTGGTCCGTCTTGTTCGTCCAACTCAGTGTCGGCCAAGCTGATGTCCTCATCATTACCTCCCTCTTGAAGAGGTTCTGGCCTTAGAACAGTATCACCTGCACAATAAGGAGACAAATCATCAACATTAAAACTCAACGATATGCTCATCTCACCTGGGATTTCCAATTGGTTGGCGTTGTCATTGATCTTCTTTAGGACCCAGAATGGTCCATCTCCTCGTGGAGCAATCTTGGACTTCCTCTTGTTTCTGAACCGTTCGGGTCGCATGTGAACCCAAACCCAGTCGCCTGGCCTAATGTCAATCTCCTTCTTGTGTTTGTCGGCTTACTTCTTGTACTGCTCCGTCCTCTTCTCGATGTTCTCCTTAGCCGCCTGGTGTAGCTTGGCGACGGCCTCAGCCTTGCGCTCTCATCAAGATTGATGAACCCCGATGCTGGCAGTGGCTTCAGATCAAGTGGCGTATCTGGCTTAAATCCATAAACAACCTCAAAAGGAGACATCTTAGTAGCAGAGTGTTTGGCACCATTATAAGCAAACTCAACAAAAGGAATGCAATCCAACCAATGTGATAAATTTTTACCAACCGTGGCCCTTAAGAGGGCTGAGAGAGTCCGGTTCACGACCTCGGCCTGTCCATCAGTCTGTGGATGACAAGTGGTCGAGAACAGCAGCTTGGTACCAAGCTTCCTCCACAACGTCCTCCAAAAGTGACCTAGGAAGGTCGGGTCACGGTCCGAGACGATGGTCTATGGCAGTCCGTGTAATCTGACCACTTCTTTGAAGAAGAGATCGGCTGGCTGGGTCGCATCATTCGTCTTAGAACACGGTATGAAGTGAGCCATCTTTGAAAACCGGTCGACCACAACGAAGATCGCATCCTTGTTCCTGATCTTAGGCAAACCAAGCACAAAATCCATAGAAATATCGACCCATGGTCGGTTAGGTATAGGCAAAGGTAAGTGAAGACCGTGAGGATGTGACCTGGACTTGGACTTAAGGCATGTGATGCACTTGGAGCAGAAACGCTCCGTGTCTCGCTTCTGATGTGGCCAATAGAAGTGCTCTACTAGGACACTCAGTGTCTTGTCCACGCCAAAGTGTCCCATCAGTCCTCCTCCATGGGATTCTCGGATCAGGAGCTCCCTCATCGATCCCTGAGGAATGCACAACCGCTTGCCCCTGAACAGGAAACTGTTATGCATGTAGAAAACTCCTTTCGGTCCTTTGCTACATTCCTAAAAATATTTCACCAAAATCAGGGTCAGTATCATAATCTTCTTTGATAAGTTCAAACCCCAAAACTTTGGCCTCCATGGTGCTGATCAGTGTGTACCTCCTGGACAATGCATCAGCTACCACGTTCTCCCTTCCCTTCTCCTGGACAATGCATCAGCTACCACGTTATACCAATGCATCAGCTGATCAGTGTGTATCTCCTGGACAATGCATCAAGCCACTTAGCGTGCCTCCTCTTCAGATTTGTCTGTCCTCTCAAATGCTTGAGCGTCTCGTGGTCGGTGTGAATAACAAACTCCTTGGCCAGCAAGTAATGCTGCCAAGTCTCCAAGGATCTAACCAACGCATACAACTCCTTGTCATAAGTAGGATAGTTGAGCGTGGCTCCACTTAACTTCTTGCTGAAGTAGGCGACCGGTCGCCCACCTTGTGTCAGAACAGCTCCAATACCTAAACCTGAAGCAACACACTCAATCTCAAACGTCTTATCAAAAGTAGGCAAAACCAAAGTAGGAGCATGGGTTAACAAATCCTTGAGTTTCTGAAATGCGGCCTCCTGCGACTGGCCCCATTTGAACGGGACGTCCTTCTTGATCGCGGCTGTGAGTGGGGCGGCCACTGTGCTAAAATCCTTCACAAACCGTCTATAGAAGCTGGCTAAACCGTGGAAACACCTGACATGGCCGATCGTGGTCGGGGTCGGCCACTCCTCAATAGCTTTGATCTTTTCTTGGTCAACCTGTAAGCCCTGCGAACTCACAACAAAACCTAAAAGACAAGCTTATCAGTGCAGAAGGTGCACTTCTTGAGGTTCGCATAAAGACCCTCCTTTCGAAGAGTATCTATTACTTGCTTAAGGTGCACCAGATGATAAGCAAAACAGCGACTATAGTTCAAAATATCATCGAAGTAAACAACGACAAACTTACTGATGTAGGCCCTCAAGACCTGGTTCATGAGGCGCATGAATGTACTGGGCGCATTGGTAAGGCCAAATGGCATGACCAGCCACTCGTAAAGGCCCTGCTTAGTCTTGAAAGCCGTCTTCCACTCGTCGCCTTCCTTCATTCGAACCTGATGGTACCCACTGCGTAGATCGATCTTAGAGAACACAGTCGCTCCGTGTAGCTCGTCCAACATATCGTCCAGCCGTGGTATGAGATATCGGTACTTGATGGTGATGTTGTTGATGGCCCGACAGTCGACACACATCCTCCAAGACCCGTCTTTCTTAGGAACCAACAAGACTGGTACCGCACACGGGCTGAGGCTCTCGCGAATGTAACCCTTGGACATGAGGTCTTGCGCTTGTTTCTCCAGCTCCTTGGCCTCAGTCGGATTCACCATATATGCAGGCCGGTTGGGCAGAGCCGCTCCTGGAATGAGATCGATCTGATGCTCAATGCCTCGTATGGGCGGTAGACCGGCTGGTATCTCGTCCGGAAAGACATCCTTAAACCTATCCAACAAAGAAACAACTTCCCGGGGAAGCTCAACATCGTCTGAACACGAATGTAAAGCCTCCCTGAAGACCATTAGTAGCACCTGCGTGTTCTGATCAATAGCTCTAGAAACAGAATGTGAAGAAATAATTAAATTGGTCTTACGGTTCTTCTTATCCTTGGCAAGGTGTAGTTGCATCTCATGCACTTCATGCGGTGTAAGAGGCGCGAGCTGATACTTTCGCTTATCGTGCATGAACGAGTAGTGATTGGTCCGCCCGTTGTGCAAGGACTCCTTGTCGAACTGCCACGGTCGGCCGAGTAATAAGTGTCCAACCTGCATAGGAACCACGTCGCATACTACCTGATCGTGATATCGCCCAATGCTAAAAGGTACGGTTACTTGATCTGCGATCCGGATCTCCGTGTCATCGTTCAGCCACCGAAGTCGGTACGGTCGCGGGTGCTTAGTCACTTGCAGACCGAGCTTATCAACCATGTTCCTGCTTGCCACGTTAGTACAAGACCCACCATCAATAATAAGACTACATACCTTGCTGTTCACGGTACAGCGAGTGTGGAAGATGTTCTCGCTTTGAACCGTATCAGGATCAACAAGCGCACTGAGAGCTCTCCTGATCACCAATAGCTCTCCAGAGTCGGGATACTCTATGGGCGTCCCTGTATCAAGTTCCTCCATGTCTTCATCCTCCTGTTCATCCTGAGACTCGTACTCGCCGGCTTCGTTCAAGATCATGACTCTCCAGTTTGGGCAGTCTCGAGACATATGTCCTTTACCCTGACACTTAAAACATGTGATATCTATAGAACGGGACGTACTAGTAAACTTACCTGGGTCTGGTCGGTTGGGCTTAGACGTCTCAATGGTCGGCTTCTTGAACCTGGACTCGACTTCAACCGACTTACCTTTGTCAACGGGCCGTGGAGCTGGTGCAGTCCAAGGCGTGTTGGTCCTAGGCCGGGTTGTGGTCGCGGACTTCCGCTTGTTGTGATGCTCAACCTGTATACACAAGTGCAACAACTCGGGCATATCGTGAAAAGGGTGAATTTCTACCTTTCTAGCGATCCACTCGTTCAGTCCGTCCATGAACTGGGCCATCAGAGTCTCTTCTGAATCGTCTAGCTCAAGCCTATTCCGCAATTGCTCGAACTCCTCGAAGTACTCTTCCACCGTCTTAGTTCCCTGCATCAACTTACGAAAACGTTTCTGCAAATCTCTGTGGAAATGGGCAGGAACATACCTTCGCCTTAACTGGAACTTCATGTCAGTCCACGTAGCGATCGGTTCGTACCGATGGCGCCTTCGTTCCGCAGCGTCCCGGTCCCACCATGATAGTGCATGTCCTGTGAACTGGGCCACTGCTAGGGATATCTTCCTGGCTTCGGGATATCCGTAATGGTCGAATATATGCTCCATCCTCCGCTCCCAGTCTAGATATGCCTCCGGGTCCACTTTTCCTGCAAAAGTAGGAGGCTTTAGCTTGATATCATTAGGATATGGACGTTGTACCTATGGTTCTTGTATGCGTCCACGGTGATTAGGATCACGCTGGTATGGGGGTCGCGATCCGTGACGTCCGTCCTCAAATTCATCCGTATCGTCGTCCGTATCGTCCATTCGGATGTCCAGGAAGCGTCCGGTGTTGGAATTGTGTCCAGCAATCTCTGTACTGTCTCTATAACGTAAGAGTATGTCAGTGATCAGACATAAGTCATACAATACTGGGGGTCATGATGGCTTGCTAGAGTCCGCTCATGATCTATAAGTCTTGGACTTATTGCCTTTATTGTATGATCCCATATGGGTCACACGCTTAAGCTAGCAGGAAATAATGTTGGAACGGCATAGCAGAAGTACGACAAAAGTGCTAGGCATTTGTCGTACTAAGAGAGAGATAAATGGGTCTGATTAAATGGGATTTAATCAGATTGGGCCCAAAAGCCCAAAAGGGAAAGAGAAGGCTTTTAATGACTAAAAGCCAAGTCTCTTCTCTCCCAACCCTAAGCCACCAGCCGCGTTTCTCCTCTCTTTCTGGCGCCTCCCTCAGCTCGGTCTAGCAGCCAGTTTCCTGTGATTGCGTGTGTGAGCCTTTGGAGGATCCATCTCTCGGTGTATCTCCCTGATCATTGACCTGTTCATCAATTCCGCTGCAAACAAACAGGTAAAAGGTGAGATCTAATGTTTCTAAATAAGAACACCTAGATCTAATGCATGTTTAGGTTGATATCAATATGAGAATTGAATCAGGATCAACCGAAACTTCCAACATTGGTATCAGAGCCATTGGTTCTTAGGTTTCTTGTTTTAGATTCATTGTTTAGGTAGTTTAATCTGCTTAGAATTGTTTTTGAATCAATTACTGATAAGATAAAACAGTTAAGAATCAGAATTGAACTCTAAACACACAAGAAAATTGCAAAACCGAGCTATATGACTCGTTTGTTTTGCGATCGTCCGAGAGAAGACCGGATGGGTCGGGTTCGTTGGCCGGTCGAGAGTTGGCCGGTTGGACGGATAGCGCATGAGCGCCTTCGGCGGATGATCGATCGATCGGATCGGACGCGACGCACGGACGGATCAAGGATCGCGTCGTGTGGTCGGTCCGATCAGGCGAGCATCGCACGATCGATGGCGATCATACCATCCCGCGACCCGACCGTCCCATCCCGTCCCGAGCTGCCGAGCGAACGTCCCGATCCGGATCAAACGCGGCTGGCCTGCGGCTATCGCTTTTGCGTGAGGCTTACGGCTGGCCGGTTAGGGTTTTGGGTCTGATGGGCCGGTTCGATTTCGGTTAGCTGGTTCGGTTTAAAACTTGATTAAAATCTTCGTTCTGGTTTAATAAACAGATTAATGAGTTTATTAAGTCTGGTTAAACCAGGATTAGAAATCCAATGTCGAAAGAAATATTGGATTTAGTGCCTAAACCAGGGATTTCTAATTTGATTTGGTTGGACCAAATAAATTGAGAAATTCCGGTTTAGTAAATAACCGGTTGACAATTGTGGTCATCGTAGTAATTAAAACTTGGTTAGACCAGTTTTAATGAACCAGACCGGTTATGTCAATTAATTGGACAATTGGGTCATGTCTTGGACATGGACCAATTCTTGGGCCTCGGGCCAAGAAGTTAAAACAATTGGGCCAGTTAATTGAGTCTTTCTTCAGATTAATTTAAAATCTATTTTATAAAATTATAAAGTCGTTTTTAAATTAAAATTTCCGAAGTTTTGAAATTAGAAAGTTTCTTAAAATAGAAGTTTCTGAATTTGCGGGTTTTGGATTTTAAAGGAATTTCTAAAGTTAGAAAGTTTCCGTTTTTAGAAAGTTTCCAATTTTAGAAAGTTTCCAAAAATAGTAGGTTTCCAAAAATGGAAAGTTTCCCGAAATAGTAATCTTCTATTTTGGGAATGATTTTAATAAACCTACGAACCTCAAATAATATCAAGCGTTGGATGTCTTGTCCAGGCTATGTCAGCTGTCAAAGCCCATTCAATTGCATTCATGGCCTTACAGTGTGAGGATGTCTGCTTTTTGCGTGGGTAAGACGGTTTGTGATTCATAAATGTCATTGGGAGTCCCAGACATTAATGATTACATGACTGTATAGTCCGGTTTTCTTGACTAGGCCATCGGGAGTCCCGGGCCTTGAGACATCAGAGTGGATTGGGCCTCGGGCCCAGATTCACAACCAAGAATTATATCACGGATATAATTAGCCGATATAGGGCTTACCGATATAAGCTAAAGTTGGGTGACGGCCAGTGGCCCACTTTAATCTTAGTTATATGTGGATCTTGGAATCATTATATTCTATTGAGGGTAACTGATGTTATTGAATATAATGCGTGATTAATCATATTAAATTATTATACGAGATTAATCATATTGAACAGATTAACTAAAATCCTTTTATCTTATATTTCAGTTATGACTAGCACAAACAATCAAAACACTTTCTCGATCCGATCTGTCCTTGAGATGGACAAGCTGAACGGATCAAATTTCTTGACTTGGTCGCGGAACCTGAGGCTAGTCCTCAGACAGGAGAGAAAGGACTATGTCCTTGAGAGAGCTCTCCCCGTAAGGATCGGGTCCAATGCTTCTCATGCAGTATATGATGCTTGGAATAAGCATTATAATGATGCGGTAGATGTGCGTGGTCTGATATTGGCCACCATGGACTCAGACTTGCGGGAGCAATATGAGAACATGGAGTCGCCAATAGAGATGATCAGCAGCCTGAAATTGAAATTTCAGGAGCAGATACGAGTGGAGAGATACCAGTTGGTTAAGTCTCTCACTAGCTGCAAGCTACCGAATGATCATCCAGTGAGTCCTCATGTCAGTAAAATGATAGGTTATATTGATAACCTGAGGAAACTGGATTATCCAGTTAGCCATGAATTGGCAACTGAGATCATTCTGCAGTCACTGCCGTCAAGCTATGATAAGTTCGTAAGGAACTATATCAAGAAAGGCTTAACGAAGACGTTGACTGAACTGCATGATATGCTCAAAACGGTTGAGCCAAACGTGAAGGACAGGTTTATTAAACCTAGTATTGACAAGGGTGAAGACAAAGTTGTCCAGATTTTGAATCATGGCAAGCGTGTGTCTTCTGAGCTCAAGTCAGATACCTCTTACGTTGGTAAGTGCTGCTACTGTAAAGAGATAGGGCATTGGAAGAGAGATTGCATAAAATTCATGGAAGACGATGAGGAGTTAAAGTTAATGTATAAGACTACTTCCTCAGGTATTCATGTTATTACTTCAAGTTCTACCTTGCAGGTATTGGATACTGGTTGTGGCACTGATATTTGTTGAAATATGCAGAGCCTAAGCAACAGTAGAACGTTGAAGGAAGGGCAAGTGGAACTGCATGTCTGGAAGGAGCTATGGATGCTGCCTCAGTCATAGGGTTTTTCACTTGTAGATGCCTTCAAGGCCTGGTTTTGTGTTAAGTAATTGCTACAATGTACCTGCTTTAAGCAGAGTTGTTTTTCATTTTCTTGTAAGAATTTGAATGATTTTATTTTGATAAAAGACAAGGTTTTGTTCTTTTGATCTTAATGAAATATTAATTGTAGCACCCTATTCAAGGAATGGGTTTTATAACTTAAACCAAAGAGTGCCTAAATGTAACATAAATACCAAATTGGTTTAAATCTGATGAATTAAACCTGATTTTCTTGGCATAAATGTCTTGGTCACAGAGAGTAAGTCGGAATTCAGAAATCCCACAGTTATGGACTATTGGGCTCATTTGATACGATATCTTATGAGACTTGAATTCTGATTGCTAGACCAAAAGACAAAGGGCCCATCTTAGCCGAGCTAGAGAAAGGCCCAAAGGCTTATTGGAGATTGAACATACTCATGTATGTGGTCCGATGAGCAGTAATGCCAGAGAAAATTTTCTTGTACTTCATTGTCTCGACTGATTAATCAGTGAGTAAGACTGTGTTCATTTGATGAGACACAAGTCGGAACTTTTTGACATGGTCGAAAGAAATCGGAATTCTTTGACATAGTCGAAAGAAGTCGGAATTCTTTGACATGGTCGAAAGAGTTCCAGAATGAGGTATAGAATCTGAGTGACAAAAGTATTAAGACTCTGGATTAGATCCTGAGTGAGAATACTTGAGTCATTAATGATGTGATCATCTGAATGAAGTGTGAAATCGTTTCACAGCTCATTTCTCCTGAAAACCTGAAGGTGTTTCTGTGAGAAAGAATCAGATCTTATTAGAAATGATTAAAGATGAGTCACACGAATCTTCCATGATATTATTTAAGAATAACGCTCTAAAATATCTAAGTTTACGCAGAAACAGTTCCACAAATATCAGTTGAAAGACACCACGTTAATGTGGATTGGAATCAATCCAAATTTGTCTTTACTGAGTATTTGTAGTTTTGCTACTTCGCTGGTTGTCCTAGAGAAACTAAGGCTTGTTAATTTTACGTCCAATCTGTTTTCTAAGAAGGGAAGTTATTTTCCAAGAAGAACAGTGGGAGTAAAAGTATAACTCGAAGTTTTCTTAGGGAAACCAAGGCTCGGTACTTTTACGACCATTCTGTTTTCTAAGAAGGGAAATTACTTTCCAAGAAGAACAGTGGGAGTAAAAAGTAATTTTACGACCATTCTGTTTTCTAAGAAGGGAAGTTACTTTCCAAGAAGAACAGTGGGAATAAAAGTACAACTCGAAGAAATTCGAGAAATACAGGAGGCTGCTTAACCTATTGAGGGAGAGCAGCGGAAGGATTTACAGATTTCTGTAGAATCTACACCTGTGGAGCCTGAAGTTCGCAGATATGAAAGAATCAGTCACTAATCCGAGAGTGAATTCTCGTCATTAGTTCAGCCTGATGATCATTAAATGTTCGCATGATCTGATGATCATTGAAAGCGACGAATCTGCGAAATCCTAGGAAGCGAAAGTGAGCCCAGACTCCGAAGAATTACATTTTGTGTAAGTTGGCTTCATCGATCCATTCATGGATGGAAGCTAACATATCGGAGTTGGAATCTTCGTTCTGTTGAAGTAGTCAAGGTTTTGACTTGAACGGGAACGAAGCGGAACTGTGTGTTTACTAATAGATTAGTGGGAGCAATATTGCATTTCTCAAAGTGTATGTCGAAGACATACTGATTCTCGGATATAACGTCCCAACGCTGTAGTCGGTAAAGGACTAGCTTGGGAGTTGGTTTAATGATTGACATGGGTAAAGCCACGTAGTTCTTGGATTTTGGATCTAAAGATAGAGATCCAAAAGAGCTGGTAGGACAACGTCAGGATTCTTAAATTGACAAAGTCCTACACGTTTTGAGCAATCCAAGAAGGGTTTTATGCCAATGTCACATGGCATTAAGTTAAGCAAGATACAGTATCTTACGATAACTGCTGAGCTTAAATGCATGGATAGGATTCCATATGCGTCGGCAATTGGATCTATCATGAATGCCATGAAACATACTTGTTTGATGTTGCTTTCAAAGTTAAGCAAGACAAGTAAAGACCAGTCAAATCCAGCAAAGAATCAAGTTTCCTAAAGTATGTCCTAAAGTATTTGAGGAATACTAAGGATAAGTTCTTGATTTACGGAGAAAGTGAGGTGCTACGAGTCGGAAGAGTCTGAAAGGCAAGTTTCCAACGGACAAAGATGATTTCCGGTCACAGTCCGGTTATATCTTGTGTCTGTATGGCGGTGCAAGGCACTGTTGCTGACTCCATGACTTAAGCTGAACATTTCGCAGCTTGGAAAGCGGCGAAAGAGGTTGTTTGGAAAGAAGAGTTCGTCACTGAACTTGATGTGATTCCCAGCATAGATGAGACTAGCTGCACATCAGAGGTCCAAACACCTTGAGGATAGGTATAACCTATTCTATGAGATAAATGACAGAGATGTTAAGTAGATCAGCAAGTTTCAACGAATGAGAACGTTGCTAATCTATTAACGAAGCCACTCCTTAGCCCTAAGCACGAGTCACGGACTGTAGCTGTAGGATAAGTGAAGTTAAGATGTAGTCTTAATTTCAGTGGGAGTTAGTAAAGGGCTTTATTTAGTTATTGATATGTTCTTGTAAAACATTTTGATGTTTAATGAAATTATTATTTCAAGATTATTTTAGCTGTGATGAAATAATCGTTCCAAAATGAAATGAACCATTTTATAGGTCATCGAAGTAAATGACTTGATCTTGAGTCATCAAAGTCATTTAGCTTGATCATAAGACCCTATATTTGATAGATGGTTTATATCATCCTGTCCCTAGTCGAAGGTTGTTGAAATTGGAACACCAACAACCGTGTGAGACTGGATTGGTACGTGACTTATGACAAAGTCTTAGTGTGTCATGGATGCGCGGCATCAAAGTCAGTACATAGGTGTATGTTGGGGAACATACGACCGGACAAGACCCGCATATAAGAACTCTTCAGGATATTTATATCTGTGTCATAAGAGATTCTTACTACGACTATAGAGTATAGTCCTTAGACCTGAGTTCGCATGCATGTGACTGCACATGGACTGATGTACTTTGATCATTGTCTAACGCTATCGTTCTATGATAGCTATAAGGACCTTGTTTGGGTGCATTATGAAATGAGTAGTTTACAGTGATGGAACAAGATGGGATTTGTCCCTCCAATATAAATGGAGTGAATATCTCTAGGCCAATCGGAGATTTGAATACTGGAAAACGCATGGCCATGCTCAAACGGACTTTCCCGAGTCGTTTGTATTGTCAGTATCAAATCAGAGTCTGATGAACAAGATTAGGCTTTATAAGGATGACACTAATCTTGCCTTATGACTAATCGAGATATTGTGACGAAAGGGATATATGAATACAGAGATTCCAGTTCAAGTGGGAGATTGTTGGAATTGTGTCCAGCAATCTCTGTACTGTCTCTATAACGTAAGAGTATGTCAGTGATCAGACATAAGTCATACAATACTGGGGGTCATGATGGCTTGCTAGAGTCCGCTCATGATCTATAAGTCTTGGACTTATTGCCTTTATTGTATGATCCCATATGGGTCACACGCTTAAGCTAGCAGGAAATAATGTTGGAACGGCTTAGCAGAAGTACGACAAAAGTGCTAGGCATTTGTCGTACTAAGAGAGAGATAAATGGGTCTGATTAAATGGGATTTAATCAGATTGGGCCCAAAAGCCCAAAAGGGAAAGAGAAGGCTTTTAATGACTAAAAGCCAACTCTCTTCCTTCCAACCCTAACACCCAGCGATTTTCTCTCCTCTCTCTGCGCCTCTCTTCCTTGTGGTCTAGCAGCCAATTTCCGGTGATTGCGTGTGTGAGCCTTTGGAGGATTCATCTCTCGGTGTATCTCCCTGATCATTGACCTGTTCATCAATTCTGCTGCAAACAAACAGGTAAAAGGTGAGATCTAATGTTTCTAAATAAGAACACCTAGATCTAATGCATGTTTAGGTTGATATCAATATGAGAATTGAATCAGGATCAACCGAACAATCCAACATCCGGGTCGTTCAACTCGTTTTCGGTACTGTACTGGTCGACGTTTCTGGTCATTCCGGGGATGTGGCGCCTCTGGTCCGTGCTGATGCTCTCCTGGCCGAGGCTGGTAAGCGCCGGGCCGAGGTGCCTGTTCGTCCAGCCGCGGCTGATGCCCACCGGGACGTTCCAAACGGTCCAATCGGGCTCCGATCGTCTGGATTGCAGCTAAGATCTGAGTGAGGTCAGTGGGGATGCCTTGCTGGTTTAGTTCTTCTGCCATTAATCCCTGCACACTTAACAACGGGTCAAACATACAAGGGAAAAGATAGAACCGAAATAAATAAATAAAAAAAGAAAAAAACAAAGATAATCGATTTTTTTTTAAATAAAATATCTAAATGCAAAATATGGAAACTACTTAACCGATTTTCAGAAATTGGAAACTACCACTTAAATCAAACCAGCCAATTATTCTCACACACTTAACCAAATTCGGTTTACAAAAAAAAAGCCCTAATGCTATATGCTTATGCAAATGTAGCCGCCTTAAATTCCTATGCGATCAATGTTGGAATTATGTCCAGTAATCTCTGTACTGTCTCTAGAAAGTAAGAGTATGTCAATGATCAGACATAAGTCATATAATACTGGGGGTCATGATGGCTTGCTAGAGTCCGCTCATGATCTATAAATCTTGGATTTATTGCCTTTATTATATGATCCCATATGGGTCACACGCCTAAGCTAACAGGAAAATGTGTAGGAACGGTTTAGCAGAAGTACGGTAAAAGTGCTAGGCATTTACTGTACTTAGAGAGACTAAAGGGCCTGATTAAATCTAAGGGATTTAATCAGACTGAGAATTGGGCCAAAAAGCCCATAAGAACTGGACAAGGGTTTTAATAAATAAAACTTGCCCTAGCTCTTATTTTCTCAACACAGTCTGCGCCTCCCTCTCTCTCTTTCTGCGCCTCCTCCCTCATCGGTCTAGCAGCCAATTTCCTGTGCGTGCGTGTGTGAGCCTTTGGAGGAGCTATCTCTTGGTGGTTCTGCTGATCTCTGACCCGTACCTCCTCTTTCCGCTGCAAAACAAGGTAACAGGTGAGATCCTTTATGATTCTAGCAAGAGAACCTAGATCTGGCATGTTTAGTAGGATCAATTAATCTGATGAATTGAACCAGGAAATACTAAACGAATCCTTCAGTGGTATCAGAGCCATTGGTTCTATTATGATTTCTTGTTTAGAATCATGTTTAGGTTGTTTAGAAGTGTTTGAATCAATCTATACTTGAATTTGATTTGTAAAACACTTAAGAAACAAGTTAAAAACCTAAACTAAAACCGCATGAACCGATCGCTAAAGGATCGGTATGCGTCCGAGAGTCAGCCGAGCGGATCGCTTGATGCACGGACCGATCATGGATCGATCGCGTGGTCATACCGATCGATGATGCTCGCGCGAGAGAGATGAAGCACGCGATCGCGTGGATGGACCGAGCAGATCGAATGGATCGATCGCTGCGATCGTCCCGCCATCGTCCCGCTCTCGACCCGACCATCGTCCCCGTCCCGTCCCGCTATCATCCGAGCATCGATCGTGATCGAGAGTTGGGCCGATCTCGGATCGTGTCCCATCCGAGCATCGATCGTTGCGTGATGCGGAAGCATGAAGATTGCGACTCGGTCGTGATCGGTTCACGTGATCAGTCGGTTCGGTTCGGTTAATGGTTCGGTTTAAAACTTATTAAAACTTAATCGTCACGGTTTAATAAACAGACTTAATAAATTTTATTAAGTTCTGGTTAAACCGGGATAAGAAATCCAAAGTCGTAAAATTGGATTTAGTGCCTAAACCAGTGGTTTTCTAATTTGATTTGGTTGGACCAAATAAATTGAGAAAATCCGGTTTAGTAAATAACCGGTTGACAATTGTGGTCATCGTAGTAATTAATTTTGGTTAGACCAATTTTAATGAACCAGACCGGTTATGTCATTTAATTGGGCAATTGGGTTATGTCTTGGACATAGACCAATTCTTAGGCCTTGGGCCAAGAAGTTAAAACAATTGGGCCAATTATTTGAGTCTCTTCTTCAGATTTAATTTAAAATTTATTTATATAAAATTAAAATCGATTTTAAATTAATCTGTTTTCAAAATCTGAAATTAGAAAGTTTCTTAGAATAGAAGTTTCTAGATTTGCATGTTTTGGATTTTAGGAAATTTCTATAGTTAGAAAGTTTCCAATTTTAGGAAGTTTCCAATCTTAGAAAGTTTCCAAAATTAGTAGGTTTCCCAAAAAGGAAAGTTTCCCAAAATAGTAATCTTCTATTTTGGGATGAAATTTTAATAAACCTACAAACCTCAAATAATATCAAGCGTTGGATGTCTTGTCCAGTCTATGTCAGCTGTCGAAGCCCATTCAATTGTACTCATGGCCTTACAGTGTGAGGGTGTCTACTTTTTGCGTGGGTAAAACAGTTTGTGATTCATTAATGTCATTGGGAGTCCCAGACATTAGTGATTACATGACTGTATAGTCTGGTTTTCTTGACTAGGCCATCGGGAGTCCCGGGCCTTGAGACATCAGAGTGGATTGGGCCTCGGGCCCAGATTCACAACCAAGAGTTATATCACGGATATAATTAGCCGAGATAGGGCTTACCGATATAAGCTAAGGTTGGGTGACGGCCAGTGGCCCACTTTGATCTTAGTTATATGTGGATCTTAGAATCATTATATTCAATTGAGGGTAACTGATGTTATTGAATATAATGCGAGATTAATCATATTAAATATAATACGAGATTAATCATATTGAACATATTAACTAAAATCCTTTTATCTTATATTTCAGCTATGACTACTACAAGCACACAAAACACATTCTCAATCCGGTCTGTTCTCGACAAGGAGAAGCTGACTGGAACGAACTTCCTGACGTGGTCAAGGAACTTGAGGCAGGTCCTCAAGCAGGAGAAGAAGGATTATGTCCTTCGTGATCCCCTCCCCGAGAGGCCTCCTAACAATGCCGCCAGGAATCTACATAATGCTTGGGAAAAGCATTCGTCAGATGAAAATGATGTCTATTGCCTGATGTTGGCGACCATGACTGCAGAGCTGCAAATGCAGTTCGAGAGTGTGTTGTCGCCCATCGAGATAATGGCAAGCCTGAAATCGCTTTTTCAGGAGCAAGCAAGGACTTAGAGGTTCCAGACAGTTAAGAACCTCTTAGACTGTAAGTTGGCTGCAAATGCGGCAGTGAGTCCTCATGTCTTGAAGATGATGGGTTATCTCGATCATCTTCAGAAACTCGACTGCCCTATCAGCCAGGAACTTGCCTGCGACATCGTTCTGCAGTCTTTACCTGCAAGCTATGATCAGTTCATCCTGAACTTCAATATGCATGGCTTGAGTAAGAGATTGCCTGAGCTTCACGGAATGCTCAAGACTGCAGAGCCCAACTTGAGGAAAGCCAAGGACCCCAATGTGCTTATGGTGCAAAAGGGCAAGGGCTTTAAGAAATCCTCTGCCAAGGACAAGGGAAAGGCTAAGGCTGTTCAAGTCTCGGACAAAGACACGCCAAAGCCCAAGCCCAAATCCAAGGCTGGGCCTACTGACATCTGCAGGTTCTGTAAAGAACCAGGGCATTGGAGGAGAGAATGTAAGAAATTCCAGGA
This sequence comes from Orychophragmus violaceus, assembly GCA_030180135.1. NCBI lineage: Eukaryota > Viridiplantae > Streptophyta > Magnoliopsida > Brassicales > Brassicaceae > Orychophragmus > Orychophragmus violaceus. The sequence goes on along the minus strand of CM058237.1, from coordinate 103,465,129 downwards.
AGGTCTAAAGGAATTAAAGATGAAGACTCTGGAGACTTCTTCATCATGTATTTTTGTTATAGAAGTTAATACAACTACTTCTGATAATACCTCATGGGTTATGGATACTGGTTGTGGGGCTCATATTTATACTAATATGCAGGCACTCAGCAACAGTAGGAGGCTGAAGCAAGGACAAGTGGAGCTACGAGTTGGGAATGGAGCGAAAGTTCCTGCACTAGCTGTAGGCACATACTTGTTGTCTTTACCTTCGGGATTGGTTTTAGAACTCAATAATTGTTATTTTGTACCTGCGATAAGCAGAAATATTATTTCAATTTCTTTGTTGGATTTGGAAGGTTATGATTTTTCAGTTAAGAATAAATTATGTTCCTTCAATCGCAACAATTTGTTCTATGGTTGTGCCCCTCTTACGAATGGGCTTTACATACTTGATCAATCCGCGCCAATTTATAACATTGATACCAAACGGTTCAAACCTAATGAGGAGAACCGAACGTTTCTATGGCATTGTCGTTTAGGGCACATCAGCGAGAAACGCATTAAGAGGCTCCATACGAATGGACTTCTTGGCTCGTTTGACTTTGAGTCATGTGAGAAATGCGAATCCTGTCTGATGGGCAAAATGACGCGGGCCCCCTTTAATAAATCTAACGAGAGGGCCAGTGACTTATTGGGCCTGATACACACTGATGTGTGTGGCCCAATGTCCACAAATGCAAGAGGAAACTATCAGTACTTCATTACCTTCACTGATGATTTCAGTAGGTATGGATATGTTTATTTGATGAAACATAAATCTGAATCGTTTGAGAAATTCAGAGAATTCCAAAATGAAGTACAGAACCAACTTGGCAAAAGCATTAAGGCTCTTCGGTCCGACCGAGGAGGAGAATACTTAAGCCAAGAATTCAGTGATCATCTGAGAGAGTGTGGGATCGTATCCCAACTCACTCCTCCTGGAACACCTCAATGGAATGGTGTGTCTGAGAGGAGAAATCGGACCTTATTGGATATGGTTCGGTCTATGATGAGTCACACAGACCTTCCAATATCCCTTTGGGGATATGCTCTGCTAACAGCAGTGTTCACTCTAAATAGAGCTGTTGGAACGTTTAGATTAATCCTGATTCAATTCCAGATTCAGATTATCCTAAACATGCGATCTAGGTTCTTCTCAGAATAGAAACAAATGATGATCTCACCTTATACCTGTTATTGCAGCGGAAGAAGATGGTATGTCTGAGATCAGAGAAACACCGAGGGATGAATCCTCCAAAGGTTCACACACGCTTTCACAGGAAACAGCTGCTAGACCACCAGGGGAAATCGGCGCAGAGAGAGAGAGTTTACGGCTCAAGTCTTAGGGTTAATCAGTCTGAAACTCGAGTTTTATGACACAAAACTCGTCCTGTTCCGTTTGGGCCATTTGGCCCAAATACCAATTAACTCGTCGGTGTTTGCGCACTGCATCGATCGTTGCACCTTATGCATCGATCGATGCACAGTGGCTAAACCTTTTATTCTCTCTAAGTACAGTAAATGCCTAGCACTTTTACTGTACTTCTGCTAAACCGTTCCTACACATTTTCCTGTTAGCTTAGGCGTGTGACCCATATGGGATCATATAATAAAGGCAATAAGTCCAAGACTTATAGATCATGAGCGGACTCTAGCAAGCCATCATGACCCCCAGTATTATATGACTCATGTCTGATCATTGACATGCTCTTACTTTCTAGAGACAGTACCGAGATTACTGGACACAATTCCAACAATCTCCCACTTGTACTGGAATCTCTGTATTCATAATCCTTTTGTCTCAATATCTCGATTAGTCATAAGGCAAGATTAGTGTCATCCTTATAAAGCCTAATCTTGTTCATCGGACTCTGATTTGATACTGACAATCCAAACGACTCGGGAAAGTCCGTTTGAGCATGGCCATGCGTTTTCCAGTATTCAAATCTCCGATTGGCCTAGAGATATTCACTCCATTTATATTGGAGGGACAAATCCCATCTTGTTCCATCACTGTAAACTACTCATTTCATGATGTTCCCAAACAAGGTCCTTATAGCTATCGCAGAACGATAGCGTTAGACAATGATCAAAGTACACCAGTCCATGTGCAATCACATGCATGTGAACTCAGGTCTAAGGACCATACTCTATAGTCGTAGTAAGAATCTCTTATGACACAGATATAAATATCCTGAAGAGTTCTTATAATCGGGTCTTGTCCGGTCGTATGTTCCCAACATACACCTATGTACTGACTTTGATGCCGCACATCTATGACACACCGAGACTTTGTCATAAGTCACGTACCAATCCAGTCTCACACGGTCGTTGATGTTCCAATTTCAACAACCTTCGACTGGGGACGGGATGATATAATACATCTATCAAATATAGGGTCTCATGATCAAGCTAAATGACTTCGATGACTCAAGATCAAGTCATTTACTTCGATGACCTATAAAATGGTTCATATCATTTTGGAACGATTATTTCTGTAGGAACTCGTTTAGTTGATCCTGATGTAATTCACAGATTCATATCAACCTAAACATACAGATCTAGGTTCTCTTGATTAGAAACATTAGATGATCTCACCTTTTACCTGTTTGTTGCAGCGGAAGGAATAGAACAGGTCAGAGATCAGAGAGATACACCGAGGGATGAATCCTCCAAAGGTTCACACACGCGATCACAGAAAACGGCTGCTAGACCGAGTTGATGGGAGGCGCAGGGAGAGAAGAAAATCGGCGCTGGGGGCTAGGGTTCAGAGAAAGAGATTTGGCTTTTAGTTTATTAAAAGCCTTCTCTTTCCCTTTTGGGCTTATGGGCCCAAAACACCAATCTGATTAAATCCCATTTAATCAGACCCATTAATCTTTCTCTCTTAGTACGACAAATGCCTGGCACTTTTGTTGTACTTCTGCTAAGCCGTTCCAACACATTTTCCTGTTAGCTTAGGCGTGTGACCCATATGGGATCATATAATAAAGGCAATAAGTCCAAGACTTATAGATCATGAGCGGACTCTAGCAAGCCATCATGATCCCCAGTATTATATGACTTATGTCTGATCTTTGACATACTCTTACTTTCTAGAGACAGTACCGAGATTACTGGACACAATTCCAACAATCTCCCACTTGTACTGGAATCTCTCTGTATTCATAATCCTTTTGTCTCAATATCTCGATTAGTCATAAGGCAAGATTAGTGTCATCCTTATAAAGCCTAATCTTGTTTATCGGACTCTGATTTGATACTGACAATCCAAACGACTCGGGAAAGTCCGTTTGAGCATGGCCATGCATTTTCCAGTATTCAAATCTCCGATTGGCCTAGAGATATTCACTCCATTTATATTGGAGAGACAAATCCCGTCTTGTTCCATCACTGTAAACTACTCATTTCATAATGTACCCAAACAAGGTCCTTATAACTATCGCAGAACGATAGCGTTAGACAATGATCAAAGTACATCAGTCCATGGGCAGTCACATGCATGTGAACTCAGGTCTAAGGACTATACTCTATAGTCGTAGTAAGAATCTCTTATGACACAGATATAAATATCCTGAAGAGTTCTTATAAGCGGGTCTTGTCCGGTCGTATGTTCCCATACATACACCTATGTACTGACTTTGATGCCGCGCATCTATGACACACTGAGACTTTGTCATAAGTCACGTACCAATCCAGTCTCACACGGTTGTTGGTGTTCCAATTTCAACAACCTTCGACTAGGGACAGGATGATATAAAACATCTATCAAATATAGGGTCTCATGATCAAGCTAAATGACTTCGATGACTCAAGATCAAGTCATTTACTTCGATGACCTATAAAATGGTTCATATCATTTTGGAACGATTATTTCATCACAGTTAAAATAATCTTGAAATAATAATTTCATTAAAACATAAAACAATGTTTTACAAGAACATATCAAATAACTAAATAAGGCCCTTTACTAACTCCCACTGAAATTAAGACTACATCTTAATTTCACTTATCCTACAGCAACAGTCCGCGACTCGTGCTTAGGCCTAAGGAGTGGCTTCGTTAATAGATTAGCAACGTTCTCATTCGTTGAAACTTGCTGATCTACTTAACATCTCTGTCATTTATCTTACGGAATAGATTATACCTATCCTCAAGGTGTTTGGACCTCTGATGTGCAGCTAGTCTCATCTATGCTGGGAATCACATCAAGTTCAGTGACGAACTCTTCTTTCCAAACAACCTCTTTCGCCACTTCCCAAGCTGCGAAATGTTCAGCTTAAGTCATTGAGTCAGCAACAGTGCCTTGCACCGCCAGATAGACACAAGATATAACCGGACTGTGATCGGAAATCATCTTTGTCTATTGGAAACTTGCCTTTCAAACTCTACCGACTCGTAGCACCTCACTTTCTCCGTAACTCTAGAATTTATCCTTAGTATTCCTAAAATACTTTAGGATATTCTTTACGGCAATCCAGTGATTCTTTGCTGGATTTGACTGGTCTTTACTTGTCTTACTTAACATTAAAGCAACATCAAACAAGTACGTTTCATGGCATACATGATAGATCCAATTGCCGACGCATATGGAATCTCATCCATGCATTTAAGCTCAGCAGTATCGTAGGATACTGTATCTTGCTTAACTTAATGCCATGTGACATAGGCATAAAACCCTTCTTGGATTGCTCAAAACGTGTAGGACTTTGTCAATTTAAGAATCCTGACTTTATCCTACCAGCTCTTTTGGATCTCTATCTCTGGATCCAAAATCCAAGAACTACGTGGCTTTACCCATGTCATTCATTAAACCAACTCCCAAGCTAGTCCTTTACCGACTATAACGTTGGGACGTTATATCCGAGAATCAGTATGTCATCGACATACACTATGAGAAATGCAATATCGCTCCTACTAATCTATTAGTAAACACACAGTTCCGCTTCGTTCCTGTTCAAGTCAAAACCTTGACTACTTCAACAGAACGAAGATTCCAACACCGATATGTTTGCTTCCATCCATGAATGGATCGATGAAGCCAACTTACACAAAATGTAATTCTTCGGAGTCTGGGCTCACTTTCGCTTCCTAGGATTTCGCAGATTTGTCGCTTTCAATGATCATCAGATCATGCGAACATTCAATGATCATCAGGCTGAACTAATGACGAGAATTCACTCTCGGATTAGTGACTGATTCTTTCATATCTGCGAACTTCAGGCTCTACAGGTGTAGATTCTACAGAAATCTGTAAATCCTTCCGCTGCTCTCCCTCAATAGGTTAAGCAGCCTCCTGTATTTCTCGAATTTCTTCGAGTTGTACTTTTACTCCCACTGTTCTTCTTGGAAAGTAACTTCCCTTCTTAGAAAACAGAATGGTCGTAAAAATACTTTTTACTCCCACTGTTCTTCTTGGAAAGTAATTTCCTTCTTAGAAAACAGAATGGTCGTAAAAGTACCGAGCCTTGGTTTCCCTGAGAAAACTTCGAGTTATACTTTTACTCCCACTGTTCTTCTTGGAAAATAACTTCCCTTCTTAGAAAACAGATTGGACGTAAAAGTAACAAGCCTTAGTTTCTCTAGGACAACCAGCGAAGTAGCACAACTACAAATACTCAGTAAAGACAAATTTGGATCGATTCCAATCCACATTAACGTGGTGTCTTTCAACTGATATTTGTGGAACTATTTCAGCGTAAACTTAGATATTTTAGAGCGTTATTCTTAAATAATATCATGGAAGATTCGTGTGACTCATCTTTAATCATTTCTAATTAGATCTGATTCTTTCTCGCAGAAACACCTTAAGGTTTTCAGGAGAAATGAGTTGTGAAACGATTTCACACTCATTTAGATGATCACATAATCAATGACTTAAGTATTCTCACTCGTGATCTAATCCAGAGTCTTAATACTTCTGTCATTCAGATCCTATACTTCATTCTGGAACTCTTTCGACCATGTCAAAGAATTCCGACTTGTGTCTCATCAAATGAACACAGTCACACTCACTGAAATAATCAGTAGAGACAATGAAGTACAGGAAATTTTCTCTGGCATTACTGCTCATTGGGCCACATACTTCAGTATGTTCCAGGTCCAATAAGCCTTTGGGCCTTTCTCTAGCTTGGCTAAGATAGGCCCTTTACCTTTTGGTCTAGTAAACAGAATTCAAGTCTCATAAGATATTTTATCAAATGAGCCCAAAAGTCCATAGCTATGGGGTTTCTGTATCTGACTTACTCTATGTGACCAAAACATTTATGCCAAGAAAAATCAGGTTTAATTCATCAGATTTAAACCAATTCGGTATTTATGTTACATTTAGGCACACTTTGGTTTGATATAAAACCCATTCCTTGAATAGGGTGCTACAATTAATATTTCATTAAGATCAAAAGAACAAAACTTGTCTTTTATCAAAATGAAAACATTCAAATTCTTACAAGAAAATGAAAAACAACTCTGCTTAAAGCAGGTACATTGTAGCAATTACTTAATACAAAACCAAGCCTCAAAGGCATCTACAAGTGAAAACCCTACGGCTGAGGCAGCATCCCAAGCTCCTTCCAGACACGCAGTTCCACTTGTCCTTCCTTCAACGTTCTACTGTTGCTCAGGCTCTGCATATTATAACAAATATCAGTGCTGCAACCAGTATCCAATACCTATAAGGTATAACTTGAAGTAACAACATGAATACCTGAGGAAATAGTCTCATACATCGACTTCAACTCCTCATCATCTTCCATGAATTTAATGCAATTTCTCTTCCAATGCCCAGCCTCATTACAGTAGCAGCACTTACCAACGTAAGAGGTATCTGACTCGGGCTCAGAAGACACACGCTTGCCATGATTCAAAATCTGGACAACTTTGTCTTCACCCTTGTCAGCATTAGGTTTAGTAAACCTACCCTTCTCATTCATGAGATTGTACAGGGTACTCTTCACGTTTGGCTCAACTGTCTTGAGCATATCATGCAGTTCAGTCAGCGTCTTCGTTAAGCCTTTCTTGATATAGTTCCTTCTGAACTTATCATAGCTTGACGGCAGTGACTGCAGAATGATTTCAGTTGCCAATTCTTGGCTAACTGGATAATCCAGTTTCCTCAGGTTATCTATATAACCTATCATTTTACTGATATGAGGACTTACTGGATGATCATCTGGTAGCTTGCAGCTAGTGAGAGACTTAACCAACTGGTATCTCTCCACTCGTATCTGCTCCTGAAATTTCAATTTCAGGCTGCTGATCATCTCTATTGACGACTCCATGTTCTCATATTGCTCCCGCAAGTCTGAGTCCATGGTAGCCAATATCAGACCACGCACATCTACCGCATCATTATAATGCTTATTCCAAGCATTATATACTGTATGGGAGGCATTGGACCCGATCCTTACGGGGAGAGCTCTCTCAAGAACATAGTCCTTTCTCTCCTGTTTGAGGACTAGCCTCAGGTTCCGCGACCAAGTCAAGAAATTTGATCCGTTCAGTTTGTCCTTCTCAAGAACAGACCGGATCGAGAAAGTGTTTTGATTGTTTGTGCTAGTCATAACTGAAATATAAGATAAAAGGATTTTAGTTAATATGTTCAATATGATTAATCTCGTATTAAAATATAATATGATTAATCATGCATTATATTCAATAACATCAGTTACCCTCAATAGAATATAATGATTCCAAGATCCACATATAACTAAGATTAAAGTGGGCCACTGGCCGTCACCCAATCTTAGCTTATATCGGTAAGCCCTATATCGGCTAATTATATCCGTGATATAACTCTTGGTTGTGAATCTGGGCCCGAGGCCCAATCCACTCTGATGTCTCAAGGCCCGGGACTCCCGATGGCCTAGTCAAGAAAACCAGACTATACAGTCATGTAATCATTAATGTCTGGGACTCCCAATGACATTTATGAATCACAAACTGTCTTACCCACGCAAAAGCAGACATCCTCACACTGTAAGGCCATGAATGCAATTGAATGGGCTTTGACAGCTGACATAGCCCGGACAAGACATCCAACGCTTGATATTATTTGAGGTTCGTAGGTTTATTTAAAAATCATTCCCAAAATAGAAGATTACTATTTCGGGAAACTTTCCATTTTTGGAAACCTACTATTTTTTGGAAACTTTCTAAAATTGGAAACTTTCTAAAAACGGAAACTTTCTAACTTTAGAAATTTCTTAAAATCCAAAACCCGCAAATTCAGAAACTTCTATTTTAAGAAACTTTCTAATTTCAAAATTTCGGAAACTTTAATTTAAAAACGACTTTATAATTTTATAAAATAGATTTTAAATTAATCTGAAGAAAGACTCAAATAATTGGCCCAATTGTTTTAACTTCTTGGCCCGAGGCCCAAGAATTGGTCCATGTCCAAGACATGACCCAATTGTCCAATTAATTGACATAACCGGTCTGGTTCATTAAAACTGGTCTAACCAAGTTTTAATTACTACGATGACCACAATTGTCAACCGGTTATTTACTAAACCGGAATTTCTCAATTTATTTGGTCCAACCAAATCAAATTAGAAATTCCTGGTTTAGGCACTAAATCCAATAATTCTTTCGACATTGGATTTCTTATCCCGGTTTAACCAGATTTAATAAAATTATTAAATCTGTTTATTAAACCAGAACGAATCAATTTTAATTAAGTTTTGAACCGAACCGCCAAAACGAACCGAAATCGAACCGGCCCATTAGGGTTTTGAAACGATCGCGGCTACACCCGGGCAGCCGCATCGGACGATCGCAACGGAATGGGACGCGGGACGGTCGGGACGAGCTCGGGTCAGGCGGGACGATCGTGGGACGATGCAGGCGGGACGAGAGGCGATCCATGCGATCGGCCATTGCTCGATCCATGCGATCCTCGGCCCTTCTCCACGCGATCGTCCGGGACGATGCCGAGACCATCATGGGACGATCGTAGCTCGGTCCAACCGACGCGTTCGATCAATCCACATGATCGCTTGCTTATCCTCTCACGCAAGCGATCGGCCATCGTTGCACTCACGGTCGATCGGCTGATCATGCGATCGATCCATGATCGATCCATGCATTCAAGCCATCGGCCGATCACAACAACAAGTCATATAGCTTGTTTGTGATCCGATTAATGTGTTTAGATTTTAATTCTGATTCTTAAGTGTTTTTCTTATCAGTAATGGATTCAAAACACTTCTAAACAGATCAAACAACCTAAACATGAATCTAAAACAAGAAATCCTAAGAACCAATGGCTCTGATACCACTGTAGGAACTCGTTTAGTTGATCCTGATGTAATTCACAGATTCATATCAACCTAAACATACAGATCTAGGTTCTCTTGATTAGAAACATTAGATGATCTCACCTTTTACCTGTTTGTTGCAGCGGAAGGAATAGAACAGGTCAGAGATCAGAGAGATACACCGAGGGATGAATCCTCCAAAGGTTCACACACGCGATCACAGAAAACGGCTGCTAGACCGAGTTGATGGGAGGCGCAGGGAGAGAAGAAAATCGGCGCTGGGGGCTAGGGTTCAGAGAAAGAGATTTGGCTTTTAGTTTATTAAAAGCCTTCTCTTTCCCTTTTGGGCTTATGGGCCCAAAACACCAATCTGATTAAATCCCATTTAATCAGACCCATTAATCTTTCTCTCTTAGTACGACAAATGCCTGGCACTTTTGTTGTACTTCTGCTAAGCCGTTCCAACACATTTTCCTGTTAGCTTAGGCGTGTGACCCATATGGGATCATATAATAAAGGCAATAAGTCCAAGACTTATAGATCATGAGCGGACTCTAGCAAGCCATCATGATCCCCAGTATTATATGACTTATGTCTGATCTTTGACATACTCTTACTTTCTAGAGACAGTACCGAGATTACTGGACACAATTCCAACAATTTCATCACAGTTAAAATAATCTTGAAATAATAATTTCATTAAAACATAAAATAATGTTTTACAAGAACATATCAAATAACTAAAATAAAGCTCACAAAACTCCCACTCAAATTTAGATTACATTTCAATGTTTCTAATGCCTACAGCTTCAGTCAGGAACTCGAGCTTAGGCCTTGGGAGTGGCTTTGTCAACGGATCAGCGACATTTTCATCTGTCGGAACTCGGCTGATCTTGACTTCCTTTCTATTAATGATGTCACGTATCAAGTGATATCTTCTTTGAACATGCTTGGATTTCTGGTGTGATCTTGGTTCCTTTGCCTGAGCTATAGCACCATTGTTGTCACAAAACAGTGCCAGAGGCTCAGCCGCATCTGGTATCACACCTAGTTCCATAATGAACTTTCGTATCCAAACAGCTTCCTTCGCCGCTTCTGATGCGGCGATATATTCAGCTTCTGTAGTGGAATCAGCAACGGTGTCCTGCTTGGAGCTTCTCCAACTTACTGCACCGCCATTCAGACAAAAGACATAACCGTACTGTGACCGGAAATCATCTGTGTCTGTCTGGAAACTTGCGTCCGTGAATCCACTGACTTTAAGCACATCACTTCCACCGTACACCAAGAATTTATCCTTAGTATGTCTTAGATACTTCAAGATATTCTTTACGGCAATCCAATGGTTTTCACCTGGATTTGACTGGTATCTACTCGTCATGCTCAATGCATAAGCAACATCAGGACGAGTACAGATCATGGCATACATGACAGATCCTATTGCAGATGCATAAGGAATGTTCTTCATGCGCTCAAGCTCAGCAGCCGACGTGGGGCTTTGCTTCTTGCTTAGCGTTGTGCCATGTACCATTGGCGTGAAGCCCTTCTTGGAATCTTTCATGCTGAATCTTTGTAGGACTTTGTCAATGTATGAGTCTTGACACAAGCCTATCAGCCTCTTAGGTCTATCCCGATAGATCCTAATTCCAAGAACGTATGCGGCTTCACCCATGTCTTTCATGGAAAAACAACTTCCAAGCCAGTCCTTTACAGACTTCAGCATTGGAACGTCGTTTCCGAGAAGCAGTATGTCATCGACATACAGAATAAGAAATACAATCTTGCTCCCACTAGATTTCTTATACACGCATTGTTCTTCTTCGTTTCTGATGAAGTCAAATTGCTTGATCGCTTCATCAAAACGAAGATTCCAGCTCCTCGATGCTTGCTTCAGTCCATAAATGGATTTATGAAGCTTGCATACTTTCCCAGCATTCTTCGGATCTATGTAACCGTCAGGTTGTGTCATATACACATCCTCTTCCAGAATACCATTCAGGAAGGCGGTTTTCACGTCCATCTGCCAAATTTCATAATCATGAAAAGCTGCAGTTGCTAGTAGAATCCGAATAGATTTCATCATAGCCACCGGTGAATAGGTTTCATCGTAGTCCACACCGTGAACTTGTCTGAAACCTTTTGCCACCAACCTGGCTTTATAAATCTGGACATTTCCATCCACGTCAATCTTCTTCTTGAAGATCCATTTGCACTCGATGGCTTTTACACCAGCGGGTAAGTCAACCAACGAAAATACTTGGTTGACCGACATGGAGTCCATTTCGGAATCAGTGGCCTTGCGCCACTTAGAGGAATCTGGGCCCATCATGGCTTGATTGAAGTTCGATGGTTCATCACCATCAATGATCAGAAGATCATGACAGTTAGTCACGAGGAATCCTTGATATCTCTCGGGTTCGTGACGGATCCTCCCGGATCTTCGAACTTCAGGTACTACAGGTTCAGGCTCTACAATTTCTTGTAGGTCCTCCTGCTGCTCTTCCTCATTAGGTTGAGCAGTATCCTGTTCATCTTGAATTTCTTCAAGCAGTACCTTACTCCCACTGTCTTTCTTAGAGAGAAACTCCCTCTCAAGAAAGTTACAATCCCGGGCAACAAAGATCTTGTTCTCGGAACGTAGATAGAAGTAATAAGCCTTGGTTTCTCGTGGATAACCAATGAAGTAGCATTTGTCAGATTTCGGTGTAAGCTTGTCTGAGATCAATCTCTTGACATAGGCTTCACAACCCCAAATTCTGAGATAAGACAGCACTGGAGCTTCTCCAGTCCATAATTCATATGGTGTCTTTGCCACTGTTTTTGATGGCGCTCTATTTAGAGTGAACACTGCTGTTAGCAGAGCATATCCCCAAAGGGATATTGGAAGGTCTGTGTGACTCATCATAGACCGAACCATATCCAATAAGGTCCGATTTCTCCTCTCAGATACACCATTCCATTGTGGCGTTCCAGGAGGAGTGAGTTGGGATACAATCCCACACTCTCTCAGATGATCACTGAATTCTTGGCTTAAGTATTCTCCTCCTCGGTCGGACCGAAGAGCCTTAATGCTTTTGCCAAGTTGGTTCTGTACTTCATTTTGGAATTCTCTGAACTTCTCAAAAGATTCAGACTTATGTTTCATCAAATAAACATATCCATACCTACTGAAATCATCAGTGAAGGTAATGAAGTACTGATAGTTTCCTCTTGCATTTGTGGACATTGGGCCACACACATCAGTGTGTATCAGGCCCAATAAGTCACTGGCCCTCTCGTTAGGTTTATTAAAGGGGGCCCGTGTCATTTTGCCCATCAAGCATGATTCGCATTTCTCACATGACTCAAAGTCAAATGAGCCAAGAAGTCCATTCGAATGGAGCCTCTTGATGCGTTTCTCGCTGATGTGCCCTAAACGACAATGCCATAGAAACGTTCGGTTTTCCTCATTAGGTTTAAACCGTTTTGTATTAATGTTATAAATTGGCGCGGATTGATCGAGTATGTAAAGCCCATTCGTAAGAGGGGCAGAACCATAGAACAAATTGTTGCGATTGAAGGAACATAATTTATTCTTAACTGAAAAATCATAACCTTCCAAATCCAACAAAGAAATTGAAATAATATTTCTGCTTATAGCAGGTACAAAATAACAATTATTCAGTTCTAAAATCAATCCCGAAGGTAAAGACAACAAGTATGTGCCTACAGCTAGTGCTGAAACTTTCGCTCCATTCCCAACTCGTAGCTCCACTTGTCCTTGCTTCAGCCTTCTACTGTTGCTGAGTGCCTGCATATTAGTACAAATATGAGCCCCACAACCAGTATCCATGACCCATGAGGTATTATCAGAAGTAGTTGTATTAACTTCTATAACAAAAATACCTGATGAAGAAGTCTCGAAAGTCTTCTTCTTCAATTCCTTTAGACCTTCCTGGAATTTCTTACAATCTCTTCTCCAATGCCCCAGTTCTTTGCAGAACCTGCACATGTCAGTTGGCCCAGCCTTGGACTTGGGCTTGGGCTTTGGCGTGTCCTTGTCCGCGACATGGACAGCCTTGGCTGCTCCCTTATCCTTAGCAGAGGATTTCTTAAACCCCTTGCCCTTTTGCACCATAAGCACATTGGGGTCCTTGGCGGTTTTCCTCAAGTTGGGCTCTGCAGTCTTGAGCATTCCGTGAAGCTCAGGTAGTGTCTTACTCAAGCCATGCATGTTAAAGTTCAGAATGAACTGATCATAGCTTGCAGGTAAAGACTGCAGAATGATGTCGCAGGCAAGTTCCTGGCTGATTGGGCAGTCGAGTTTCTGAAGATGATCGAGATAACCCATCATCTTCAAGACATGAGGACTCACTGCCGCATTCGCAGCCAACTTACAGTCCAAGAGGTTCTTGACTGTCTGGAACCTCTCGGTCCTAGCCTGCTCCTGAAAAAGCGATTTCAGGCTTGCCATGATCTCGATTGGAGACAATACACTTTCGAACTGTTTTTGCAGCTCAGGAGTCATTGTCACCAACATCAGGCAATAAACATCATTTTCATCTGACGAATGCTTTTCCCAAGCATTGTGCAGAGTCCTGGCAGCATTGGCAAGAGGCCTCTCGGGGAGGGGATCTCGAAGGACATAATCCTTCTTCTCCTGCTTGAGGACCAGCCTCAAGTTCCTTGACCATGTCAGGAAGTTCGTTCCAGTCAGCTTCTCCTTCTCGAGAACAGACCGGATCGAGAATGTGTTTTGTGTGCTTGTAGTAGTCATATCTGAAATATATAAATAAAAAGGTTATTAGTTATTATGTTCAAAATGACTAATCTCGTATTAAAATTTAATATGATTAATCACGCATTATATTCAATAACCTAAGTTACCCTCAATAGAATATAATGATTCCAAGATCCACATATAACTAAGATTAAAGTGGGCCACTGGCCGTCACCCAACCTTAGCTTATATCGGTAAGCCCTATATCGGCTAATTATATCCGTGATATAACTCTTGGTTGTGAATCTGGGCCCGAGGCCCAATCCACTCTGATGTCTCAAGGCCCGGGACTCCCGATGGCCTAGTCAAGAAAACCAGACTATACAGTCATGTAATCATTAATGTCTGGGACTCCCAATGACATTTATGAATCACAAACTGTCTTACCCACGCAAAAACAGACATCCTCACACTGTAAGGCCATGAATGCAATTGAATGGGCTTTGACAGCTGACATAGCCTGGACAAGACATCCAACGCTTGATATTATTTGAGGTTCGTAGGTTTATTAAAATTCATTCCCAAAATAGAAGATTACTATTTCGGGAAACTTTCCATTTTTGGAAACCTACTATTTTTGGAAACTTTCTAAAATTGGAAACTTTCTAAAAACGGAAACTTTCTAACTTTAGAAATTTCTTAAAATCCAAAACCCGCAAATCCAGAAACTTCTTTTAAGAAACTTTCTAATTTCAAAATTTCGGAAACTTTTAATTTAAAATCGATTTTTAATAACTTTATAAAATAAATTTTAAATTAAATCTGAAGAAAGACTCAAATAATTGGCCCAATTGTTTTAACTTCTTGGCCCGAGGCCCAAGAATTGGTCCATGTCCAAGACATGACCCAATTGTCCAATTAATTGACATAACCGGTCTGGTTCATTAAAACTGGTTTAACCAAGTTTCAATTACTACGATGACCACAATTGTCAACCGGTTATTTACTAAACCGGAATTTCTCAATTTATTTGGTCCAACCAAATCAAATTAGAAATTCCTGGTTTAGGCACTAAATCCAATATTTCTTTCGACATTGGATTTCTTATCCCGGTTTAACCAGACTTAATAAAATTATTAAATCTGTTTATTAAACCGAGACGTTTAATTTTAATTAAATTAAACCGAGCCAAAACCCTAATCGCATCGATCGATGCTCACAGCATCGATCCTGCAACGATCGTTCATCGATCCTGCATCGATCGATGCTCTCACGTGTGCACGAACGGTTATCAGGTTTGGCCGAGAGATTCTCGTGAGATCCATGCGATCGTTTGAACGATCCATGCGATCGCGGTCAATCTCTCGCGACTGCAACGATCGATCCTTGCATTGCATCGATCGATGCAATGCGATCTCAGTCGATGCAAAATCAGTTTAGATCACATACCAAATCAATATAGTTTGGTCATGCGATTTTTAAACAGTTTGTTTAGGATTCAATTCTTGTTTCTTAAGTGTTTTAATCTTATCAGTAGATTGATTCAAAAACACCTCTTTAAACAATCCTAAACAAGAATCTAAACAAGAAAAACCAGAACCTAAAGCTCTGATACCACTGTTGGAACGTTTAGATTAATCCTGATTCAATTCCAGATTCAGATTATCCTAAACATGCGATCTAGGTTCTTCTCAGAATACAAACAAATGATGATCTCACCTTATACCTGTTATTGCAGCGGAAGAAGATGGTATGTCTGAGATCAGAGAAACACCGAGGAATGAATCCTCCAAAGGTTCACACACGCTTTCACAGGAAACAGCTGCTAGACCACCAGGGGAAATCGGCGCAGAGAGAGAGAGTTTACGGCTCAAGTCTTAGGGTTAAT
Source organism: Orychophragmus violaceus (assembly GCA_030180135.1). Taxonomy (NCBI): domain Eukaryota; kingdom Viridiplantae; phylum Streptophyta; class Magnoliopsida; order Brassicales; family Brassicaceae; genus Orychophragmus; species Orychophragmus violaceus. Next base: position 103,449,261 of record CM058237.1, on the reverse strand, counting down.
CAGTCTGAAACTCGAGTTTTATGACACAAAACTCGTCCTGTTCCGTTTGGGCCATTTGGCCCAAATACCAATTAACTCGTCGGTGTTTGCGCACTGCATCGATCGTTGCACCTTATGCATCGATCGATGCACAGTGGCTAAACCTTTTATTCTCTCTAAGTACAGTAAATGCCTAGCACTTTTACTGTACTTCTGCTAAACCGTTCCTACACATTTTCCTGTTAGCTTAGGCGTGTGACCCATATGGGATCATATAATAATGGCAATAAGTCCAAGACTTATAGATCATGAGCGGACTCTAGCAAGCCATCATGACCCCCAGTATTATATGACTCATGTCTGATCATTGACATGCTCTTACTTTCTAGAGACAGTACCGAGATTACTGGACACAATTCCAACAAGAGCGCCATCAAAAGCAGTAGCTAAGACACCATATGAATTATGGACTGGGGAAGCTCCAGTGCTGTCTTATCTTAGAATTTGGGGTTGTGAAGCCTATGTTAAGAGATTGATCTCTGACAAGCTTACACCAAAGTCTGACAAATGCTACTTCATTGGTTATCCGAAGGAAACCAAGGCTTATTACTTCTACCTACGATCCGAGAACAAGATCTTTGTTGCCCGGGATTGTAATTTTCTTGAGAGGGAGTTTCTCTCTAAGAAAAACAGTGGGAGTAAGGTACTGCTTGAAGAAATTCAAGATGAACAGGATACTGCTCAACCTAATGAGGAAGAGCAGCAGGAGGACCTACAAGAAATTGTAGAGCCTGAACCTGTAGTACCTGAAGTTCGAAGATCCGGAAGGATCCGTCACGAACCCGAGAGATATCAAGGATTCCTCGTGACTAACTGTCATGATCTTCTGATCATTGATGGTGATGAACCATCGAACTTCAATCAAGCCATGATGGGCCCAGATTCCTCTAAGTGGCGTAAGGCCACTGATTCCGAAATGGAATCCATGTCGGTCAACCAAGTGTTTTCGTTGGTTGACTTACCCGCTGGTGTAAAAGCCATCGAGTGCAAATGGATCTTCAAGAAGAAGATTGACGTGGATGGAAATGTCCAGATTTATAAAGCCAGGTTGGTGGCAAAAGGTTTTTCTTATCAAGTTCAAGGTGTGGATTATGATGAAACCAATTCCCCAGTGGCTATGATGAAATCTATTCGGATTCTACTAGCAACTGCAGCTTTTCATGATTATGAAATTTGGCAGATGGACGTGAAAACCGCCTTCCTGAATGGCATTCTGGAAGAGGATGTGTATATGACACAACCTGACGGTTACATAGATCCAAAGAATGCTGGGAAAGTATGCAAGCTTCATAAATCCATTTATGGATTGAAGCAAGCATCGAGGAGCTGGAATCTTCGTTTTGATGAAGCGATCAAGCAATTTGACTTCATCAGAAACGAAGAAGAACAATGCGTGTATAAGAAAACTAGTGGGAGCAAGATAGTATTTCTTATTCTGTATGTCGATGACATACTCCTTCTCGGAAACGACGTACCAATGCTGAAGTCCGTAAAGGACTGGCTTGGAAGTTGTTTTTCCATGAAAGACATGGGTGAAGCCGCATACGTTCTTGGAATCCGGATCTACCGGGATAGATCTAAAAGGCTGATAGGCTTGTGTCAAGACTCATACATTGACAAAGTCCTGCATAGATTCAGCATGGAAGATTCCAAGAAAGGCTTCACACCAATGGTACATGGCACAACGCTAAGCAAGAAGCAGAGCCCTACGTCGGCTGCTGAGCTTGAGCGCATGAAGAATATTCCTTACGCATCTGCAATAGGATCCATCATGTATGCCATGATCTGTACTCGTCCTGATGTTGCTTATGCATGGAGCATGACGAGTAGGTACCAGTCAAATCCAGGTGAAAGCCACTGGATTGCCGTCAAGAATATCCTGAAGTATCTAAGACATACTAAGGACAAGTTCTTGGTGTACGGTGGAAGTGATGTGCTTGAAGTCAGTGGATTCACGGACGCAAGTTTCCAGACAGACCAAGATGATTTCCGGTCACAGTCCGGTTATATCTTTTGTCTGAATGGCGGTGCAATCAGTTGGAGAAGCTCCAAGCAAGACACCATTGCTGATTCCACTACAGAAGCTGAATATATCGCCGCTTCAGAAGCAGCGAAGGAAGCTGTTTGGATACGAAAGTTCATTATTGAACTAGGTGTGATACCAAATGCGGCTGAGCCTCTGGCACTGTTTTGTGATAACAATGGTGCTATAGCTCAGGCAAAGGAACCAAGATCACACCAGAAATCCAAGCATGTCCTAAGAAGATTTCACTTGATACGTGACATCATTAATAGAAAGGAAGTCAAGATCAGCCGAGTTCAGACTGATGATAACGTCGCTGATCCATTGACAAAGCCACTCCCAAGACCTAAGCTCGAGTTCCTGACTGAAGCTGTAGGCATTAGAGACATTGAAATGTAATCTAAATTTGAGTGGGAGTTTGAGGGCTTTTATTTAGTTATTGATATGTTCTTGTAAAACATTTGAGATGTTTAATAATAAAATTATTATTTCAAGATTATTTTAACTGTGATGAAATAATCGTTCCAAAATGATATAAACCATTTTATAGGTCATCGAAGTAAGTGACTTGATCTTGAGTCATCAAAGTCATTTAGCTTGATCATGAGACCCTATATTTGATAGATGGCTTATATCATCTTGTCCCTAGTCGAAGGTTGTTGAAATTGGAACACCAACAACCGCGTGAGACTAGATTGGTATGTGACTTATGACAAAGTCTCAGGATGTCATAGATGCACGGCATCAAAGTCAATATATAGGTGTATGTTGGGGTACATACGACCGGACAAGACCCGCTTATAAGAACTCTTCAGGATATTTATATCTGTGTCATAAGAGATTCTTACTACGACTATAGAGTATAGTCCTTAGACCTGAGTTCGCATGCATGTGACTGCACATGAACTAATGCACTTTGATCATTGTCTAACACTGTCGTTAAGCGATAGTTATAAGGACCTTGTTTGGGTGTATTATGAAATGAGTAGTTTACAGTGATGGAACAAGACGGGATTTGTCCCTCCAATATAAATGGAGTGAAGGCCAATCGGAGATTTGAATACTGGAAAATGCATGGCCATGCTCAAACGGACTTTCCCGAGTCGTTTGGATTGTCAGTATCAAATCAGAGTCCGATGAACAAGATTAGGCTTTATAAGGATGACACTAATCTTGCCTTATGACTAATCGAGATATTGAGACAAAAGGATTATGAATACAGAGATTCCAGTACAAGTGGGAGATTGTTGGAATTATGTCCAGTAATCTCTGTACTGTCTCTAGAAAGTAAGAGTATGTCAATGATCAGACATAAGTCATATAATACTGGGGGTCATGATGGCTTGCTAGAGTCCGCTCATGATCTATAAATCTTGGATTTATTGCCTTTATTATATGATCCCATATGGGTCACACGCCTAAGCTAACAGGAAAATGTGTAGGAACGGTTTAGCAGAAGTACGGTAAAAGTGCTAGGCATTTACTGTACTTAGAGAGACTAAAGGGCCTGATTAAATCTAAGGGATTTAATCAGACTGAGAATTGGGCCCAAAATCCCATAAGAACTGGACAAGGGTTTTAATAAATAAAACTTGCCCTAGCTCTTATTTTCTCAACACAGTCTGCGCCTCCCTCTCTCTCTTTCTGCCCCTCCTCCCTCATCGGTCTAGCAGCCAATTTCCTGTGCGTGCGTGTGTGAGCCTTTGGAGGAGCTATCTCTTGGTGGTTCTGCTGATCTCTGACCCGTACCTCCTCTTTCCGCTGCAAAACAAGGTAACAGGTGAGATCCTTTATGATTCTAGCAAGAGAACCTAGATCTGGCATGTTTAGTAGGATCAATTAATCTGATGAATTGAACCAGGAAATACTAAACGAATCCTTCAATCAAACTAATTTTTTTTTTTTTTTTCACGATGCAGACAGATTCTAAATGAAACACATGGAACAAAGAGTATAACAGAAACAAGCAACAGCCAATCACAAGCTAGGCAATAAGAATCAAACAATCGGCAGAACAAAAGGGGAACGTCTTATCAAGGAATATCATTGAATGATTATAATGCTAATGTAAGAACAATATGCATCCGATTGTTATTAAAGACTCAACAAACCTTTTTTTTTATTTAGAAGATGGTTACTAACAAATAACGAGCAGAAGCAAGGAAGCAATTATTTTTATTTTTTTAAATAACAAAAAGAATTCAAATCGTAAAAACAAGAGGATTATAGGGTTTAGAATCGACCGGATGGTTTCAAGAGCCTAAGCTCTGATACCAGATGATATGAGATGGGAATGAGATGGGACGAAGCTGCTGGCCGAAGGCACTCTCAGCTTGGTCAGTGGATGATTGATGGTGATTTTGAGCTATTGATCTTGTGGTTGGCTTAGAACAATCGAACCAGCAAGCAATAAGCAAAGAAGTCCCGATCTCTAAAGGGGCAGCCTCACAGTAGAGAAGAGAGAAAACAACCTTTAGGGTTTTTCTTGACTTAAAACTTACTTGGGTTTCATTAAACAAAAAAGAGTGTTTTAAACAACTTACAACTGAAAGTATATGGGCCAGAAAACTTGGGCCACCGAAAATAATGAAAAAAAGAACAAGAGAAATAAACTTAAAACAAAAGAAAGCTCTTGATCGAAAATAGATAGGAGGCCGGTCTGTCTCTCTCTAATGAATGGGCCTCGGATCACCTCGTTAAAAACCTTGTGAAGAAAACCCATTTGGGACAAAACTTCACAAGGGAAAAAGAGTATGATCTTTATCCTAGAGGCAGACCGGTCAGAGAATCATCTGGCTCGATGCAGAAGATCATGGTCGGTCCGTGCGTCCGGAGTATGGGCCAGGGTGTGGTGTGCTCAAATGGGCCGTCAGCTTCGGTATGGATCATCCTCCGGGCCAACTGGTTCAGGACAGGTTGTCCTTTGTCGAGATGGCCTAGCTGGGTCGTGATGTCTTCTAGGCTTGTCCTCGAGATCAGCTGCTCCATGGCATTGTTGAATTCGGCATGTATCTGTCGCTGTCCCGAACGCTTCCTTGGTACTTCTCGCATGGTCGGAAACAGGTCGGTCAACTTCTTGGTAGAGCCTGGTCCGTCTTGTTCGTCCAACTCAGTGTCGTCCAAGCTGATGTCCTCATCAGATTTCATAATCGAGCTCCCCCCAACCATAGAACTCGACCCGACCTCCGCCAAGAAATGGAAACTCTACGTCGATGGAGCTTCCTCAAGGCAAGGATCCGGAGTCGGAGTAAAACTGGTCTCCCCCACTGGCAAAGTATTGGAACAGTCTTTCAGACTGGGCTTCGCCGCATCAAATAACGAAGCAGAATACGAAGCGTTAATAGCCGGGCTCAGATTAGCAATAGCGATAGGAGCCCGAGAAGTAGACGTCTTCAGCGATTCCCAATTGGTCACGAGCCAATATCATGGCGATTACGGGGCCAAAGACGAACGCATGGAAGCATACCTACAGGTAGTCCATACGCTCGCCGAACAGATCGAATTCTTTGATCTAACACGGATCCCGCGAGGGGAAAACACCGCAGCCGATGCCCTGGCCGCTCTAGCGTCGACATCGGATCCTAACCTCAAAAGGATCATACCAGTCGATGGGATCGAAAAACCAAGTATCGACATAGCCCTGAGCTCTATCCTTGAGAGAGGACGAGCCCACCACAAAGGACGGGGTCGAACACAAGGAACGTCCCAAGGACACCAGTCGCGACATCATCGAGATTGATGATGATCTCGATCCAAGAAGCGCCGTGTACGTCGCGAACGTCCCCGATGAACCAATCCAAGCCGAATCCACTAGTCGAGGACCTGAGCCTAATGATGACGAAGATTGGAGAACCCCGATCATTCGATACATTACAAATGGCGAAGTCCCCGACGACAAATGGGAGGCGCGGAAACTCAAGACACAAAGTGCGAGGTACTGCGTAACGCAAGAGAGCTCTTCAAGAGAAGTCTCTCTGGACCTTACCTCAAATGCCTCGATAAAAAGCAAGCTCTAGCCGTGATCACGCAGGCCCACGACGGATCCTGCGGAAGCCATTCCAGAGGACGAGCCCTGGCCGTACGAATCAAAAGGCAAGGCTATTTCTGGCCAACAATGGCCACCGAATGCGAATCTTTTTCCAGCAAATGTGACAAATGCCAAAAGCATGCCCCGATTATCCATCAAGCATCGAAGAAACTCTCCTCTATCTCATCACCATACCCATTCATGCGATGGGGAATGGACATCGTGGGACCTTTAGTCCCATCTGGCAAAAAGAAAGCTACACACCTATTGGTAATGACAGACTACTTCACTAAGTGGATCGAAGCAGAGTCATACCAAAAGATCAAAGACGTCAACGTTAAGGAGTTTGTCTGGCGAAACATCGTGTGCCGACATGGACTACCCCATGAGATCATCACCGATAACGGATCACTATTCATATCAAACGTGTTCAAGGAGTTCTGTAGAACCTGGAACATAAAGCTGACTTACTCAACGCCCCGCTATCCTCAAGGAAACGGACTGGCAGAAGAAGATAATAAAGCAATCATGAACAACCTTAAGAAAAGACTCAATGAGTGCAAAATGAGCTGGAGCGACGAGCTCCCAGCCGTACTTTGGACTCACCGGACTACTCCTCGCAAATCTACCGGCGAAACTCCCTTTTCGCTGGCTTACGGGATCAAGCGGTAGTACCAGCCGAAATCCTCGTGCCAAGCATCCGCAAAGAAGAATGCCCACGACAAGAGGAACCTAACAACAAGATGATAACGGACGAGCTTGATCTCATCGACGAAAGGAGAAATCTCGCACTAGCTCAAATCCAGAACTACCAACAAGCCGCAGCTCGCTACTACGATTCCAAGATCAAAAATCGAAGGTTTCAAGTAGGCGAGCTCATCTTACGGAAAGTGTTCGACCATAAAAAGGAAGAACACGCTGGAAAGTTAGGAGCAAAGTGGGAAGGTCCTTACCAGGTCACTGATGTTGTGAAGGACGGCGGTAGAAACCCAGAAGCCTGAACTACGACCTTGGAACATCATCAACCTCAAAAAGTACTTTCACTAAAAGTACATCAACATAATCGAACTACGAAATGGCTTGATCCCCTTAAAAGGGTACGTAGGCAGCTCGACTTCGAGCGCAGCCGCCCCCCCAACACATAGCTCTTACCGAGCTCGATAACTTCAAACGAAGTCGTAATAGCTTATCTTTGTGAAATCGAAATAAGTCTCCCTACCAATGTCCCTTTCCGATCGTAAAAGTTAAGAGTCTTCGCGAAATATTTCGCCATTACATTCTGCAAAGCGATACGAAATTATCTCTTCAAAAATCAAAGTGATATGAAATTATCTCTTCAAAAGACAAGTGATATGAAATTATCCCTTCTCAGTGACCTGAAATGGCCTCTCCTAAAATAAAGTGATATGAAATTATCTCTTCAAAAGACAAGTGATATGAAATTATCCCTTCATAAACGACCTGAAATGGCCTCTCCTAAAATAAAGTAATACGAGCGAACTGAAATGCTCGCCCCAAAATCGAGCGAACTGAAATAGTCGCCCCAAAATTGAACGACCTGAAATGATCGTCCCGAAAATAAGCGACCCGAAATGGTCCCTCCAAGCAGAACGGACTGAAATGCTCGTCCCAAAAATAAAGCGACCCAAAATGGTCCCTCCAAGCATAACGAACTGAAATGCTCGTACCTAAAACAAAGCGACCCAAAATGGTCCCTCTAGGCAGAACGAACTGAAATGGTCGTCCTAAATCAAGCGATCTGAAATGATCCCTCGAAAACATAAAATTCTTCCAGCCTTATGCAGCTTAGAAGAATCGGGGGGCTACCCCCTCCCTCTAAGCAAAAACAACGAGGTCGATTCCACGTCAAGATTGATAAAACGAGACAATTGCTCATACAAAAAAGGCCTCCGCACACATTCAAAATTTGTGTAAGTCCATTTTTTGACTTATACTTAGAAATTTCCGTGGAACGCCAAACTTGAACTCTGAACATTGAAAGAGTCGAACTTCGAACATACTCGAAGAAAAACTCGGACTCGATTTTGTTCAAACTAAAGGTCCACTGAGAATTTCCTAAGGTTATTTATTCGATCTCTCGGGAGAGGTTCGAACTGCCATAACGGCCAATTCTACAATAAGGTGTTATACAGTGGAATCTATGCTAAGGCACGAAAGATTCAAAAGCAACTCACAAAAAAAAGAGGACACAATGTCCCCGAGTTCGAACAAAAAGCCCACTAAGGGCAACACCAAAAACAAAAGCCCCCTTGGGCAACAAAGTCTGGAAAAGGAAATGAAAACCCCTCGAGGCAGCCACGACTAAAATTTATTAGAACTGCTTGGAAGGAGAGGAAGCCTCGTCCCGATCCTCTGGCTGATCACCGGTCGTCCCTCCCTCCTCGAGTCGACCCTCAGCCTCATCACTAGCTCGCGAGCTAACTCCAGTTTGGAGATTCGACCCATACTGATCAAGACGAGTGGCCACCTGGTTTAAAGGGCGCGCCAAGATCACCGAATCGTCCGACATCACCGGCAAATTGAGCTTGCTAATGCTGAAGTCCGAAACTGCTGCAACGTCCATCTCCTCCATAGCTAATCGCTTCTTCTCAGCCAAGTCCATCACCTTCTTGGTCAAATCCAATTCGCCAGAGGCGAACTCAGCGATAAGCGCGATATTGGCCAAGGCCTCTTGGAGCCTTATCTCAGCACTCACAACAACCTTCCTTTGGCTTTCTATCGCCGTAATCCCCTCGAGAATCTTGAGGTATTCATCATTTAGCCCCTTCCTTGCCTCGTGGGCCGCCACCTTGATATCAAGCTCTCGGTCGGCGATAGCCTTGTCCAAATCAGCCTGACATTGCGCAGCCCGCATATCCGCAACCCGACCTGCCTCAACAGCGTTTTGACTTGCCTCCTCCGCGACAGAAACCCGAGCCAAGGCCCCCTGCAACTGCGTTTTCAGGTCACTAACCGTTTTCTCGACGGTCTCGAGCTCACTCGCCTGTGGTATTTCTCGCAGCTCACGCTCAGCCCTAGCCGCGAACTTGTTCGCGGCCTCCAAGGCCTACAAGGAAAATCAAAAAATTAAAGCGTGAAACAAGTCAAGAAAGCGAAGGAGGGAAATCATTACCTTCCCAGCAGCAGCCATCATCTCGGTGTAAGGATCACCGAGGGCCATATCCCCAACAGCTGGGAGCTGAACGCCTGCGGGCTTAAAATGCCTCAGCAGATAGGCAACACCCGTCGGGTCATCCGCAATCGGACATTCCTTCTGGGGCCTGAAGCACCAGTTGAAAGATCCGGAGGACCCAGAAGAAGCAGGCCTCGCCTCCACATTCTGGCTCGATCTTCTCGAGCTCACTTCCACGTCAGTTCTTTGACACTTCGCCGCCGGAGGAGGAGGACCGCCCCGACTCCGACCGTTCAATCCTCTCGAATCATTCGACCGGGAGTTGCGCAAAACAGGCTCCCCAGACGAGACCTGTGCTAGTTCTCGACCGGTCGAAAGAGGAGGTAAATTCTCCACCTCCATGTTTGCCTCTCCGGATCCTGTGGCAGGGGGACCTGAACAAGGTTAGGAGGAGGTACTGAAGGAGGAGGAGGAGGCCCCTCGCCCATGGAAAAAAGAAGAGCGTTGCCTAAGTCGCCGGCCTTCATTTTCTTCGCCAGATCAACGGGATCCTTCCCGTTCCGACGGCTGCTCGATCTTCGCAACATCTTTTCGAAATAAGGGATACTGGCGGTAGAACTGTCGTCTGAAATAAGTCGATCTGCAGGTAAAACGGACTCGAGTCAGCTCGACAAGTAAAAGACGTCTAGCATGGAAGTCCTTACACAAACCAATCAGAATACTTACTCTCTCCAGTTCGCTCGGTAATCTGAAGCGGAGCCTGAACGATTTTGGTCGAAGCGGGCTGGTGGGGGAGCAGCGACTCGTCTTGCGAAAGCCGAGATCGGTATGAAGAAGGTCGTCGGGCCGCGGGACCTAGGGCAGCTCGGATTCGCGGGTCTGAGAAATTAGACCAGCGGATATTGTTAGATTATATGTGTGTTCATGGTTCAATTGACAGATTGCAACCTAGCACATATAACTCAGATCTAGGTGATTTGCAGAACGAATCATAAACCAAACCTGATCATTACCTTTTAGTTTGCAGCGGATTGATGGACGGTAATGATGAGATCAGCTAGAACAGATCAGATGCCTGTTCCTCCTTCAGTATCCACACTCTTACAAGCCGGGATGGTTGCTAGACCAAAGCAATGGATTGATCAGAGAGAGAAGAGAGACGGCTCACGTTTTTGGTTTCTAACTGTTATCGTCGAAATTCTGAGAGAACTCAAATAAATATTGACTCTGTCATAAACCTAAACCGATGTCTCGGTTTCGCAACTGTGTCGACCGACACATACACTTGTGTCGATCGACACAAGTCATTTCTCTCGATATGGGCCCAAGTGATTTAAACTAACGGCCCAACTCTCTGCACAAATACAGTAAATGCCTTGCACCTTACCGTATTCATTCCATGTTAACTTTCCCGTTAGCTATGGTGTGTGACCCTTTGGGATCATACAATACTGGTAATAAGTCCTAAACTTATAGATCAAGAGCGGACTCTAGCAAGTCATCATGATCACCCAGTATTTATGACTTATGTCTGATCTCGACATTTATCATACTTTCTAGAGATAGTACGGTAGATTTCAGGACATTCCCAACAATCTCCCACTTGTACTGGAATCCTACAAAGGACATTCCCAACAATCTTCCGATTGTACTGGAATCCTACATTCCCTAGTCCTTTTGTCTTAATATCTCGATCTGGCATAAGGCAAGATGCGTGTCATCCTTATATAGCCAGACCATGTTTATCGGACCAGATTTGATACTGACAATGCAAACGACTTGGGCAAGTCCGTTTGGGAATGGCCATTCTCTTACCAGCTATCAAATCTTCGATTGGCCTAGAGATATTACCTCCGTTAAACGGCAGGGACAAATCCCATCTTGTTCCATCACTATGAACTACACAATTCATAATACACCCAACCAAGGTCCGTATAGCTCCCAGTTACGAAACAGCGTTAGACAATGATCAAAGCGCATTACTCCATGTGCAGCCACATGCATGCGAACTCAGGTCTAAGGACTATACTCTATAGTCGTATATGAGAACTTCTTATGACACAGATATTAATATCTTGCAGAGTTCTCATTAGCGGGCCATGTCCGGTCATATGCTCCCCTACATATACCTATGTGTCGACTTTGATGCCGCGCATCTATGACCCCTCGAAACCTAGTCATAAGTCTCAACACAATCTAGTCTCAACAGGTTGTTGGTGTTCCAATTTCAACAACCTTCGACTATGGACACTTTGATTTATGTCACTTCGTTAAATATGGGGTTTCAGGATCAAGTCTACTCATGTACTTCGATGGCCCATATATAATGACATGAATCATTTTGGAACGATTATTTTATATCACAGTTAAAAATAATCCAGAAATAAAATTTCATTAACATTTAAAATGTTTACATGAACAAATCAAAATAACTAAAACAAAAGCCCTCACAACTCCCACTCAAAAAGAGATTACATTTGAATATCTCTAATTCCTACAGCAGCAGTATGCAACTCGTGCTTAGGTCTCGGGAGTGGCTTTGTCAACGGGTCAGCCACGTTCTCATCAGTGGGAACTCTGCTGACCATCACTTCACCTCTATTAACTATATCACGAATCAGGTGATACCTTCTCATAATATGTTTGGATTTCTGATGATGTCTCGGTTCCTTGGCTTGAGCAATTGCACCATTGTTGTCACAATACAGGGCCAAAGGCTCAGTGGCATTAGGGAATACACCGAGTTCAATCAAGAAGTTCCTAATCCAAACTCCTTCCTTCGCAGCTTCTGAAGCAGCGATGTATTCAGCTTCAGTTGTGGAATCTGCTACGGTGCTCTGCTTGGAACTCTTCCAACTTACTGCACCGCCATTCAGACAGAAGATGTAGCCAGACTGTGACCGGAAATCATCCTTATCTGTCTGAAAACTTGCATCCGTGAATCCACTGATTTCAAGCACTTCACTTCCTCCGTAAACCAAGAACTTATCCTTAGTATTCCTCAAATACTTCAGGATATTCTTTACGGCAATCCAGTGACTCTCACCTGGATTAGACTGGTACCTACTCGTCATGCTTAGTGCATAAGCAACATCAGGACGAGTACAGATCATGGCATACATGATAGATCCTATAGCCGAAGCATAAGGAATCCTACTCATGCGCTTAAGCTCATCAGGTGTTTTAGGACACTGATCCTTGCTTAGTGCAGCACCATGTATCATCGGCGTGAATCCCTTCTTGGAATTTTCCATTCCGAATCGATGCAGAACTTTGTCTATGTAGGAATCTTGACAAAGTCCAATCAGCTTTTTAGATCTGTCTCTAAAGATTCGGATTCCAAGAACATACGCGGCTTCACCCATGTCCTTCATGGAAAAACAACTTCCCAGCCAGTCTTTAACAGACTTCAGCATTGGAATATCATTTCCAATAAGCAATATGTCATCGACATATAGGATAAGAAACGCCACTTTGCTCCCACTAGTTTTCTTATACACACATTGTTCCTCTTGGTTTCTGATGAAGTCAAAGTTCTTTATTGCTTCATCAAAACGAAGATTCCAACTCCTCGATGCTTGCTTCAATCCATAAATGGATTTGTGAAGTTTGCATACTTTCCCAGCATTCTTAGGATCAATGTAACCGTCAGGCTGTGTCATGTACACATCCTCTTCCAAGATTCCATTCAGGAAGGCGGTTTTTACATCCATCTGCCAAATCTCATAGTCATAATGAGCTGCAGTTGCTAGGAGAATCCGAATTGATTTCATCATCGCCACTGGTGAATAGGTTTCATCATAGTCTATACCATGAATTTGCTTGAAACCTTTTGCCACCAACCTGGCCTTGTAAATCTGGACATTTCCATCCACGTCTATCTTCTTCTTGAAGATCCATTTACACTCGATGGCTTTTGCACCAGCAGGTAAATCAACCAGTGAAAACACTCGGTTAGCAGACATGGAGTCCATCTCGGATTCTGTGGCTTCACGCCACTTTAAGGAGTCAGGGCCCATCATGGCTTCTGCAAAGTTCGAGGGTTCATCACCGTCAATGATCAAAAGATCATGGCAATTAGTCACAAGGAACCCTTGATATCTATCAGGTTCCTGACGGATCCTTCCGGATCTTCGAACTTCAGGTACTGCAGGTTCAGGTTCTATTACATCTTCATGTAATTCATCCTGCTGTTCTTCCTCATTAGGTTGAACAGGTTCCTGTCCTTCTTGAATTTCATCAAGTTGTACCTTACTCCCACTATCTTTTCTAGAGAGAAACTCCCTTTCAAGAAAAGTACAATCCCGAGCAACAAAGATTTTGTTCTCGGATCGCAGATAGAAGTAATAAGCCTTGGTATCCCTAGGATAACCAATGAAGTAGCATTTGTCAGATTTTGGTGTAAGCTTGTCTGAGATTAATCTTTTGACATAGGCTTCACAACCCCAAATTCTGAGAAAAGACATTGCTGGAGCTTTTCCAGTCCATATCTCATATGGTGTCTTTGCTACTGCCTTTGATGGCACTCTGTTCAGTGTGAACGTTGCGGTTAGCAAAGCATATCCCCAAAGGGATATAGGAAGGTCTGTGTGACTCATCATGGATCGGACCATATCTAACAATGTCCGATTCCTTCTCTCAGACACACCATTCCACTGAGGTGTTCCAGGAGGTGTAAGTTGGGAGATAATCCCACACTCACTCAGATGATCACGAAATTCCTGGCTCAAGTATTCTCCTCCTCGGTCCGACCGAAGAGCTTTAATACTTTTACCAAGCTGGTTCTGTACTTCATTCTGGAATTCTTTGAACTTTTCAAAGGTTTCCGACTTATGTTTCATCAAGTAGACATATCCATATCTACTGAAATCATCAGTGAATGTAATGAAGTACTGAAAATTTCCTCTAGCATTTGTGGACATTGGGCCACACACGTCAGTATGTATCAGGCCCAATAGTTCACTGGCCCTTTCTGTGGGTTTATTGAAAGGCGCCCTTGTCATTTTGCCCATTAGGCAAGATTCGCATTGCTCACAAGACTCAAAGTCAAATGAGCCCAAGAGTCCATTAGAATGGAGCCTCTTGACGCGTTTCTCACTAATGTGCCCCAAACGACAATGCCAGAGAAACGTTTCAGTTTCTTCGTTAGATTTGAACCGTTTTGTATTTATGTTATATACTGGAGCAGATTGATCCAGCATGTACAGCCCATTTATAAGAGGGGCACAGCCATAGAACATATCATTGAGATTAAAGGAACATAATTTATTCTTAATAGAAAAATCAAATCCTTGCAAATCCAACAATGAAACTGAAATGATATTTTTGCTTATAGCAGGTACAAAATAACAATTCTCAAGTTCTAAAATCAATCCAGAAGGTAAAGACAACAAATAAGTGCCAACGGCCAGTGCTGGAACCTTCGCTCCATTGCCAACCCGCAACTCTACTTGTCCTTGCTTCAACCTTCTACTGTTGCTGAGCGCCTGCATATTAGTACAAATATGAGCCCCACATCCAGTATCTAATACCCAAGTGGTATTATCAGAAGTAGTAGTATTTACTTCAATAACAAAAATACCTGAAGATTTAGTCTCGAAGGACTTCTTCTTCTTCAGACTTTCCTGGTATTTCTTACAGTCCCTGCGATAATGCCCTGCCTCTTTGCAAAAGTGGCAGATGTCAGAAGGCCCAGCTTTGGACACGGGCTTGGGCTTGGCGTTTTCATTGCCAACTACTTTGCCCTTTCCCTTGTCTGCAGCGGATTTCTTGAAACCCTTGCCCTTCTGCACCATGAGTACAGACGACTCCTTGGTTTTCTTCAGATTCGGTTCTGCAGTCTTGAGCATACCATGTAGCTCAGGCAACGTCTTTATCAACCCATGCATATTATAGTTCAAAATGAACTGGTCATATGCAGGAGTAAGAGACTGCAGAACGATATCACAAGCAAGCTCTTGGCTTATAGGACAGTCGAGCCTCGTCAAATGATCGAGATAACCCATCATTTTCAGAACATGAGGACTCACTGCTGCATCCTTAGCCATTTTACAGTCCAAGAGATTCTTAACAGTTTGGAATCTCTCTGTACGAGCCTGCTCCTGAAACAACGCTTTCAGATTTGCCATCAGCTCCATGGGACAAGTCAGGCCTTCCCACTGCATCTGCAGTTCGGAAGCCATTGTCGCCAACATCAGGCAAACCACGTCATTAGCATCTGAAGAATGCGTATCCCAAGCATTCTTCACAGCTTGTGCGGCATTATTCGCAGGTCTAGGAGAGAGAGCTCTTTCAAGGACATAAGCCTTCTTCTCCTGTCTGAGCACAAGTCTCAGGTTCCTGGACCAGTTCAGGAAGTTTGATCCGTTCAGTTTGTCCTTCTCAAGGGCAGACCGGATCGAGAAAGTGTTTTGAGTTGTTGTGCTTGACATAGCTGAAAATATGAGACAATAAAGATTTAGTTATTATGTTCATAAAAGAGTAATCTTAACAACTTATAAGAAAACTCGCATTGCATTCAAAATTTCTTTGTTCAACCTCATAAGAATGCAATGATTCCGAGACCCATGTTCAGCTAATTCCAAAGTGGGCCACTAGCCGTCACCCAGAATTAGCTTTACTTGGTAAGCATACACACAGCTAGTTATAACCAATAACTCTCGGTTGTGAATTGGACCCGAGGCCCAAATTCACCAGATGTCTCAAGGCCCGGGACTCCCGATGGCCCAGTCAAGGAAACCAATCTCTTACAGCCAAATAATCACTAAAATCTAGGACTCCCAATGAAATTAGTGACTATATACTACTTTACTTACGCGAAAACAGATACCTCACACTGTAAGCCATATCTGTAATCAAGTAAGCGTTAAGTAGCTGACAAGATTGGAAAGACATCCAAGCTTGATATTGTTTTTGAGGATTTTTTAAGTTTTATTTCCAAAAATAGAAGATTACTATTTTGGGAAACTTTCTTATTTTAGAAACTTTCTAAATTTAGTAACTTACTAAAAATAGAAATTTCTAATTTAAATATTTCATTAAATATTTTGGGTTGGGTCACAAATTATAGGCCCAATTCTTGGCCCAAGACCATAGAATTCCAGCTGGCCCAATAATTTGACATAACCGATCCGGTTTATTAATTCTGGTCCAAGACCAAATTAACTATCAAAACCATCGGTTATTAACTAAACCAGACCAGCTCTAAATTATTTGGTCCAACCAAATCAAACTTAGACCAGCCTTCGGTTTAGGTTAAATTCAATTTTGAATTTCAATCCGGTTTAACCAGAAATTAAAATTATTTCCAGCAAACCGCGATTTGGGTTGACCGCTTGAACCACCAATTAAATTGGATCGGTTCGGTTAAGTCCAAAATTGGGAAGAAAAAGATTGGTCTAACCAATCAATTTTAGCCAATTTTGACCTAATTGCGGTACTAGCTAAAACTGACAATGAACCACAATCAATTTGATTGGTTCATTGTCGTGGTTAGGGAAGAACGAATCGCGAGGCTCGGTTAAACCGATTGACTACTCGCGAACCGTTCACCACGCCAGTGTGTCGATCGATATCACGCTCTTGCGTCGATCGACACTCACGTGCTACAGCTCGAAAACAATCGGGTCATCGGGCCAGCGAGAAACAATCGATCCGATACTATATCGACCGATACTCGCTCCCTCGTCGATCGACACGGGCGAACAGATCGCACACCGATGGCATTAGATCGGATTAATGCGATTCAATTTAGGTTTTTAACAAGTTTTAATCAAATTTCTTGATCCAAATTCGATTTTAAACATCAAAAACAACCTAAATATGATCCATAAAGCAAAACCTAACAACCTAGGCTCTGATACCACTGTTAGATTATATGTGTGTTCATGGTTCAATTGACAGATTGCAACCTAGCACATATAACTCAGATCTAGGTGATTTGCAGAACGAATCATAAACCAAACCTGATCATTACCTTTTAGTTTGCAGCGGATTGATGGACGGTAATGATGAGATCAGCTAGAACAGATCAGATGCCTGTTCCTCCTTCAGTATCCACACTCTTACAAGCCGGGATGGTTGCTAGACCAAAGCAATGGATTGATCAGAGAGAGAAGAGAGACGGCTCACGTTTTTGGTTTCTAACTGTTATCGTCGAAATTCTGAGAGAACTCAAATAAATATCGACTCTGTCATAAACCTAAACCGATGTCTCGGTTTCGCAACTGTGTCGACCGACACATACACTTGTGTCGATCGACACAAGTCATTTCTCTCGATATGGGCCCAAGTGATTTAAACTAACGGCCCAACTCTCTGCACAAATACAGTAAATGCCTTGAACCTTACCGTATTCATTCCATGTTAACTTTCCCGTTAGCTATGGTGTGTGACCCTTTGGGATCATACTGAAGGATTGTTCGGTTGATCCTGATTCAATTCTCATATTGATATCAACCTAAACATGCATCAGATCTAGGTGTTCTTATTTAGAAACATTATGATCTCACCTTTTACCTGTTTGTTGCAGCGGAATTGATGAACAGGTCAGAGATCAGGGAGATACACCAAGGGATGAATCCTCCAAAGGCTCACACACGCAATCACCGGAAACTTGCTGCTAGACCACGAGGAGATGGGGCGCAGAAGAGAGAGAGAGGCGCGGCTGAGTATTAGGGTTAGGGAGAAAAGACTTGGCTTTTAGTCATTAAAAGCCTTCTCTTTCCCTTTTGGGCTTTTGGGCCCAATCTGATTAAATCCCATTTAATCAGACCCATTAATCTTTCTCTCTTAGTACGACAAATGCCTAGCACTTTTGTCGTACTTCTGCTATGCCGTTCCAACATTATTTCCTGCTAGCTTAAGCGTGTGACCCATATGGGATCATACAATAAAGGAAATAAGTCCAAGACTTATAGATCATGAGCGGACTCTAGCAAGCCATCATGACCCCCAGTATTGTATGACTTATGTCTGATCACTGACATACTCTTACGTTATAGAGACAGAGATTGCTGGACACAATTCCAACAATCTCCCACTTGAACTGGAATCTCTGTATTCATAATCCCTTTCGTCTCAATATCTCGATTAGTCATAAGGCAAGATTAGTGTCATCCTTATAAAGCCTAATCTTGTTCATCGGACTCTGATTTGATACTGACAATCCAAACGACTCGGGAAAGTCCGTTTGAGCATGGCCATGCGTTTTCCAGTATTCAAATCTCCGATTGGCCTAGAGATATTCACTCCATTTATATTGGAGGGACAAATCCCATCTTGTTCCATCACTATAAGCTACTCATTTCATGATGTACCCAAACAAGGTCCTTATAGCTATCGCAGAACGATAGCGTTAGACAATGATCAAAGTGCATCAGTCCATATGCAGTCACATGCATGCGAACTCAGGTCTAAGGACTATACTCTATAGTCGTAGTAAGAATCTCTTATGACACAGATATAAATATCCTGAAGAGTTCTTATTAGCGGGTCTTGTCCGGTCGTATGTTCCCAACATGCACCTATGTACTGACTTTGATGCCGAGCATCTATGACACACTGAGACTTTGTCATAAGTCACGTACCAATCCAGTCTTACACGGTTGTTGGTGTTCCAATTTCAACAACCTTCGACTAGGGACAGGATGATACAAAACATTTATCAAATATAGGATCTCATGATCAAGCTAAATGACTTTGATGACTCAAGATCAAGTCACTTACTTCGATGACCTATAAAATGTTTCATATCATTTTGGAACGATTATTTCATCACAGTTAAAATAATCTTGAAATAATAATTTCATTAAACATAAAATAATGTTTTACAAGAACATATCAAATAACTAAAATAAAGCTCACAAAACTCCCACTCAAATTTAGATTACATTTCAATGTTTCTAATGCCTACAGCTTCAGTCAGTAACTCGAGCTTAGGCCTTGGGAGTGGCTTTGTCAACGGATCAGCGACATTATCATCTGTCGGAACTCGGCTGATCTTGACTTCCTTTCTATTAATGATGTCACGTATCAAGTGATATCTTCTTTGAACATGCTTGGATTTCTGGTGTGATCTTGGTTCCTTTGCCTGAGCTATAGCACCATTGTTGTCACAAAACAGTGCCAGAGGCTCAGCCGCATCTGGTATCACACCTAGTTCCATAATGAACTTCCGTATCCAAACAGCTTCCTTCGCTGCTTCCGAGGCGGCGATATATTCAGCTTCTGTAGTGGAATCAGCAACGGTGTCCTGCTTGGAGCTTCTCCAACTTACTGCACCGCCATTCAGACAAAAGACATAACCGGACTGTGACCGGAAATCATCTGTGTCTGTCTGGAAACTTGCGTCCGTGAATCCACTGACTTTAAGCACATCACTTCCACCGTACACTAAGAACTTATCCTTAGTATGTCTTAGATACTTCAAGATGTTCTTTACGGCAATCCAATGGTTTTCACCTGGATTTGACTGGTATCTACTCGTCATGCTCAATGCATAAGCAACATCAGGACGAGTACAGATCATGGCATACATGACAGATCCTATTGCAGATGCATAAGGAATATTCTTCATGCGCTCAAGCTCAGCAGCCGACGTAGGGCTCTGCTTCTTGCTTAGCGTTGTGCCATGTACCATCGGCGTGAAGCCCTTCTTGGAATCTTTCATGCTGAATCTTTGTAGGACTTTGTCAATGTATGAGTCTTGACACAAGCCTATCAGCTTCTTAGGTCTATCCCGATAGATCCTAATTCCAAGAACGTATGCGGCTTCACCCATGTCTTTCATGGAAAAACAACTTCCAAGCCAGTCCTTTACAGACTTCAGCATTGGAACGTCGTTTCCGAGAAGCAGTATGTCATCAACATACAGAATAAGAAAAACGATTTTGCTCCCACTAGTTTTCTTATACACGCATTGTTCTTCTTCGTTTCTGATGAAGTCAAATTGCTTGATCGCTTCATCAAAACGAAGATTCCAGCTCCTCGATGCTTGCTTCAATCCATAAATGGATTTATGAAGCTTGCATACTTTCCCAGCATTCTTTGGATCTATGTAACCGTCAGGTTGCGTCATATACACATCCTCTTCCAGAATACCATTCAGGAAGGCGGTTTTCACGTCCATCTGCCAAATTTCATAATCATGAAAAGCTGTAGTTGCTAGTAGAATCCGAATAGATTTCATCATAGCCACCGGTGAATAGGTTTCATCGTAGTCCACTCCGTGAACTTGTTTGAAACCTTTTGCCACCAACCTGGCTTTATAAATCTGGACATTTCCATCCACGTCAATCTTCTTCTTGAAGATCCATTTGCACTCGATGGCTTTTACACCAGCGGGTAAGTCAACCAACGAAAATACTTGGTTGACCGACATGGAGTCCATTTCGGAATCAGTGGCCTTGCGCCACTTAGAGGAATCTGGGCCCATCATGGCTTGATTGAAGTTCGATGGTTCATCACCATCAATGATCAAAAGATCATGACAGTCAGTCACGAGGAATCCCTGATATCTCTCGGGTTCGTGACGGATCCTCCCGGATCTTCGAACTTCAGGTACTACAGGTTCAGGCTCTACAATTTCTTGTAGATCCTCCTGCTGCTCTTCCTCATTAGGTTGAGCAGTATCCTGTTCATCTTGAATTTCTTCAAGCAGTACCTTACTCCCACTGTCTTTCTTAGAGAGAAACTCTCTCTCAAGAAAGTTACAATCCCGGGCAACAAAGATCTTGTTCTCGGAACGTAGATAGAAGTAATAAGCCTTGGTTTCCCGTGGATAACCAATGAAGTAGCATTTATCAGATTTTGGTGTAAGCTTATCTGAGATTAATCTCTTAACATAGGCTTCACAACCCCAAATTCTTAGATAAGACAGCACTGGAGCTTCTCCAGTCCATAATTCATATGGTGTCTTTGCTACTGCTTTTGATGGCGCTCTATTTAGAGTGAACACTGCTGTTAGCAGAGCATATCCCCAAAGGGATATTGGAAGGTCTGTGTGACTCATCATAGATCGAACCATATCCAATAAGGTCTGATTTCTCCTCTCAGACACACCATTCCATTGAGGTGTTCCAGGAGGAGTGAGTTGGGACACGATCCCACACTCTCTTAGATGATCACTGAATTCCTGGCTTAAGTATTCTCCTCCTCGGTCGGACCGAAGAGCCTTAATGCTTTTGCCAAGTTGGTTCTGTACTTCATTTTGGAATTCTCTGAACTTCTCAAAAGATTCAGACTTATGTTTCATCAAATAAACATATCCATACCTACTGAAATCATCAGTGAAGGTAATGAAGTACTGATAGTTTCCTCTTGCATTAGTGGACATTGGGCCACACACATCAGTGTGTATCAGGCCCAATAAGTCACTGGCCCTCTCGTTAGGTTTATTAAAGGGGGCCCGTGTCATTTTGCCCATCATGCAGGATTCGCATTTCTCACATGACTCAAAGTCAAATGAGCCAAGAAGTCCATTCGAATGGAGCCTCTTGATGCGTTTCTCGCTGATGTGCCCTAAACGACAATGCCATAGAAACGTTCGGTTTTCCTCATTAGGTTTAAACCGTTTTGTATTAATGTTATAAATTGGCGCGGATTGATCGAGTATGTAAAGCCCATTCGTAAGAGGGGCAGAACCATAGAACAAATTGTTGCGATTGAAGGAACATAATTTATTCTTAACTGAAAAATCATAACCTTCCAAATCCAACAAAGAAATTGAAATAATATTTCTGCTTATAGCAGGTACAAAATAACAATTATTAAGTTCTAAAATCAATCCCGAAGGTAAAGACAACAAGTATGTTCCTACAGCTAGTGCTGAAACTTTCGCTCCATTCCCAACTCGTAGCTCTACTTGTCCTTGCTTCAGCCTTCTACTGTTGCTGAGTGCCTGCATATTAGTACAAATATGAGCCCCACAACCAGTATCCATGACCCATGAGGTATTATCAGAAGTAGTTGTATTAACTTCTATAACAAAAATACCTGATGAAGAAGTCTCGAAAGTCTTCTTCTTTAATTCCTTTAGACCTTCCTGGAATTTCTTGCAATCTCTTCTCCAATGCCCCAGTTCTTTGCAGAACCTGCACATGTCAGTAGGCCCAGCCTTGGACTTGGGCTTGGGCTTTGGCGTGTCCTTGTCCGCGACTTGGACACCCTTGGCCTTTCCCTTATCCTTAGCAGAAGACTTCTTAAACCCCTTGCCCTTTTGTACCATAAGTACATTGGGGTCCTTGGCGGTTTTCTTCAAGTTGGGCTCTGCAGTCTTGAGCATTCCGTGAAGCTCAGGCAGTGTCTTACTCAAGCCATGCATGTTAAAGTTCAGAATGAACTGATCATAGCTTGCAGGTAAAGACTGCAGAATGATGTCGCAGGCAAGTTCCTGGCTGATTGGGCAGTCGAGTTTGTGAAGATGATCGAGATAACCCATCATCTTCAACACATGAGGACTCACTGCCGCATTCGCAGCCAACTTACAGTCCAAGAGGTTCTTAACTGTCTGGAACCTCTCGGTCCTAGCCTGCTCCTGAAAAAGCGATTTCAGGCTTGCCATGATCTCGATTGGAGACAATACACTTTCGAACTGTTTTTGCAGCTCAGGAGTCATTGTCACCAACATCAGGCAATAAACATCATTTTCATCTGACGAATGCTTTTCCCAAGCATTGTGCAGAGTCCTGGCAGCATTGGCAAGAGGTTGCAAGAAATTCCAGGAAGGTCTAAAGGAATTAAAGAAGAAGACTTTCGAGACTTCTTCAGATCCTGATTCAATTCTCATATTGATATCAACCTAAACATGCATCAGATCTAGGTGTTCTTATTTAGAAACATTATGATCTCACCTTTTACCTGTTTGTTGCAGCGGAATTGATGAACAGGTCAGAGATCAGGGAGATACACCAAGGGATGAATCCTCCAAAGGCTCACACACGCAATCACCGGAAACTGGCTGCTAGACCACGAGGAGATGGGGCGCAGAAGAGAGAGAGAGGCGCGGCTGAGTATTAGGGTTAGGGAGAAAAGACTTGGCTTTTAGTCATTAAAAGCCTTCTCTTTCCCTTTTGGGCTTTTGGGCCCAATCTGATTAAATCCCATTTATCCTCTCCTGAGATGAGCTATCAAGCTCGATGTGATTGGGTTCAGAGATAGTGACTCGGGAGCCTTTGCAAGAAAAACCAAAAAAAAAAAATATTAACAAACGGCTTAATGTCAACTAAGAACATCAAAGCGATCAGGGAAATCAGTAAACCCTAAAAAGCTGACCGACACTAGCTGTCCACTTCATCGGGATAACCGAATAATCGAAGCCCTCGACCGAGTATCGGTTGATCCTGAAGTCAAAATATTTACTCTTCCACACATCCCTCGTCGGGATCCCGTCGAGGATCTTCCCATGACGAGGAGAGAGGTAGTAAGTCCCGGGGAAGCGAGTGTTATGTTTCACCGAACAAACCCTCATCAACTCCTCGACCCCGAAATCGATGCCCTCCTCGACGGCTCTGACTCTGAGTCCGATAACGTACCGGACGAAATTCGGAGTCATCTGATGAAAGGCCAGCTGAAGTTGAGCCAAAACCCATGAGATAATGCGAGTGATTGGAAAAAACAATCCGCATTTATCGAAATAGGTATAAGAGGCACAGCAATAGCCCTCGACGACGGTTTCCGGCGACATCGCCGGAGATGGGATGATTATCTCCACCTCCGGTGAGATCCGACACTACGTCCGCAACTTTTGTATATGGTCCACGGTCAAACTAGACGGTGGATGGGGACCGAACGGTCCCGCCGCCGTGTTTGAGCTCGCCCTGACTGCATCTTTCCGAACCATAATGGTCAGTGCACTGAGAATTTCTTTCTTTTGAAAAAATAAAAAGATGAAAGACGAAATCCCTAAAGAGAAGAGTTTCGAAATAACAGCAAAAGGAACAAGAGCGAGAGGCAAAAATGATAGAATGAGGGAGAAGAAGTTACCTTGTCGATTTGTAGTGCGAGCAGTAATGGGAATCGTGCTAGGTAATTTCCCCTTTTAAACTATCTCGTGCTCGAGATCCGTGGGATTTTTCGTATCCCGCAATCTTAACCGCTCAATTCGAAATTTGTGAATAATTACGAAAAAGATCGAGACAGTTGGGATCCTTTGATCCCTTGCGATCTCGACCGTCGATATAAGGTCTAAGGGCAGGGATAAACGGCTGATAAGATAGGTCACATCCGCACGAATTGAGGCCGATAAGATTTATCAAACTCAAGAGATCTCAACCGTTGATGATCGACTAGACCAACGGTAGATCGAGTTACACTAGTTGTGGCAACGAACGCGCCGCAAATAGATTGATCCGATCCACGCGCCCAATTCTAGCCATCCGATCAAAACAAGATCTACGGATGGGGCAAAAATAATCATTAGGTTTTCTCCAATACCTAAGACACGCGCGCATTTTCCCGAGAACGTCCACCGCCCATTAACCTCGACTCGTCGAAACTAATGGGCTGGGGGGCTATTGTTGGTACTGGATTTCCCTCTAGGAAATCCGGCCCATTAACAAACAAGACAAAGGCCCATAGTTATGAGCCCGTCCTAATATCAAGACAGAGAGAGATCGACCGTTATCCTCTGTTGGGCCTATACGATTGACCTATTGACAAGGCCCAAGCAATGCCGAAGTGGGAAGCAATCGAGCTCGAGCTCGGCAGGAGACGACGTGGAGATAGAGCAACCCGGTCTTCGTCAGTTCAACTGATCCGCACAAATCCCGGAGATCGTTACGATGACGAGGCCGAAATATCGGAACAAGGAGATCAAAATCGAGAGTATTTAAAGGGGAAGTGGCGATTCATTCAGGACATTCCAACCCTAGCTAAGAACACTTCGATTAGATAGCTCAATCAATTCTCTTTGTACTCTCTTTTCGACTGTGTTTGTTCTATCTCGACGATCAATCTCAATAAAGTCTTTGATTCATAGAAAAACTATACCATTTCAATATCCTAAAGTCCAAATCCACGAATACAAATTCATAGTGTGAATCTCAGATCTCACAGTGGTTGTTCTCTCCTCTTCCCTGATCACTCCTCTCACCGGAGATCAGCTCCTCTCGCCGGTCAGTCACCGGAGAAGCTCCTCTGCCGCGGTCAATGTCGGAGTCTCGCCGCGGTCAACGCCGGAGAAAGCTAACTGTGAGCTCTCTCTCTCTCTCTCTCTCTCTCTCTCTCTCTCTCTCTCTCTCTCTCTCTCTCCATCAGATCCATCGATGGAGACACTCTCTTCACCGGTCAGTCACCGGAGAAGCCCATCAGCCTCCGGTCAACGTCGAAGAAGAGCTTGCCGTGAGCTCATCTCCCTTATGCCGTCTTCCTCTTGCCGGTTCTCTCACCGCCGGTCACCTCACCGGAGCAGCCTTCTGATATATCATGGTTTTTCTAGGTTTTCAACCATGATATAGTTGTGTATATTGAGTCTTTAACCTGGTTTTTCGAGTCTATTGAGTCTTCTACAGGTAGGCCTGCGTTTGGAGCAAAGAGTGGGATTATAGGACGTTTTTGGTGATTTGTGCAACGAGCTGAAGTTGGTGTCTCGGTCACGAGTGGATGTCGACCGACACTGACCTTGGTGTCGGTCGACACTGAGCGCGAGAGAAGTTATACGCCGAGTTGAGACAAGTTTTGAAGAATTGCAAAAAACCCCGAAGTTTCTCATATTTCTAATCTAGCCCCAAAACGAGTTTAGGTGTTTTAATTAGGTTTTCAGACTCATTATTCAGTTTATCTCGTTCTTACTTTGTTCTTGCTTGGAGATTGAGAGATTTTGCTATGGGGCTGATTCTTGCTACTTGTAACCTTTGAGAGAAGGATTTCGAACCCCTTTATCTTATCTATTCAGTCTTTCGGTTTTCTATTCATGATGTGTTGTTTATTTGATAATATGTTTGAGTAGTAACCTAGTTAGATTTAGGAATTCTCATAAGGGTTTTATGCATGATTAGATAACTGATTTATTAGGATTCACAATCTGTTCGTTCATCGCCTAAGTTGCGTTTAATACTAAATTCTGGACTGGCCATCTAGGGTTTAGATCTGAGATAATTAACTTAGCACGAGAGTGTGAGTTATAATCTGAATAAACTTAGTGTGAGCAATTCAACTAGATACAAAGAGATTTGGTTTAGGAGAATTGTGAACCGATAGAACATGTTCTTAATGTTAGTTTAGAACTCTAGGATCACAAAGAGATTTGGATAGCTAGGTTTCTAGATATAGAAACAATCTCAGCGAGAGTTGGATTGTTTAGCATTGTGTTTATAGTTCTTGAACCTGTGTTTAATCTGAATCGGGTTAGTTAAGTATCTGACATTGCATTACCGAGAACTTCCTAAGTCTGACACCTTCTTCCTATTGAAAACACACCCTTGTTTACTTGCTTTTTTCTGATTGATTTAGCTTAACTTGAGAACTTATAATCTATCGTGTGAGACGTGAGTCCTTGTGGATATGATACCCTGAGAACTACAATAGCATAACTGTGCACTTGCAGTAGAATAGGGATAAATATTGACCTATCAAGTTTTTGGCGCTGTTGCCGGGGACTCAACTGAGTTCGCCGATAGATTTTGTTTTAAGGTTTAGTCTAAGTCGTTTTTATTTCTTTGTTACCGATTTTTCTCGGTTTGGTTTGTTTTGTTGCTGCAGGAATCGATATCCGTATTCAGTGTCGACCGACACCTCTTAGTGTCGCCCGACACCACTCACGGTTTCAGACTTGAGTTCAGTGTATGCCTAATCGACACACCCGAAGCAACCAGAGCGAAGAACTTTTGAACCTCAGACTTGAGGAGCATGCTAAACTTGATAGAACGAACATAAAGGGTCAAAGAACAAGAACGATGGATAATCGTTTGATTTTGAGACCAGATGCTGAGGGAGTTCTGAGAGACCCACAGAACAACCCATACAAAGATCAGGGGCAAATGATTGATGCCCAAGGACGGGTTATCCCTGAACCTGAGCAGCCTCAAGGTGAGGGGCAGATGGTCAATGCTGGAGGTAATGGACAGCCTCCTAATCCTCCTGCTGCTGAGAGGACTCTTGCTGACTACAACCGACCCGATGAGTTTTATGCTAACCGGTCAGCAATTGTACCTCCTCCTTTTGAAAGGAAGGAGTTTGAGCTCAAGACTGTCTACTACACGCTTCTGAGGCAGCATCCTTTCCATGATCTTCCACATGAACAACCCATGGACCACATTGAGAATTTTGAAGCCTTCGTCACTGGGATGAAGCACAATGGAGTGGGTTATGACTTCCTTTTCCTCAATCTTTTTCCATACTCTCTTACTGGAGAAGCTGCATCTTGGCTTAAGCAACTTCCACCTGGGAAGTTAACTACTTGGGCTGCGGTGAAGAGAGAGTTCCTGCGACACTTCTATGATGATGCTCGCTCAGATCAGCTAAGACAGGATCTTCTGACATTCACTCAGGGACCTACAGAGCCACTTAAGTCAGCTTGGGTGAGGTTCAAGATGTACCAACGAGATTGTCCCCATCATGGATTCTCTGAAGTTCAGCTGCTAGGCATTTTCTTCAGAGGTGTGGATCTCTGGTACCAGTCTGCGTTAGATGCTGCCATCAATGGTAACTTCAAAACAAAGACTCCTGAACAAGCTAGAGTGTTGATTGAGAATTTGGTGAGTAGCAATAGCACCAAGACTGCAGATCAGAGAAGGAAGGAGTCTGGTGGAAAGGTTGATCATTTGCAGATAGTTGAGATGAAGAACAAGTTGGATTCTGTTCACAGCTTGTTGACTAGTAAGAAGAATGTCCACTTTGCTCAGGATGTTGAAGAGTTTGGACCTGAAGAAGGCTGCACAGAGGAAGATGTGAACTACAATAGTGGTTCTGGATTTCAAGGAAACAGGTTTGGAAATCAGCAGAACAACAAGTTCTTTAATGGTGGACAGAAGAGTGCTTTCACAAGCAATCAAAACTCTTCTGGATATGGTCAGAATGTTGGTTACCAAAAGCCTTTTAAGAAGAACAACTCTTATCAGAGGACCTATGGATCGTCTTCCTATCAGACACCTCCTGCTACTAATGCTCATGAGAGTAAGCTGGAAGCTATGAGGGAGCAGCTGCTAGATGGTCAGACAAAAACCACTGTGGACTTCAACAAGAAGCTTGATGATGTGTATGAAGATCTGAATGGGAAGTTTGAATCCTTGAGTACTCACATGAAGCAACTGGACACACAAGTGAATCAGATTTCAAGCTCAGTTAAGGGAAAAGGTGTTCAGAATAACCACATCAATGCTTGGACAATCCAGATTGAGGATGGAATAGATCAAGGAGAAGGGTTTGAGGTTAAGACAGCTAAAATTGAGAAAAACAGCCAAAAATCCGAGACAAAAATCCCAGTGTCGACCGACACTGACTGTGATGTCGGTCGACAATCCGGTCGTTCAAGCAATATCTCACCAATGCCTCATGATGTTACTGAAGAAAGGGTCTACAAACCTCCAATACCCTTTCCCAGGGTTGATATGACGTCTAAGAAAGAGCTTGATGAAGTTAACCACTTGGAAGAGATGGATAGGAAGCTGAATGAGGACCCAAAGGCTGATGATTTGCCAGTTCATCCATGCTTACAGAGATATGTGGAGAAGATGATCCCTATGGATGAGGACTTAAGAGATTGGGTAGTAGTGCTTCCTAAGCAATTCAGTGATGTGCTGCATAATAAGATTCCAAAGAAGCTAGATGATCCTGGTGTCTTCCTGTTAGATTGCTCAGACTTCAAGGATAGCTTCAAGCATTCCTTATGTGATTTGGGAGCTGCTGGAAATCTCATGTCATACTCTGTGGCTGAGAGGCTGGGGTTGATGGACTTCAAGCAGACTAGGATCTCTCTAATCCTATCTGATCATTAAAAGAGGGGTTCTTGAAGGAGTCATAGAGGACATCCCGGTCAGAGTTGGAGATCATTTGATTCCAACTGACTTTGTGGTGCTGAAGTATGATAGTGAGCCAGATGATCCTCTGATACTGGGAAGACCCTTCTTAGCTACTGCTGGAGCGAGGATTGATGTGCAGCATGGTCTGATCGATCTCCACCTGGGAGATGAGCCCTTACACTTCAAGATGGATATGCGGCGAAGGTCCATGATTGACGGTCAGACCTTTAGCATTCTGATGGAGCAAGAAGCTCAGGCTAGTGAGGCTTCTGTTTCTGATACTGGAGAAGAGAAGATGGTGGTTTCGCAAAATTCCACTCTAACATCTTCGGAGCCTGCAACTGCTCATAAGCAGAAAGCTCCACACATCAGAGCTCCACTGAAGCAAAGGTTTGCATCTTCCCAACTCCGTTCTACTGACTTCGTTGCTGTGAATGCAGGAGACCATCGCATTCCTTCGTTCCTTGGACGATATCACGCTGATACGTCTTACTCTCCGCCATGGATGAGGAGACTTTCGCAGAGGCACTCACAGCCTCTGTCGAAACCACCTGGAGTCTAATCTCCCATCAAAGTCAAGCTAACGACTTAAAACAAGCGCTAAGTGGGAGGTAACCCACTATAGGTTAGTTTTCTTTTCTTTTGAGTCTTTGTCCTTGAGTCTTTTGATTTTTCTGGTTATTGCATGTTAGGGCAGTGTAGGACAGGTCTGCAGATATCAGTGTCAGTCGACATCGCCATTGGTGTCGGTCGACACCACGCTCGATTACGAGTAAATCGATGTCGACCAAAGGCTAATATCGCCCGACGTAGTCTGTGTGTCGGTCGACATCGACTGCGACCACATGTAAGATTTATGTTTTCTCAAGTTCTCGGTTAGTTCTACCTTGTTCTCCCGATCTCATACTACGATTGCACTAGGGACAGTGTAGACTAAGTGTGGGGGAGGTGGCTACTGACATTGTGTTTTGTTTTCTTAGAGCCAGTCCCTTGTTTTCACTTGTTTTCAAAATTGTTTTATTGAGTCAAAATGTGTATGAAACTATGATTTTTCGAGGAAATTTTTCGCAGGAACAGGAACTAAGTGACCATTGGGCAGACTTGCAGTAATTCTATGACTATTAGAAAACCCCAAACGGATAAACTAACCAAGGAAACCCATATCTAACCAGGTATTCAGAGGATCCATCACTAACTTCACCTCTAAACCTGACTTTATTTTCTTACTTAGGGGCTTGAGATCTCTGGATCGGATTCCTTTAATGTACTTGACACAGCATGTGATCCTGTTTGAGTATGGTTCCTGATTTTCCCCTCCCTTGAAAGTAAAAAAAAAAAAAAGAGATTAAAACCGAGGATAAGCTAGTAGCTTTGAAGTGGTCACGGGAGTGGTAGAGACCCCTATTACCTCTTGTGTATCCATGGAAAGATCCAAAGTTAAACCCAAGTGGAAAGGGAAGAGCACTGATAGAAAAAATAAAATGATACCCAGTGGGGAAAAATCAGTGCTAAGGGAGAAAGGGAAAAGAAAGGAACCAGAAACCGACAGTTTGGTGGTCAGTACTGACTGAGTTGAGTCCATGTGTTCTCTGATCAACACTCCCTCTGTAAGACCGCACCTAATTATATACAGAAGTTAGTGTGGTGAACTTGAATATCCTAATCTGATTGTGGAGTTTACTTGGGACAGTTGCTAAGTGTGGGGGCAGTATATTGTGGTCTTGACATCTGCAGGAAAGTTTTCAGTGGTTTACTAAGTGAATGTGAATGCGAAAGTTCCTAGGACGAAATGATTTTCTGAGTTTTCAAACCTCTTTCTTATGCTTTAGTTATTTTACTTGCTTGAGGGCAAGCAAGAGCTAAGTGTGGGGGAGTTGATATATCATGGTTTTTCAAGGTTTTCAACCATGATATAGTTGTGTATATTGAGTCTTTAACTTGGTTTTTCGAGTCTATTGAGTCTTCTACAGGTAGGCTTGCATTTGGAGCAAAGAGTGGGATTATAGGACGTTTCTGGTGATTTGTGCAACGAGCTGAAGTTGGTGTCTCGGTCACGAGTGGATGTCGACCGACACTGACCTTGGTGTCGGTCGACACTGAGCGCGAGAGAAGCTATACGCCGAGTTGAGACAAGTTTTGAAGAATTGCAAAAAGACCCCGAAGTTTCCCATAATTCTAATCTAGTCCCAAAACGAGTTTAGGAGTTTTAATTAGGTTTTCAGACTCATTATTCAGTTTATCTTGTTCTTACTTTGTTCTTGCTTGGAGATTGAGAGATTTTGCTAAGGGGCTGATTCTTGCTACTTGTAACCTTTGAGAGAAAGATTTCGAACCCCTTTATCTTATCTATTCAGTCTTTCGGTTTTCTATTCATGATGTGTTGTTTATCTGATAATATGTCTGAGTAGTAACCTAGTTAGATTTAGGAATTCGCATAAGGGTTTTATGCATGTTTAGATAACTGATTTATTAGGATTCACAATATGTTCGTTCATCGCCTAAGTTGCGTTTAATACTAAATTCTGGACTGATCATCTAGGGTTTAGATCTGAGATAATTAACTTAGCACGAGAGTGTGAGTTATAATCTGAATAAACTTAGTGTGAGCAATTCAACTAGATACAAAGAGATTTGGTTTAGGAGAATTGTGAACCGATAGAACCTGTTCTTAATGTTAGTTTAGAACTCTAGGATCACAAAGAGATTTGGATAGCTAGGTTGCTAGATATAGAAACAATCTCAGCGAGAGTTGGATTATTTAGCATTGTGTTTATAGTTCTTGAACCTGTGTTTAATCTGAATCCGGTTAGTTAAGTATCTGACATTGCATAATTCTCGAGAACTTCCTAAGTCTGATGCCTTCTTCCTATTGAAAACACACCCTTGTTTACTTGCTTTCGTTTACTGCTTTCTTCTGATTGATTTAGCTTAACTTGAGAACTGTGCACTTGCAGTAGAATAGGGATAAATCTTGACCTATCACCTTCACCGGAGGAAGCTCCTCAACCGCCGGTCAACCATCCTCCGCCATCGGTCAACGCCGGAGCAGCTGGTCAACCGCCGGTCAACGCGGTCACTCCTAGCCGGTTCAGTTGTAGCGGTTCAATCTTGGTTTAGTCTGGTTCTGTAATGCCCCTTTCCCATTCTCCGCTGACCGTCGAGCTGACCGGTCAACAATCAAACAAGAACATGACCGATCGAACCCGAGCAAGTCGAACGGGAAAAGTTCGCCACAGGACGAAGCCAAAGATAGTTCGGTTTGAGACAAAAGGCTCGCACCGATCTATCTTCGACTCCGCTATCCTCATATCCATAGTACAAGCAGTACTACTTGCACTACTTCAATGAGTTGTGTCGGTTCGGACTAAAACCTCATATCAGGGAAACAATTTCATTCTTAAGTAATCAAATGTTGAATACAACGTTTAACGGGTTTTACAAACAATCATCAATATAAACACATAAACAATCAAAATCACGAAATAGCGCAGCTGCCGAACCGAAATAAAAACATCCAAAACCCCGAATCAAAACCCGTCACAAGCAACCCGAAGCTACACCGAGGACCTCCCGCGTCCGTCGCTACTAAACCTGAAAACACACAAAAAGAGTCTAATGAGCGATCTAAGATCACCCAGTGAATCGGCTCCCCACTAACGGCTTCTAGTCTATCTAGAACTACAGATTCCCGCCCCAAAACCCAAAATAACAATCAGCAAGAATAAATGGTCGATCACGCACAACCACGTCGTGATAAACCCGAACACACACAATCAAGCCAAGATAAAGAGAATTAGGGAAATCGTAGGCACTGCGGCACATGTCCTCGATTGGACTCGATCTATCTATCGCGCAGAAAGGAAATAACAAAACAACACTGGGCCCTACGATCTCGGTAACTTCCACGGTCGGAAGTACCGGAACGTAAAAGAAAACCTAGGCTTGCGGAATCTAACACACCCTAGAGTTCTAGTGCAGAAACGTAAACAAGAAGACTCGATGGGACTCTAATACATATCCCGCAATCAATATCAACAATAAATAAAGTAAAACCCAAATCATTCCGCAAGCCTCTACGCTACCAATCTCACCGCTCTGACTAGGTAAGATACCTAGTCAGCACCACTAACTTACCCGGTCTTGTGACCGGAGTAAGTGTCCACAGCAACTGCTCGGCCTAACACCGAGCAGTCTAACAAGCCTGTATAAACAATCAAAATCATGAAATAGCGCAGCTGCCGAACCGAAATAAAAACATCCACAACCCCGAATCAAAACCCGTCACAAGCAACCCGAAGCTACACCGAGGACCTCCCGCGTCCGTCGCTGCTAAACCTGAAAAACACAAAAAGAGTCTAATGAGCGATCTAAGATCACCCAGTGAATCGGCTCCCCACTAACGGCTTCTAGTCTATATAGAACTACAGATTCCCGCCCCAAAACCCAAAATAACAATCAGCAGGAATAAATGGTCGATCACGCACAACCACGTCGTGATAAACCCGAACACACACAATCAAGCCAAGATAAAGAGAATTAGGGAAATCGAAGGCACTACGGCACATGTCCTCGATTGGACTCGATCTATCTATCGCGCAGAAAGGAAATAACAAAACAACACTGGGCCCTACGATCTCGGTAACTTCCACGGGTTTACATCGTCACCTATATGGCAACTAACCCTCGACTCCTATACGTGCACAAGAGGACCCACGTATAGGACACCGTTCTCCGTCCATCGATACGCGGTGACTCCTGTTACCCCCGGTAACCTGAGTTTCCATGTGATTCGGCCCTAGGACATGACCCCGTATTCTCCGCATCACACACCTATCGGCGTCACCCGATAGGTTAACACCATAACCAGAATCACCGTGATCCGGTTTGGTAAAACCTGAAACACCCCATCCCGGCCATAGGCCCGAGACGGACGTTCCACTAGCTAAACCGTTCTAAGT
Source organism: Orychophragmus violaceus (assembly GCA_030180135.1). Taxonomy (NCBI): domain Eukaryota; kingdom Viridiplantae; phylum Streptophyta; class Magnoliopsida; order Brassicales; family Brassicaceae; genus Orychophragmus; species Orychophragmus violaceus. The sequence goes on along the minus strand of CM058237.1, from coordinate 103,415,126 downwards.
TGAGGTTTTGTTCCTGAACCTCAACCCGATTCGTTTTACACTTAGACAAGTCTAAACCGATATTCAATTCATTCATATATTCCATTCATTCAATCTTATTCTAAAGCAAGAGCAATAAGAGAAAATAGACATTTTATTAATAACTCAAAGGTACCAAATACAATGTAGTTCAAGTTGCATTATGCTAATAAGTACTTGGTCCTAACAATGTCTATCTAATACACCACTCGTCACTTGGGTCCTTGTGTCCGCTCCTAAGATGAATCACCCCCGTGATCATCTTCATTACCTGAAACCACAATTCAATTAAGACATTTATATTAGTATGTTTACCACAACTTAGCATTATCCGGTTCTACATGTCCCATTATGCCCATGCACACGTAAAAGCCTATACCATTCTAGTTTCATCTATTCGGCCAAGTTTTCCCATAGCCGGCCTTTCATACTAAACCGGCTGTGATCTTATTCCGTCACGTTCCGCGTTCGCACGCACGTCCTGACCATCCGCGCATTGCGCTTATCCGCGATCGCTATGGCCGAGCCGGTCGTACCGAGCGTGCCGTGGTCGCGGAGGGTCTTTACCGAGCATCGCTCGGCATTCCGCGATCGCAAGCCTTGCCGGTTACTGCCCAGTCCATGCGCGATCACCGTGACGCGTCAGTCCAGTCGCGTGGTCCGTCAGAGCGTGAGCGATCGGCGTATAGTTGCGTCAGTCCGTGAACAGACGCGTCTTTTACCGCGAACGGTTACGTCTTGTCCGCGAACAGGCGCGACTTACCGCGATGCTCTTTCGGCCATTGCGCGACTCGGCCATCTCGACCGTGGTGGATGTTGCGTCAAGCCGACTGTTCCAACTTCACGTCACGACCCGGATCCTTTCCTGATCCGATTCACGCGCAAGCCAACCGTATAGACGTAAGCGACTTTCGGCCAACCGTCTCCCAAGACGTACCGTTCAGTCAATTCGTCTATCGGTCCATCCTTGGCCTTACAGGCGGATTGTCCGTTCCTCGTCCGACCAGCCCGCGACTTACCACGATCATGGCCTATGGCCGATCGTGGCCTTTCGGGATAACTTTGCCGATCCTAAGTCAAAATGACTTGTCTCGGTTCTAAACTTCCAGAAATGTAGAAGAAGATAATCCGGCCTTAGACTCATCCGACCATCGGTCCAACGGCTTGGTCGTGGCCGAGAGAAAGAGACTCGGATTTGTACCTTAGAAGAAGTTGGCTTCTTACCCTGGTCCATAGTCATTTTGGAAGTCATTCTCCTTCCCAATTCGCCAAGAAACCTTGTCCAACCGCTTCTCTCTCTAGACCGCCGGCGATTCCTTTTGGTGCAATCGGCCGGCCTTACTCTCTCTCTTCCTTCTCTCTAAAACGCTTCTTATGGCTTAGAGAAATTCTGGGAATTTTCCCTTGTGTTTTGTGTGTGCGCAAAATGGCCTCCCATGGTCCCTTTTATAGCCCAACATTCGCCCATAACCGCCCCAAAGGAAGGGATGTCTTTGGGCTTGCGAATGGACACAATGCCCATTGCTGTCCATTCGCTTATGATGGCTTTGATCAGCTAGTGACACTAGCTGATCAGCTGATTTCACACTCCACACTCCAGCTCATCTTAGCTTAGCTGAGCTGATACTTTAGTTCCTTAGCTGTTTAGCTCAGCCGTCCAGCTTGTTTGAGCTAAACCCTAAGCTTCCAGCTCCTTCTCCTTCAGGTCAAACTCCCGTTCAACTGAGCTTGACCTTGTTCTGTCCATGGAACACTCTTATAGATCCTTTGGATCGTGAGTTTTGTCTTCTGGTTCCATGAACAGCTCGAACGGCCCTTAGGCTGGTTCGGGGATGTTACAAGTCTCCCCCCCCCCCCTTGAAATGGATTCGTCCCCAAATCCGATCCAAGGTGTTCGTTCCTTGTAAATTCCTCAAACCACTCTGGGTAGTCGGCCTTCATTCTATTCTCCGTTTCCCAAGTTATCTCCTTAACCCCGTTGCAAATCCATTCAACCTTCACCATCTGGATAACTTTCTTTCGGGTTGCTTTTTCTAACCTATCCAGAATCCTTAAGGGCCGTGTTTCCAAAGTGAGATTTGCCTTTAGATCCTCGGGAATCTCGGGCATAATCTTATCTTGATCCGAAAGGCACTTGCGCAATTGTGAGACATGGAACACATTGTGGAATGCTTCCATCTCATTGGGCAAGTCTAGCTTGTAAGCGACCATCCCGACCCGTTCTAGGATCGTGAATGGCCCTAAGTACCTTGGATCAAGTTTCCCAATGTTAGGAAACCCTTGCCCATCCTTTGAAGGTGATCATATTAAGGTAGACTCAATCTCCAACTTGGAATTCGATGTCTTTCCTTCTTTTGTTTGCATAACTCTTTTGGCGGTCTTGCGCCTCCTTCATCTTGGCTCGTAGGAAACGGATTTGCTCAGTAGTCTCTTCTATTATCTCCGGCCCAAGGACTTTGGATTCACCCACTTGCGTCCAGCACAGTGGAGTCCTGCAGGGCCGCCCATACAACGCTTCATAGGGTGACATTCCGATGCTTGCTTGGTAACTGTTGTTGTAAGCAAACTCGGTCAAGGGCAAATACTTTTCCCAAGAGTCTCCCCAATCCAGAACACATGATCTCAACATGTCTTCTAACGTTTGTATGGTTCTTTCTGACTGGCCATCCGCTTGTGGATGATAAGCCGTACTCATGTTCACTCTCGTTCCTAGGGCTTTCTGGAAAGCTTGCCAGAAATAAGATGTGAACCGACCATCTCGGTCTGAGACTATACTTGCCGGTACACCATGAAGTCTCACGATTTCATCAATGTACTTCTCGGCAAGTTTACCCACTCCATCAGTCTTCTTGATGGCTAAGAAGTGTGCGGACTTGGTCAGTCTGTCCACCACTACCCAAATTGTGTCTCTTCTTGACCGGGTCACCGGCAGTCCAGTCACAAAGTCCATCGTAATGTGATCCCATTTCCACTCCGGAATGGGTAAACTTTGTAACAGGCCGCTCGGGACTTGGTGTTCAATCTTGACCAATTGACACGTTTGGCACTTAGACACCCACTCAGCAATGTCTCTTTTCATCCCGACCCAGTGATAGTACCGTTTGAGGTCCTGGTACATATTGGTTTGTCTGGGATGTATTGAGAACTTAGACTGATGAGCCATCCTTAGGATTTCTTCCTTAAGGCCTTTCACATCGGGAACACACACTCGACCATTCACCACAATCGTACCGTTGTTGGTGAACTGATACTCAGTGTTGTTGTTGTTAACCGATTTCATCAACTCTTCATCGTGCTCTTGGGCCAACCTGGCCCTTGTCAACAGATCCGCTTGATCTGCTGCTCCAAGTCAAAGTGGCTCGTTGTCCACTGACAATGCATTAAGATGCAAGGACCGGACCAATCCGTGTTGGGATTGTGTCCTGAAATCACACTCGTACTCACTCCTGATGATAGTTGGTTGTCGAGATCAGACATTTCGTATAATACTGGGTGGTTGCAATGCTTTGCTAGAAGCCTCTTGTAATCTGTAAGTAGTGGACTTACTGCCAGTATTATATGATCATATAGGGTCACACACCTAAGCAAACTGGAAGCATAAATACGGGAACGATCATTATGGTAATGATCATGTTGATGTGTATTGGATACACATTGATATTGAGTTTTATAGTGGTGTGTCGATCGACACAGTGAGTGTGTCGATCGACACATATCGGGTTTCGAAACTGACGTTTCGATTTAATGACTTAAACGAATTGGAATTTATCTAATTTCGGTTTAGTCATTCCAGGTCTATAAAAAGGCTTATATGGTCGACCTGGAACCCTAGCCGTTCACTTTTCTGTTGCAGAGAAAGCAGAACCACCTAAACTCAGTGATCCCAAGATCCAGCACTAGCATCCCGGCTTTCCAGCTTTGTGTGCGTGTGTAATACCCTGTATCAAGAAATGGTCAACGGGTAGCAGAAAAGTCAACAGGGGCATTTCTGTAATTTTACAGAAGGTGAGGGGCATTTTGGTAAATTTACCAAAATACGAGCCGGAAGCTAAGACGGGCCAAATGTTATTCTTTTTAAGTAAAGAAAACATTTAGAAGATCAGGAATGGTGGAAACGGAGATTAAACTAGTTTTTCGGGTTATCGGGAATGGAAACCGATAAAACCGACAAAACTTGTAAAATCCATAACGGGAGCTACGGGTGTCCGTTTGAAGTAATTAAAATTGCTAAATTCATCTAAGAGCATCTGAAATCTGAAAAGGAGGATTGGTGGATTTATAGAAGCAGCTAAAGGGTTTTTAAAATATTAAACATTAAACCGGTTTTTTCCGAGAAACCGATACAATGTTCGGGCAAGCGAGAGGACCTTCTAAACTCCACCAAAAATTATGAAATTTGGACCACAGCCTCATGAGAAGATGTAGAAGCCACGGTTAAAAGTATTCAGCAAGAATCAATGCCTAGATTAAGTTATAAATTTTAGATCATTAATGGGTGATTAATGACTAAAATTCCAAAATAAATTCATGGGAGCTTGGGCTTGGTTTGGGGATGATTGGAGCTGATATCTGAAATCATTATGGACCTAATTCTAGCCCAGTTACAAGTTGAGCCACGAAATGAAGCAAGAAGAGGCAAAAGGAAGCCTTGTGGGTAAGATACATTGAATCTACAAAACATTTTGTGGACCAAGCTCAATGGGCTTTTTCTTGGACTTCATGAGGATAAGAAAGAGGATAAGAAGGAGTGTTTTTGGCCAACAGCTGGCCTAGGGTCGTGGCATAAGAGGAGAGTGGAGAGGAGACAAGTGGAGGGTTGAGATTAACTCCCTTTGGCTATAAAAAGGACCTCTCCCCCCTCCCATTTTCTTCACAACAAAAACTCACAAGAGAAAAGAAGAGGGAGAGGAGAGAAAGAAGAGAGAAGGAAGAGAAGAAGAAGAGAGGAGGAGGCGCAAAGGAGAAGGAGGAGGAGGAGAAGAGGAAGCCGGAGAAGAAGAAGAAGAAGAAGGAGGAGGAAGAGGAAGAAGACCGGAGGAAGAGGAAGAGAGAGAGAAAGAGGAGAGAGAAAGTAGAGAGAGAAAGAAGAAAGAGAAAGTAGAGAGAGAAAGAAGAAAGAGAAAGTGGAGAAGAGAGAGAGCCGGAAGAGAGAGAGCCGGAAGAGAAAGAGCCGGAAGAGAGAGAACCGGAGGAAAGAGAAAGAGAACCGGAGGAGAGAGAGAAGAGATTAGTCCGGAGGCTCAGTCGGAATCACGAAGGTCAACGGTATGGTCAAGTATGGGTCAAGGTCGGGTCATAGAGACGGAGGTTCGGAGAAGGTTCGGGTTAGCGTTGGGTTCGTACCGGGTCTCGTTGTTCCGCTAGTCCGTCAATCCGTCCGTCCGTCGTCATAATAGCAATGTGAGTCGGCTCAAACACCGTAGATGAAGCATATAGAACGGGAAATGAGAAACCATAGAATTAAGTAATTGCATACCCGAGTTGAGACTAATTGGTGTTTGATGACTGAAGTGACGGAATATCGGTAAATTGGTTAGGGTTCAAGACGCATGCTAAGAGTATAACATTAAACGGAGTAAACCTGTTGTGTGCTGCTAGGTTGCTAGTAATGTTGATTGGTGCACTCATATAGCCGTGACGGGATAGGGCTGTATATGCATATATATATGTATGAAAGAACGATACCGAATGTACGTATATACGGGAAGTAAGACGAAATTAAAATATGGGATTAAACCTAACAAACGTAAGGTGTATGAATCGATATCGGGCTTGAGCTTAATAAAGTTAAAGAAAGGAATGAACGGAGTAAATGAATGATGAGACGTCGGGGAGTTTAGTAAGCTACTAGCTCTAAACCGACGGATCGGGGATGTGATAAAAGATACTTGAAAAAGTAAGAAAACGGGAAAGTGTGTGATTGGTGTGCCGTCTACGGATTAGCAATCCGCTAATCCAAGGTAGCCGACTCGAATGGGTTAAAAGTGAACGTTAATGAGATATGGGCCGTCTACGGGTTAGCAATCCGCTAATCCAAGGTAGCGGACGTGAATTGGTTAAAAGACGTTAGAAACCCTTAATAGGCCTGATTGTGTGGTGATGGTGTTATTGTGTGGTTGTTTCGGTGAGCTTTTGTGAAGGCCTATTCGATCGTCTCGGTGTGGGCCGAGCGATCCGTGTGGTTACTTAACTTGGTCACGAGACCGGTTAAGTCGTGGTTGCTGGCTCGGTGTGGTGCCGAGTCAGAGCGGTGGTGGTTTGTGTGTGTGTGTGTGTGTAGACTTGCGGGACGTGGTGTTGGGATTGTTGTTGATTATTGATGGTGAACGATTGCTAGAGTCCGAGCGAGTCTGCGTGTTTACTTTCCTGCACTAGGACTCTAGGGTGCGTTAGATCCCGCAAGTCTAGGTGTTTGGTTACGTTCCGGTACTTCCGACCCGATTGGATCCTCGGGTAGTTACCTGATCAGACACGTGCCTTCGGGCAGTGGGGCTGGTTATGGTGTTAACCTACTGGGTGACGCCGGTAGGTGTGTGATTCGGAGAATACGGGGTCATGTCCTAGGGCCGAATCGCATGGAAACTCGGGTTGCCGGGGGTAACCAGAGTCACTGCGTATCGATAGGCTGAGAACAGTGTCCTAGCCGTTGGACTTCGTGTTGACGTCTAGGTGTCGTGGGGTTAGTTACCATGTTGGTGATAATGAGAACCCGTGGAAGTTACCGAGATCGTAGGGGCCCAGTGTTGTATTCGTATTGTTGGTGTTGCGCGGTAGATAGATCGAGTTTCAATCGAGAGCATGTGCCGCAGTGTTCTCGATTCCCTTGGTTATTTATGGGATTGGTGATGGTATTGTTATTTCATTGATGGTGTGTTGTGGGTGCGACACGACGTGGTAGTGCGTGATCGACCGTTTATTATATGGATTGTTGTTTTGGGATTTTGGGGACGGGAATTTATAGATGCTAGATAGACTAGCAGCCGTAGTGGGGAGCCGTCTCGCTGGGTGATCTTAGATCGCTCATTAGACTCTTTTGTGGTTTTCAGGTTTAGCAGCGGCGGACGCGGGAGATCCTCGGTGTAGTCTCGGGATTGCTTGTGGCGGGATTTTGATTCGACGGTTTTGAGATTTTATTTCGGTTCGGCTTTTGGTACCATTTAGTACCATTTTGTGTTGCAACACGATGATCGTTTTTATTTATGGCAATCGTTTTGTAAAGACAGTTAAACGTTGCATGTAACGTTGTAACGCCCCCTTCCCGGTTACCGCTGACCGACGAGCTGACCGGCCAACAATCAAACAAGAACATGACCGATCGAACCCGAGCAGCCATACAAGAAGAGTTTGTCACAATACGAAGCCAAAGGCAGTCCGGTTTGAGACAAAGGCTCGAACCAAACCGTCCTTAACTCCGTTTACCTCGCTTCCGTGATACAAAGCTTTTCAACCTGTACCACTTCCACGAGTTGTGTTCGGTTCGGACGAAACCGTATATCAGGGAATTATTCCGTTTTTATTATTTGAAAAATATATATCTCATTCATAATAATATACAGTCTAATACATAAAACATTTAACGGGATCCCAACAAAATCTGAAACCGAAAGTAACAGTCAAAATGCGTAAACTCCACCCCGATACCCAATGCCAACCCGAGACTACTCCGAGCGTCCTACGCGTCCGCCAAGCTACGCCAAACCTGAAAAAAACACAAAAGAGTCTAATGAGCAATCTAAGATTACCCAGTGAGACGGCTCCCCACTACGGCTTCTAATAATCTAATAATCCCGCCCAAAACCCAAAATAACAATCAAGTACAACAGCCGATCACGTGCTACCAAGACGTGATGCGCTTTACAACACACAAGCAATGAAATAACAACACATCACATCAATGAAGGAAATCGAGAACACTGCGGCACATGCTCTCGATTAGACTCGATCTATCTATCGCACAACACCATCATCATCATCAACACACCACTGGGCCCTTACGCTTCTTGGTAACTTCCACGGGTTTCCACCATTATCGACATGGTAACAAACCCTCGCGACTCCCAGATGTTAACACAAAGTCTCACGATCCAGGACACTGTTCTCTGTCCATCGATACGCAGTGACTCCGGTTACCCCCGGCAACCCGAGCTTCCATGCAGTCCGGCCCTAGGACGCGACCCCGTGTTCTCCGGACTACACACCTACGGACGTCACTCCATAGGTTCGCACCTGCCAGAATCACTACCGAAGGTACATGAACTGACCAGGTTTTCAATTCCCGAGGATCCAATCGGGTCGGAAGTACCAGAACGTATCCAATCACCTAGACTTGGGGGGTCTAACGCACCCTAGAGTCCTAGTGCAGGAAAGTAAACAAGCAGACTCGCTTGGACTCTAGCAATCAATCAGACACGATCAACAGTCAACCACGATCTCATCACCGCACCCCGCAAGTCTACACACACGCTCACACCACCGCTCGCTCGGCCCAATACCGAGACACTCTAATAGGCATGCACAACAAAGCTTAACAGCCACAACCACGCAATCATACAATACAAACAATCATCACACAAGCAAGCCTATTAGGGTTTCTAATGTCTTTTAACCAATTCACGTCCGCTACACTGGATTAGCGGATTGCTAACCCGTAGACGGCTCCCAATCTCAACACTTTTCTTTTCTTAACCTTTCCTAGGTATCTTTTACCAACTCCCTGATCCGTCGGTTTAGAGCTAGTAGCTTACTAAACTCCCCGACGTCTCACCGTTTATTTATTTCATTCATTTCTTTACCATTAAACCTCAACCGGATATCATTTCATACGCTATACGTTTGTTAAGTTTACTTCCGTCTTTTATAGCGTCTTAATTCCCGTACTTAGATTCATTCGAGATCATTCTTCTCATACATAGATATATATGCATATATGGTCCTATCATACAACGACTATATGTATGCATCACACAATGTTACTACCAACCTAACGGCACACAACAAGTTTAATCCGTTTAATCTTACGATCCTAGTATGCGTCTCGAAACCCTAACCGGTTTATCGTTAATCCGTCAATTCAATTCTCAAACGCCATCAATTCATATCCGGGTATGCAATTACTTAGTCTATTGTTTTTCGTTTCCCGATCTATATGCAATACTACTCTACGGTGCTTGAGCCGACTCACATTGCTATTATGACGATGAACGGATGGATTGACGGACTAGCGGAACAACGAGACCCGGCACAAACCCGACGCTAACCTCCGCTTCTTTGACCCGACCTTGACCCGCACTTGACCATACCGTTGACCTTCGTGATTCCGACTGAGCCTCCGGACTAATCTCTTCTCTCTCTCCTCCGGTTCTCTTTCTCTTTCCTCCGGTTCTCTCTCTTCTGGCTCTCTCTCTTCCGGCTCTCTCTTCTCCACTTTCTCTTTCTTCTTTCTCTCTTTACTTTCTCTCTCCTCTTTATCTCTCTACTTTCTCTCTCTCTCTTCCTCTTCCTCCGGTCTTCTTCTTCTTCCTCCTCCTCCTCCTTCTTCTTCTTCTTCTCCGGCTTCCTCTTCTCCTTCTCCTCCTTCTCCTTTGCGCCTCCTCCTCTCTTCTTCTTCTCTTCCTTCTCTCTTCTTTCTCTCCTCTCCCTCTTCTTTTCTCTTGTGAGTTTTTGTTGTGAAGAAAATGGGAGGGGGAGAGGTCCTTTTTATAGCCAAAGGGAGTTAATCTCCACCCTCCACTTGTCTCCTCTCCACTCTCCTCTTATGCCACGACCCTAGGCCAGATGTTGGCCAAAAACACTCCTTCTTATCCTCTTTCTTATCCTCATGAAGTCCAAGAAAAAGCCCATTGAGCTTGGTCCACAAAATGTTTTGTAGATTCAATGTATCTTACCCACAAGGCCTCCTTTTGCCTCTTCTTGCTTCATTTCGTGGCTCAACTTGTAACTGGGCTTGAATTAGGTCCATAATGACTTCAGATATCAGCTCCAATCATCCCCAAACCAAGCCCAAGCTCCCATGAATTTATTTTGGAATTTTAGTCATTAATCACCCATTAATGATCTAAAATCTATAACTTAATCTAGGCATTGAATCTTGCTGAATACTTTTAACCGTGGCTTCTACATCTTCGCATGAGGCTGTGGTCAAAATATCATAATTTTTGGTGGAGTTTAGAAGGTCCTCTTGCTTGCCCGAACATTGTATCGGTTTCTCGAAAAAACCGGTTTAATGTTTAATATTTTGAAAACTCTTTATCTGCTTCTATAAATCCACCAAGCCTCATTTTCAGATTCCAGATGCTCTTAGATGAATTTAGCAATTTGAATCACCTCAAACGGACACCCGTAGCTCCCGTTATGAATTTTACAAGTTTTGTCGGTTTTATCGGTTTCCATTCCCGATAACCCGAAAAACTAGTTTAACTCCGTTTCCACCATTCCTGATCTTCTAAATGTTTTCTTTACTTAAAAAGAATAACATTTGGCCCGTCTTAGCTTCCGGCTCGTATTTTGGTAAATTTACCAAAATACCCCTCATCTTCTGGAAATTACGAAAATGCCTTTTGTTGGCTTTTCCGCTGCTCGTTAACCATTTCTTGATACATGATATTACATTCTTCCCCACTTACAGAAATTCGGTCTCCGAATTCTCTGTTACTTACTAACTTCGAATCGGGACTGAACTCCGTAAGTTACCACTTCTGAAACCAATATGTCTGCTCCAACACCCGAACGCTGAATCGATTAGACTATACTCTCGATGCGTACTGACTTCTGAAACCCCGTCTTGCTCACGCCTTCATTATACTGACATTTCGAACTTCCCATACCAAAAACCTAACTCACGATTATTTCTGGTTTCTCATCTTCTCGCTTTACGGACTTTGATCTTGACTCCCAATACCAACGGTCGTGATTGAACTGCTTCACTCGGTCTTTGATTTCAATCCAACTCTGCTTTGCTTCTTACGCTCTGATCTCATGGTAACCCCGCTCTTCTGATGCCTACTGACTTTCAACCCACTGGTTTGCACAAATGTCGCTACGCCGAACTTCTCTCTGATGACCTATTCATTTCTCTTGACTGCACGGCTCCATTCTGAGTCTTGGTTTCTTCTTCGCCACATGATACTGCTTGAACTCTGAATCAACAGTAACTACCCTCCTGATGCTCCAACTGATTCTTGCACCATGGTTTTGCGTCCACTCTCATCACATTGACATCTTTGAACTTCCCACGCGAAATGGCTTGATTCTCAATCAATCTCGGCTTCTCCATTTGATTATTTTGTTGATTCTATCTCTGGTTTCCAAACTCATACTTCCTATTCCCAAATGACTTCATGATATGAAATTGTGCGCAACCCTAACACGTTGTCGCTTTTAATTCCCGACACCGAATTTTTTGATTCCTGATCGCTTCCTGGTTCTCCATCTCCATTGGACTTCCGACTCATTTCCGATTTTGGACCATTTGTTCCGTCTGAATGCTCCAGTCTGACTCCTGACTCCATCTACGCCATCTGACGATCTCCTTAACCGATATTCTGACTTCCCCACTCTGATTCGACTTCCCCGATCACGTGACACTGACTCGTCCTCCACCCTTGATACTTGTTCCGCCTTTACTACTTATCGCTTCCCACTCATGTTCTGATAGGATTAATGTTCCTCCTTCCGATGAAACCGCAATACTCATGTATGCCTCGAAATTCCTCGATCACTGATCTCCACGATTTACCGACTCCAAAACTGTTCTTCCCACTAATATCCTCGAACGGACTCCCCCACTGACTTTGATGTTTCTGAATCTTTTTGCTAACTCATTGAACTCATTCGATTCCTTCGACCACTGATACCCAAACTCTTTTCAGAATCCACACTGACTAGCTCTTTGTCGCCAACTCGGGTCAAACTGCTTCCTGTAATAACATCTCGCCTCTCGGGTTCGGGTTCGGTCTCGTGTCCTCGTCAAATCATCCATCACGTCCTACATTATCAACCTCAACAACACCAACACGGTTAGACCTTTCTAACATACTCCCGATATCGCGTCCTTATAGAGATATTGGTATTTAGTCACGGACCCAACGTTCACACGTGGCTAATAAACAATATCGTATAATTCCGCGTTACCACCAAACAAATATCTTAACGATCAATCCAATGCAATTATTCAAAATCATCGACTACCAACCTAGCGAGCAATCAATGCATCAATCAATTAAACATTCTAACACCCTAGCAAGGCAATCAATCACACACAATCAATCAATCAAGCAAATCGGCAAATACGTCGTCTCTTAGGGTCGTAGTAACCGTCTGCTCGGACCATCATTTGCTTTCACGTTATAACCGTATTGCATTTATTATCCCAACACATGAAATAAGATTACTTCGTTACTTAAACGACGAATACCGAATACTCCACATTCATTCCGTAAATAAAACATCTATTCACCACATAGAGTTTCAAATACGTAGGTCCGTCGGAGTCTACATTCTCGCGGTTACTCATCCGTCCCAAACGAAACACCACTACACACAACCGAATTGTCAGAGACGAACGCAAGCCGATATACACACACATCAAAAGAGAGTTAGAGCCCTTACTTACCCGGGCCTAATTTACTTCCTAACATTTCCACCATGAGCGGTAAAACTCATGTGGATCCTAACCGACAGGTGTGCCAGGAGGATGGAATGAGTGCGGTGGTGGTGATGGAGCGATGCGATCTCGGTCGTGACGGAAAGGAGCACAATGTTCATCTCGGCCGCCAATGTGATAAGTCGGAATCTGCGTCAATGCGGTGGTGACTGATATGCTTGGCCAAAATACTGACACCGAATGGAAATGAAAGACACGTGTCACCGCAAGCAAGGAACAAAGAGTCCAATGCGCTAGACTTGTGGTTGGATAGCAGGTGGTCATAGCTCCCATTTCCCGAGGATGTACTTGATCGCCATGTCATCGGGGATGAATATCGACGGTGCGCGCTACTGACGGTATTACTCCGGATGTAATCGTATCATAAGGCGGCTATGGAATGGGTCGAACGATAACGGGCTCGGCACCGGTAATCACATACTCTGGAGTAGGTTTCAATTTACGGGAACATTTTGCATGCTGGGAGTACGGACCTCGACTAGCTGGGGTAGATCCACCGGACTTACGGTCATCCATACTGATGTCCCTTATCTTGTCGTCGCAACCCACACACACACACCAATCCCCCTAGGACAACTCTGCTGCGTGACTGCAACAAAATACCAAATGATTAGCACAATCTTAATAAAAAACCCATTTCCCCGGATTGACGAACGCGACTCGGATTCCTAATGGTTGCATCGGCGACACATTTGACTCGATAAAACATTGAAAACTTCGAAAAACCGGAATTTTCGAACCCATGACGAACCATGCTCTGATACCACCTTTTTGTAACGCCCCTTTCCCATTATCCGCAGACTGTCGAGCTGACCCGTCAACAATCAAACAAGAACATGACCAAGTCGAACCCGAGCAAGTCAAACAGAAAAGGTTTGTCACAAGACGAAGTCAGAGACAGATCAGTTTGAGACAAAGGCTCGCACTAACCCGTCTTTGACCCCGCTATCCTCACTTCCATGATACAAAGCTTTTCAACTTGTATCATTTCCATGAGTTGTGTCGGTTCGGACTAAACACAATATCAGGGAAGCATATTCATTTCTGAGTAATCAAACGTTACGTACAACGTTTATCAGTCTTTACAAAACAATTGCCATTAATAAAAACAATCCACGTGTTTTCATACAAAATGGCGCCAAAAGCCGAACCGAAGTAAAATCACAAAAGTCATCGAATCAAAATCCCGCCACAAGCAATCCCGAGACTACACCGAGGTCCTCCCGCGTCCGTTACCGCTAAACCTGAAAAACACAAAAGAGTCTAATGAGCAATCTAAGATTACCCAGTGAGACGGCTCATCACACACTTCACACATATCTCATCTCAGACCCATTTCTTATGTGTCTTTTAATCACTCTCCGATCTGTCGGTTTTTAGAGCTAGCAGCTTGCTAAGCTCCCCGACATCTCATTATTCACTTACTTTTCTTTAACCTTTAATATACTTGTTCCCGTTACCATTTCATACTCGTACGTTTAATAAGTTTAATTCCGTCTTTTACTTCCGTCGTATTTCCCGTATATACGTTCATTCATATTCATTCCTTTAATGCATATGTATGCATATACCGTCCTATCACACCACAGCTATATGAATGCATCACCCAACATTACTAGCCACCTAGCGGCACACAACAGGTTTAATCCGTTTAACTCATACGATCCGAACATGCGTCTTTTACCCTAACCAGTTTATTTTTAATCATTTAAGTCGGTTCTTAATCACAATCCATTCACAACCGGGTATGCAACCCTAATTCTACGGCTTCTCTTTCCCCGTTCTAAATGCTCTATCTACGGTGTATGAGCCGACTCACATTGCTATTATGATGACGGACGGACGGATTGACGGACTAGCGGAACAACGAGACCCGGCACGAACCCGACGCTATCCCGAACCTTCCCCGAACCTCCGTCGCTTTGACCCGACCTTGACCCGTACTTGACCGTACCGTTGACCTTCGTGATTCCGATCGAGCCTCCGGACTAATCTCTTCTCTCTCTCCTCCGGTTCTCTTTCTCTTTCCTCCGGTTCTCTCTCTTCCGGCTCTCTCTCTTATTTCTCTCTCCTCTTTCTCTCTACTTTCTCTCTCCTCTTTCTCTCTCTCACTTCCTCCGGTTCTCTTTCTCTCTCTTCCGGCTCTCCTTATCTTTCTCCCTCTTCCGGCTCTCTCTCTTCTTTCTCTTTCTTCTTTCTCTCTCTACTTTCTCTCTCCTCTTTATCTCTCCTCTTTCTCTCTCTCTTCCTCTTCCTATCCGGTCTTCTTCTTCTTCTCTCCTCTTCCTCCTCCTCCTTCTTCTTCTTCTTCTTCTTCTTCTTCTTCTTCTTCTCCTCCTTCTTCTTCTTCTTCTCTTCTTCTTCTCCTCCTCCTCTCCCTCACGCTTCTTTTCTTCTCCTCTTCTCCTCTCCTTTTCTTTTTGTTGTGTGTGAAATAATGGGAGTCTCAGCTTCCTTTTATAGCCAAACCCATTGAGCTGAGGTGTGACAAGTGTCCCATGACACATCTCATCTCTTTCTTTGACACATCAACACCCTTGCATGTGAAACCTTGGAGAGCAAGCTTCCTCCTCCTTCATGCCACTAAACCCACTCCTTCTAGGGCCAGAAACAACTCTTTTTATCATCCATTTCATGTATATAAAGCCCACCTAGAAGCCCTTTGGATTTGGACCCAAAAACCCTCTTGTAGATTCAATGTATCTTACCCACAAGGCCTCCTTTTGCCTCTTCTTGCTTCATTTCGTGGCTCAACTTGTAACTGGGCTTGAATTAGGTCCATAATGACTTCAGATATCAGCTCCAATCATCCCCAAACCAAGCCCAAGCTCCCATGAATTTATTTTGGAATTTTAGTCATTAATCACCCATTAATGATCTAAAATCTATAACTTAATCTTGGCATCAAATCTTGCTTCATCCTTTTACCGTGTCTTCTTCATCCTATAATGGAGCTGTGGCCAAAATTTCATAATTTTTGGTGGAGTTTAGAAGGTCTTCTCGCTTGCCCGAACATTGTATCGGTTTCTCGGAAAAACCGGTTTTACGGTTAATATTTTCAAAACCCTTTAGCCGCTTCTATAAATCCACCAAGTCTCATCTTCAGATTCTATATGCTTTTATATGAATTTAGCAATTTGAATCACCTCGAACGGACACCCGTAGCTCCTGTTATGAATTTTACAAGTTTTGTCGGTTTTATCGGTTTCCATTCCTGATTACCCGAAAAACTCATTTACGGTCCGTTTCCACCATTCTTGATCTTCTAAATGTTTTCTTTCTTTAAAAAGAATAACATTTTGCCCGTCTTTGCTTTCGGCTCATATTTTGGTAAAATTACCAAAATACCCCTTAACTTCACAAATTTACGAAAATGCCCTACGTTGACATTTCCGATGTCCGTTGACCATTCTTGATACAGGGTATTACATTCTTCCCCACATACAGGAATTCGGTCCCCGAATTCTCCGTTACTAACAAACTTTGAATTGGAAACTGAACTCTGTAAGTGTCCGTCTCTTGATCTACTCCAACTCCGCTTCGCTGCTTACGCTCTGATCTCAAAGTAAACCCGCTCTTCCGACGCATACTGACGTCCGAATCACTGGTTTGCACCAAACTTCTCTACATCACTCTGCACTCTGTTTGCACATTTATTTCCCTTGACTACATGGCCTCACCCGGAGTCTTGTTTTCATCTGCGTTATCTGATACTGCTTGGATTCTGAACCAACTGCAACTACACTCCCGATACTCAGCTAATTCTTGAAATAGAGTTTTTCTCCATCTCGAATTGATATCTGACATTTCCCACACTAGATGGCTTGACTCTCGATCAATCCTGACTTCTCCATTTAATTTAATCATGGGTGACAGTAAGAGCATGAAACACAGTACGGAATACAAGACGGGAAGCGAGAGTGAAACGGTTGATGGGATGGGATCAGTAAGATGGAATGGTCTGAGACGGAAGGGTCGCCGTAATGACGGAGTCACTTGCAAGGTTCAGAACCAATTCAAAGTCTGCTAATGACGGAGAATTCGGGGACGAATTCCTGTAAGTGGGGAAGAATGTGATACCCCGTGTCACAAAATATGGTCAACGGGCGGAAGAAAAAGTCAACAGGGGCGAAATTGTAATTTTGCCAAACCTAGGGGCAAAATGGTAATTTTGCCAAATTTCGAGATAGAAGACGATACGGGCCAAATGTTCTTCTTTTAAGTCATAAAGAACATTTACAAGCTCAGAATTCGAAGAAACGGAGTAGAAATGCATTTTTCGGAGTATCGGGTGAAAACCGAGTAAAACCGGGAAAACTTTGGAAAATCATAACGGGAGCTAGGAAACTCCAAATGAGATGATTCAAGTTGCCAAATTCATCTAAAATCAAGGCGAATCAGTTTATGGAGGTTTGAGGATTTATGGGAACAGCCAGATATTTATTAAAACAATTATCGTGGAAATGGTCAAACCGAATAAAAGAAAGAAAATGAGTTAAGGGAAGGGTTTTGGGGTTTGGGCCGGTGAAATGGGCCTCAGTGGACTTCAGATAACCATCTGGGACAGGTGTGAGCTCCCTGGGTCGACAGCCTTTGGGGAATAGGTGTCACCCTTATGTTTGGTGCATGAGAGAAAGAAAGAACATGCACCAAAAATCACTATTCATCTCCCTTTCTCTCATTTTGATGCATTGAACCTCTCACCTCTCTCTCTCTGTCGAAACTCTCTCTGATTTTCTCCAGAAACATTCAACAAAACTTCATCTTAGTTCTTGAATCTTCAAGAACTTCTTCAAGGCTTTATAGTGTTCTTCATGCCTTCTCCCACAAGAAAGGGTGTAACTTCTTCATCTTAAGCTCAAATCCGGTGCTTCAAAGTCCAGTAGCTTCATCTTCTCCTCCTCTTCAAGATCCAGCCAGCCTCCATAGTAGCCGTTTCCGGAGGTCACCGGAAAACGGTGGAGAAGTAGCCGCGGTTGAGGATCTAGGGTTACTCTCTCTCTCTCTTCGACAGAACTTGGTGATTTAAGACCATGGGTGGATAGATCTCCTCAAAAGGAGTGGATTGGTGTGTGGTTCGCCGTCGGAAGTCGCCGGAAAAGTCACCGCCGCCGCGGTCAACGCCGGAGCAACCGCCAGAAAACCTTCTTCGCCGCCGTGTCTTCAACCGGTTATTCAAGGTGTTGGTTCAGATGGGTTGGAGCAGAATTGGGATTGATTTGGTTGGGTTTGGATCGGTTTAGGTTAACCGGTCAATGCTTGGTCAATGGTTGACTTTGACCCGGTTTATCTAAACCGGTCAATTGGATTCTTGGTTCAGGGGTCAACCGGTTTAGAGGGTGGTCAACCGGTTCAGTTTGGTCAACGGTCAGTGGTCAACTCTCGGTCAGCGGTCAACGGTCAACGGCCGGTCAACGTCGGTCAACGGCTGGTCAACTCCGTGGTCAACGCCGGTCAACGCATTGACTCCGGCCGGTTCTTGTGTGCGGTTCGTGTGACGGTGGTTCGGGGTGTCCGGGAGTTCGTGTTCGGGTGTTCGGAGAAGATCGGGTTTAGTTCGGGTCTCGGGAGTCCGTATCTGCATTCGTGCCGTTCGTTCCGTCATAGCACTGTGAGTCGGCTCAAACACCGTAGAAGCATATAGACGTCCAATGGGAAACCGTAGTGATAAGGATGCATACCCGTGATTAATGAATTGGATTGATTGACGGATGGAATTAACGGTAAACCGGCTAGGGTTAAAGAAGCATGTTAGACTTAAAACGGATTAAACCTGATTGTGTGCCGCTAGGTTGATAGCGTTGTTGTGTGATGCATTCATATAGTCGTGGCATGAGTGGGACTATATATGCATATATAAGTAAGTAAAGAACGGAGATTGAATGAACATATATACGGGAATTAAGACAAGTTAAAATACGGAGTTAACCTGAACGAACGTATGAAGTGTGAACGGTATCGGGATTACCCGAGGTTAATGAATGAAGTAATGAATGATGAGACGTCGGGGAGTTTAGCAAGCGGCTAGCTCTAAACCGACGGATCGAGGAGTTGTTAAAAGATGAGTGGGAATGGTGAAAGAAATGAAAAGTGGTATGATTGGTGAACCATCTATGGGTTAACAAGCGGTTAACCCAAGATAGCGGGTGTGAATTGGTTAAAAGATGATAGAAACCCTAATAGGCCTGGGTGGGTGTTTATGTAAGTCTACTTCGGTGTTGGGCCAAGTAGCCTGTTGATTATGTGATGCTGGTTGTTGTGTGGTTGTGGTTAACCTTTTGTGCATGCCGATAGATCGTCTCGGTGTTGAGCCGAGCGAACCTCGGAGATACTTAACGCGGTCATGGGACCGGTTAAGTTCTGGTGCTGACTCGGCGCGGTGCCGGGTCAGAGCGGTGGTGTGTGTGTAAGTAGACTTGCGGGATGCGGGGTTGAGTTGCTGTTGTGTTGTTGATTATGTAGAGTCCATATGAGTCTGCGTGTTTACATTTCTGCACTAGGACTCTAGGGTGCGTTAGATCCCGCAAGTCTCGGTATGTGATTACGTTCTGGTACTTCCATCCCGATCGGATCCTCAGGAGTTGATAACCTGGTCAGTTAGTGCTGGCAGGTGCGAACCTATGGAGTGACGTCTGTAGGGTGTAGTCCGGAGAATACGGGGTCGCGTCCTAGGGCCGGGCTGCATGGAAGCTCGGGTTGCCGGGGGTAACCGGAGTCACCGCGTATCGATGGACAGAGAACGGTGTCCTAGTCGTTGTGTGGGCGGCTAGGAGTCACGTGGGTCAGTTGCCATATCGGTGACGGTGAGAACCCGTGGGAGTTACCAAGTGCGTAAGGGCCCAGTGTGTGTGTGTGTTGGTGGGTTGGTAGTGCGCGGTAGATAGATCGAGTCTCAATCGGGGACATGTGCCGCAGTGCTCCCGATTTCCTCTAAACGCCTTCTCTTTCTTTTGGCAATTGAATGTGTGTGGGCTCGACACGACGTGGTAGAGCGTGATCGGCTGTTTTGTTGATTGATTGTTATTTTGGATTTCGGGCGGGAATCTATAGGTGGTAGATAGATTAGAAGCCTTAGCGGGGTGCCGATTCACTGGGTGATCTTAGATCGCTCATTAGACTCTGTTGGTGTTTTCAGGTATAGCAGCGACGGACGCGGGAGGTCCTCGGTGTAGTGTCGGGATGGCTTGTGGCGGAGTTTTGATTCGATGATTTTGGGATGTTTTATTCAGTTCGGCAGCTGCGCTATTTTTGTGATTTGGTTGTTTATATATGTATAAAGATGATTGATTGTAAAAACTCGTTAAACGTTGTGTTCAACGTTTGATTACTTAAAAATGAAAATTGTTTCCCTGATATATGGTTTTGGTCCGAACCGACACAACTCGTTGAAGTAGTGCAAGTAGTACTGCTTGCGCTACGGATATGAGGACAGCGAAGTCGGAGACAGGTTGGTGCGAGCCTTTTGTCTCAAATCGATCAGTCTTTGGCTTCGTCCTGTGGCGAACTTTTCCTGTTCGACTTGCTCGGGTTCGATCGGTCATGTTCTTGTTTGATTGTTGGCCGGTCAGCTCGGCGGTCAGCGGAGTACGGGAAATGGGCGTTACAGAAAGTTGGTATGAATCGTCAGTGAAAGTGTATCAGTGCGGGGTAACTGGAAGAACGAAACCGTTGGTATGATGAGTTCATGAAAAGGATTGGAGGTAACGTCAGTAACAG
This sequence comes from Orychophragmus violaceus, assembly GCA_030180135.1. Classification (NCBI taxonomy): domain Eukaryota; kingdom Viridiplantae; phylum Streptophyta; class Magnoliopsida; order Brassicales; family Brassicaceae; genus Orychophragmus; species Orychophragmus violaceus. The sequence continues at coordinate 103,394,731 of CM058237.1, read as the reverse complement.
TGAGGAAACCAGAGTGAAGTGATCGGTATGAATTGGAATGGAGGTTTAGCAAAGTTGAATTCAGATATTAAAATTCTTGGGAAGCGTACGGGAAAGAAGAATCAGTAGCGGAAACAGAGTGGGGTTATTGGTACGGATGGAGTTTGAGCTATAGAGATGTCAGGTTTTGAAATACAGATTCGTGAAGAGTGTCTCGGGGAGACAAACCAGTATCGGGAAAGATGTGGAAGTCGAAGCAAAGTGGAGAAATCAGAAGAGAAAATCTGAGCAAAGGACATACTTGTGGACGATCGAGGTTAGAGGAAGATCAGTTAGAGAGAAAGTGACACAGTAAGGCGGGAACGGAGGTCGAGAAAAGAAGTTATGATTACGAGGGTGAGAGTAAAGCGCAAGAAAGGGAATGCCGTTTGGGTTACGGATCGAGTATTGGAGAGACAGCTATATAAGCAGTGCGAGGGCTAGTGGAAAGTTCGGGACAAGATAGCAAAGTATCAGAGAGTATTGGAAGTATGGTATGAGTGTTAAAGGTCGGGTAACGAGACGTTGGTTTATAAGAGATGAACAACAGAAGGACGTGGTAAAGCAACTTGCGGGGTTTGGTACCAATTCAAAGTCTGTTAATGACGGAGAATTCGGGGACCGAATTCCTGTAAGTGGGGAAGAATGTAATACCCTGTATCAAGAAATGGTCAACGGGTAGCAGAAAAGTCAACAGGGGCATTTCTGTAATTTCCAGAAGGTGAGGGGCATTTTGGTAAATTTACCAAAATACGAGCCGGAAGCTAAGACGGGCCAAATGTTATTCTTTTTAAGTAAAGAAAACATTTAGAAGATCAGGAATGATGGAAACGGAGATTAAACTAGTTTTTCGGGTTATCGGGAATGGAAACCGACAAAACTTGTAAAATCCATAACGGGAGCTACGGGTGTCCGTTTGAAGTAATTCAAATTGCTAAATTCATCTAAGAGCATCTGAAATCTGAAAAGGAGGATTGGTGGATTTATAGAAGCAGCTAAAGGGTTTTTAAAATATTAAACATTAAACCGGTTTTTCCGAGAAACCGATACAATGTTCGGGCAAGCGAGAGGACCTTCTAAACCCCACCAAAAATTATGAAATTTGGACCACAGCCTCATGAGAAGATGTAGAAGCCACGATTAAAAGGATTCAGCAAGATTCAATGCCTAGATTAAGTTATAGATTTTAGATCATTAATGGGTGATTAATGACTAAAATTCCAAAATAAATTCATGGGAGCTTGGGCTTGGTTTGGGGAGGATTGGAGCTGATATCTGAAGTCATTATGGACCTAATTCAAGCCCAGTTACAAGTTGAGCCACGAAATGAAGCAAGAAGAGGCAAAAGGAGGCCTTGTGGGTAAGATACATTGAATCTACAAAACATTTTGTGGACCAAGCTCAATGGGCTTTTTCTTGGACTTCATGAGGATAATAAAGAGGATAAGAAGGAGTGTTTTTGGCCAGCAGATGGCCTAGGGTCTTGGCATAAGAGGAGAGTGGAGAGGAGACAAGTGGAGGGTGGAGATTAACTCCCTTTGGCTATAAAAAGGACCTCTCCCCCTCCCATTTTCTTCACAACAAAAACTCACAAGAGAAAAGAAGAGGGAGAGGAGAGAAAGAAGAGAGAAGGAAGAGAAGAAGAAGAGAGGAGGAGGCGCAAAGGAGAAGGAGGAGGAGGAGAAGAGGAAGCCGGAGAAGAAGAAGAAGAAGAAGAAGGAGGAGGAAGAGGAAGAAGACCGGAGGAAGATGAAGAGAGAGAGAAAGAGGAGAGAGAAAGTAGAGAGAGAAAGAAGAAAGAGAAAGTAGAGAGAGAAAGTAGAAAGAGAAAGTGGAGAAGAGAGAGAGCCGGAAGAGAGAGAGAGCCGGAAGAGAAAGAGCCGGAAGAGAGAGAACCGGAGGGAAGAGAAAGAGAACCGGAGGAGAGAGAGAAGAGATTAGTCCGGAGGCTCAGTCGGAATCACGAAGGTCAACGGTATGGTCAAGTATGGGTCAAGGTCGGGTCAAAGAGACGGAGGTTCGGGGAAGGTTCGGGTTAGCGTTGGGTTCGTGCCGGGGTCTCGTTGTTCCGCTAGTCCGTCAAGCCGTCCGTCCACGTCATCATAGCACTGTGAGTCGGCTCAAACACCGAAGTTAGAAGCATGTAGATCGAGAAATGATAAACCGTAGAAATAGGGTTTGCATACCCGGATGTGATTTAATTGGGCTTGAGAATTGAATTGACTGATTAACGATAAACTGGTTAAGGTTTAAGACGCATGTTAGGGTTGTGAGAATTAAATGGATTAAACCTGTTGTGTGCCGTTAGGTTGGTAGTAACGTTGGTTGTTGCGTGCATATAGTCGTGGCATGATAGGGCCGTATATGCATATATATGTATGAAAGAACGATATCGAATGAAGATATATACGAGAAGTAAGACGGAATTAAAAGACGGAATTAAACCTAACCAATGTATAAAGTATGAAAGGGGTATCGGGAATAAGTATATTGAAGGTTAAAGAAAGGTAAATGAATTAAGTAAAGAAAGATGAGACGTCGGGGAGTTTAGTAAGCTACTAGCTCTAAACCGACGGATCGGGGATTTAATAAGAGATACCTAGTGCTAGTTTAGCTCATTCTAATTTGTCATTTCCCAATTCTAGTGTCATGCATTTGTCTTTGTCAAAAGGATTTGGTGCAGGGAAAGAAGAACTAAGCAGTAAAGAGCATGAACAAATAAAAGTCAGTAGGGAAAAAGATCAAAGACCAGAGAAACATGTTTTGGTGATCAAGAAAGAAGATGAACATTTAATGATCACTAGCTCACAAGAGCAGAAGGTCCAAACCCTCATACAACCTACTGAAGATGAACATGTAAGTACAAGTATCATGCAATCTGTTTTAGGTACTCCAAGAACATATATAATGCACTTGTTCTTCCCAATGAGCATCTCTACAGATATAAAGCACAAGGGAGAAGAGAATGTGAAGAAAAGCTCAGAAATAGCCCTTACACTAAGTGATCAGACTGATCAAGGCAGTAGAGAAAAGGAGAACATCAAGGAGAAACCACCAGACCCAAGCAAAGACACCGCATATATTAACAAGGTAAGTCTCTCTTTGATACATTTCATTTCCAATGATTCAACAGCTGTGTTAAAGAGCTTGTTGAGCTTACAAGAAGATGAGATATCACTAGCACATGAAATTGACTCTAAGGAGAAGGATTCAAGTTGTTTATTATGTGATAAAGAACCCATAATGCACTTATCTCTTTGCCAAAGTGTTGAACATATTTCAGGTCATAAAGAGAGCAGGAGCAAGATAGACAAAGGAGACACCATACCAGTCCAAAGAAGAGGAGTATTACTATCATATCTGCTCAAAGGAGAACCACCAGACACTCCACTCACCTCCAGACCATATGCACATCAAGGTAAGACCCTAAACTCCCAAATGAGAATGAAAGCTAACTTGCTTTCTCTTGGTACAGGATATAAAGTTTCGAGGTCGAAACCTTTTCAAGAGAGAGAGTATGATGAGGACATCAAGTCATCATCAACCATGGAGCATGGAGATGATATAAATCAACCAACAAAGACCCGTGGAGAGAAACAGCTTGAATGCACCAGAGACATATGTGCATGTCTTGGAGCATATCTACCCAACAAGAAGGAGTTAAGCTACAAATCAACCTGTTACAGAAACTTAACTCATCAAGGAATCATGGAGAGTTTGAATCATCACAAATGGAGTTCAGATGCAGAAGTTATTCAACTTCTAAAACAGATGATTCTCAGCTTGCTTCATTTGGAAGCTCAGGGATTCAATCAGTTACAAACAAGACATTGGCGACCAGGAGAGATATCTAAGCATTCAGGAGACACATTTAATCACCCAGGAGAGTTATCTATCAAGTTTCTATGCACCAGCAACCATAGGATCAGGAGGATCCCATTATTCTCACACTTGCCTAATTTGGAGCCAATGGAGATCAATCACCAACAACTCTTTTTCCTGAAATTTGGCCACGAATTGAAGCTCTCTCACATCATCCTGAATGTACCTAGACACTCCACATTCATGCCAAAGCTTTCAAGACTCAAGAAGATCCATCTTTCCATTTCTGGCCAAATATTCCAATAAATCCCAACGGCCATATTCCTTATATTTTCGATTATTTTCTTGTATTAGGCCTTTTAGACTGTTGTCTATGAGCCTATAAAAGCTCAGCTTCGAATTCATTGTAAATCACCCTTTTCAACCATTTTAAAGTTAATAGAAATATTATGTTTTTCTTCCAAAGTTTGTGTTCTTTGTGAAGTGTTCCTTCTCTGAATATTGTGAGTGATTCACTTTGTTCTTAGGAGTTTCAGATCAATCTATTTGAGTGATTCAGATAGCTTTTTCTTAGATTGAGAGAGTCAATCAAACCCATCGGTTGAGAGAGTCAATCACAAGTTCCACCACCACATCTATCTTCAATCCATCTTCCGCAAGCTTGGCTTAGGAATCATCTGATCATCAAGTGATCTTAGCATTGGAGTGATTCCAGGGCTGTATCATGGTGTTGCGCGATAGATAAATCGAGTTTCAATCGAGAGCATGTGCCGCAGTGTTCTCTATTCCCTTGGTTATTTATGGGATTGGTGATGGTATTGTTATCTCATTGATGGTGTGTTGGGGGTGCGACACGACGTGGTAGTGCGTGATCGACCGTTTATTATATGGATTATTGTTTTGGGATTTTGGGGACGGGAATTTATAGATGCTAGATAGACTAGCAGCCGTAGTGGGGAGCCGTCTCGCTGGGTGATCTTATATCGCTCATTAGACTCTTTTGTGGTTTTCAGGATTAGCAGCTGCGGACGCGGGAGATCCTCGGTGTAGTCTCGGGATTGCTTGTGGCGGGATTTTGATTCGATGTTTTTGGAGTCTTGTTTCGGTTCGGCTTTTGGTACCTTGTAGTACCATTTTGTGTTGCAACACGATGATCGTTTTTATTTATGGCAATCGTTTTGTAAAGACAGTTAAACGTTGCATGTAACGTTTGATTACTCAGAAATGAATACGCTTTCCTGATATTGTGTTTTGTCCGAACCGACACAACTCACGGAAGTGGTACAAGTTGAAAAGCTTTGTATCATGGAAGTGAGGATAGCGGAGTCAAAGACGGGTTAGTGCGAGCCTTTGTCTCAAACCGATCTGTCTCTGGCTTCGTCTTGTGACAAACCTTTTCTGTTTGACTTGCTCGGGTTCGACTTGGTCATGTTCTTGTTTGATTGTTGACCGGTCAGCTCGTCGGTCAGCGGATAATGGGAAAGGGGCGTTACAAATGGTGGTATCAGAGCAGCCCGTTGATAATCAATCACAATCAATATCGACAATCAACTCAACCCCGCATCCCGCAAGTCTACTCACACACACTACCGCTCTGACTCGGCACCGTACCGAGTCAGCACCACAACTTAACCGGTCCCGTGACCGAGCTTAGTAACAATCAAGGATCGCTCGGCCCAACCCGAGACGATCTAAAGGCCTGCACAAAAGGTTAACCACAACCACATAACAAAGCAAACACGCAATCAACACACAAGCAACAGTCTACTCGGCCCAACACTGAAGTAGACCCACAATCACACAAACACCACACCAACAGGCCTATTAGGGTTTCTAACGTCTTTTAACCAATTCACGCCCGCTACCTTGGGTTAGCCGCTTGCTAACCCGTAGACGGTTCACCAATCACAACACTTCTCATTTCTTAATCAATCATAATCATCTTTTAACCACTCCTCGATCCGTCGGTTTAGAGCTAGAAGCTTACTAAGCTCCCCGACGTCTCATCATTCTTTACTTAATTCATTTAATCTCAGGAAACCCCGATACCGTTCATATACTATACGTTCGTTCAGGTTTAACTTCCGTATTTTAACATCGTCTTAATTCCCGTATATAAGTTCATTCAATATCGTTCGTTACTTATATATATATATACATATACAGCCTTAATCATGCAACGACTATATGAATGCATCACGCAACGATACTACCAACCTAGCGGCACACAACATGTTTAATTCATTTAAGTCTAGCATGCTTCTTTAACCCTAGCCGGTTTACCGTTAATTCAGTCAATCTCTCAATTCAATTCAATTTAATATTCACGGGTATGCATTCATATCTCTACGGTTTCCCATTTATCGTCTATATGCAACTACAGTGTTTTGAGCCGACTCACAGTGATATGACGGAACGAACGGCACGGATGCGGATACGGATTCCCGAGACCCCGAACTAAACCCGAACCTCTCCGAATACACGAACACGAACTCCGAAGCTTCCCGAACACCCGTACACAAACCGCAAACACAAAACCGACCGGAGTCAACGCATTGACCGGCGTTGACCACGGCGTTGACCGGCGTTGACATTGACCTCCGGTTGACCGTTGACTTTGACTTTGACCATTGACTTTGACTTTGACCAATATTGAACCGGTTGACCTCTCTGAACCAACTGAACCGATGCAATCAAACCAAACCGACTGAACCGTCTTAAATTGAACCGGTTATGTTAAACCGGTTTTGAGTCAACCGTTGACCGGGTTGACCGGTTAACCTAAACCGACTCAAATCAAACCGAACCATCTTCAATCTTGAACCAAACCAATGCTAAACCAACACCAGTGAACCGGCGGAAGAGAGAGACGGCGGAAGAAGGATTCCGGTGACTTCTCCGGCGTTGACCGGCGGTGGTCCGGCGTTGACCGGCCGGTTCACCCCTTTTTCCGGCGACTCTGGTGGTGATCTACATATCAAACTGATCGGAAAGAGGAGATCTATGCATCCACAGCTTCAAAACGTCCAGATCTGATGAAGGATGAGAGAGATACACCAAAACTCCAACTGCAGCAACTTTCCGGCCAGTTTCCGGAAAGATCCGGCGACGGCGGTCATGGATGGCTGGATGGCGGTTGTAGAGGAGGGATAGAGGAGTCCACTGGGCTTTGCAGAAGTGGATTAGGGTTTATATTGAGAGAGATATGGTGTTTTTAGTGTTTGGAGGTCTTATGAACACTCAAGAACACTTTGAATGTTCTTGAGGTTCTATAAAGATTCATATGAATTTTCTTGGTTTTCTGGATGAATCTAGAGAGAAGGGAGAGCATCTGGTCGTGGGTGAGGCTAGAGAGAGAGTGGGAAGAGTGAAATGAATTTGGTGAAGGGTTTTTGGTACATTGAACAAAAACATATGCTTCACATAAGGTATTGACACCTCAAGGGGTGAGGCTGGCGACCTGGTGGTGAGACACCTGTCTCTGGAGCCTCTTCTTATCCACAAAATCAAGCCCAAAACCGGCCCAAACCACTTCTCAATCCCTTTTGCAATTTCTTCTCGGTTTCCTCGGTTTCGCGATAATTATTTTAGAAAATATCAGATGATTCTTATAAATCCCCAAACCTCCAAAATCTGATTCTCCCTGATTTTATATGAATTTAGCAACTTGAATCACCTCATTTGGAGTTCCCTAGCTCCGGTTATGAATTTCCGAAATTTTCCCGGTTTTGCTCTGGTTTCACCCGACACTCCGAAAAATACATTTCTGCTCCGTTTCTTCGAATTCTGATCTTGTAAATGTTCTTTAGGGTTCAAAAAGAGAACATTTGGCCTGTCTCGTCTTCCGTCTCAAACTTTGGCAAAATTACCATTTTGCCCCTGGGTTTGGCAAAATTACAATTTTGTCCCTGTTGACTTTTCTTCTGCCCGTTGACCATATTTTGTGATATGGGGTATCACATTCTTCCCCACTTACAGGAATTCGGTCCCCAAATTCTCCGTCACTACCAGACTTTGAATCGGTTCCAACTCCTGTAAGTTGCTCCGTCACCCGCTCCAACGCTTCCTTATTCGACCACTGCTGCATACCACTGACACCCGACGTTACGGCGACCCTTCTGTTTCATACAATACTATCCCACTGATATCATCAACTGTTCCACTCTCGCTTCCAGTCTTGTATTCTATACTGTGCTTCGCGCTTACCTGTCTTCCTCCGTCCATCCGTCCCGACCTCGATCTTGTTCCCGTTGGTTTCTCTCCTTTGATTCGCATTCTGACTTCCCCACTCTGCTTCGTCTCCCATGTCTTTCACGGTACTGGTTCGTCTTTCCCGAGACACTCTTCAAGAATCTGCATTCCAACCCTAACGTCATTACGGCTCTAACTCCATTCGCACTGATAACCCCCTCTGATACGACTTCTTCCTTCTCACGCATTTTGGTTCCTGAATCCGACTTTACTGTTTTTCTCTTCCATTCACACTGACGGCTTCGCTCTGTTTCCACACGGCCACTGTCGCTATTGATCCTTACATCTCTTTTTGCTAACTCATCATACCAACCGCTTCGCTCCTTCCGCTGCTCTGTACTGACGCTTCCCCACTGACACTCCACACCGACTGCTTCACTTCCCAGGTCAACTCGTCTCGCGGTCTCCTTACACTCCATCTCGCTTTCGGGTTCGGGTTCGGTCTCGTACTCATATCGCATCGTCCATTCCGTCCTACATTTAACACAACAATTTTTCACTGGAGCGGTGAATTCAAACCAATCCATTCCCCGATATCACTTCCTCATAGAAATATAGTTAGTTAATCATGTACCCAATGGTCACCCATGATTAAGTAACGATACTCTATAATTCCGCTCTCTCGTGAATCGATAGTCGATTCCATCCATTCTCACGTTAGCTCAACACCTTAAATGAAAAGGTTCTAACACATCTATTCACAATGACTAACGATTGCGAAGCTATCCAACCAATAGCTTACCACCACCACCCACATTCCGCACATGCTAAGCATGTCATAACACTAGCACTCTCCCAGTGCTACATCACTCACGAAACACAACCCCAAATTAACTAATGCGCCACACAAGCAGTAGATAAAACATACAAGCAAATAATTGCAAAACAACTAATTACCACACACAGCCAAACAATCATCAGATCGCTCCAGATATGTCGTCAGTCTGGGTTTAGGTTATGATGAACGGTCATCAGTTCCGCTTATCATCAGACTTCACATGGTAATTCGTTTGCATCACAAAACCATCACACGCATGCAAACAATTACTACGAAAGTCATAATGATAAGTGAACAATCTGCATCACATACATACACAAAAACAACGACATACGCATGTCTCGAGGTTTATAGAAATACATAGAGAAACAGAGATACAACCATAAGATGTCCGTCATCAACAACCCAACCCACAAACTGCACCGCCATATCCTGGAGATGTTCCCAACAACATACGAAACCCGTCGATCTGGATACACACAAACAACAACATAGTTACAGCCCATACTCACATGGCCTAACTACTCAAACCCTAACAGCCCCAGCACGACCGAAATGCCATACACAACCGGCATCGCGGCTCGCGCCGGTAACCACTGGCAGGCGCGCCAGGAGGGTGTGGTGGGTGTGCCTCTATGGTCGGCGGTCCGACCTTCTGCGGCTCTGCTATCGGACACATCTGCGCTACGTAACCTCCGCGACCACAACTCTCGCAAAACAGAACGGGCGCTGGACGTGGCCCATGGTAACACTCTGCCGCCTGGTGATCTGTCGCTCTGCATAACTGACAAGATGACACCGATCCCGAAGAAGGCTCCTGAAAACACTCGGCTGCTTGATGTCCCTGACTTCCACAAGGCTGACAATAGTAGGGGCTCGGTACCGGCTGATACGTCTCACGGTAACGTGGATCGACTGGTCGTGGACACCAATACAAATGAAAACCCTGAACTCTGCAGGCGCTACGTGTCTGGCATACTGGCATTTGCGGTACTGATGCTGGCGTGTCTTCTAGTGGCATATCCGGTGATACAACTGGATCGGTCGTTGGTGTCTTTGGAGATGTAACCTACTCAAACTGCGTGCTCGACCCCGACGTCGACATCGGCGCTACTCCTGTGGCCGACTCCCTCTCTGAGTGTGGCTCGACACCATCGAGTGAGGGATCTCCTGACCTCTGCGGCGATCCCGGCTGATGATGCGGCCCGACATGCTGCTCCAAAACGTCCGTTAATATCGCCATATGCTCGTCCATCTGATGCGCCCACTGCGCATGCTGCTCCGGATCCAACGGCTACATATCCATATCAAAAACTGGGTGTACCTGGTCCAACTGAAAGTCCCCTCCACCTAGTGGAATGAAGTCCGACTCATGCAGACTGAAGGGTGGTGGCACATCATGTGCCTCAAGCTGCATCCCCGCTGGTACTGTAGGTGCCTCCAACTGAGGTGGGAATGATGGCAACCCATAATCCACGAATCCCAAATATCCCGTCACTCATGCGGTCGGGTCTGCGGTACCTGCGTCGTCCTGTAGAGATGGAGGTAACGGGTCTGGTAATGGCCTCCAATCCACAGCGGCTGCTCTCGCTCCCTGTTGCACACGGGGAACAACTGGCGGCCGATCAAATACCCGCGAACCCTGCGACTGACCCTGCGGTGCTATCCTCAGACCTGCCTGATGCTGGTCTACCAACGCCTGGTACTCTGCCCGAGTCATCCGACGCTCACCCATACTGCTCGCTATTGTCGCTCACACCCAATGCACACACCCACACACACTCCTGCCAGGGACACTCTGCTGTTGTCTGCAATCATAAACCACAAATAAAAATTAGTTCACATAATACAAATTTTCTACCCCATCCCAACCTCGGAGTTACGAACGCAGCTCGGTTTCCTAATGGATGCTTGGGTAAGACACAATTTTGACTCGATAAAACCACGGAAAATACTCAGAAATGAACAACTTTGAAACCCATGTAGAACCATGCTCTGATACCACCTTTCTGTAACGCCCCTTTCCCATTCTCCGCTGACCGTCGAGCTGACCGGTCAACAATCAAACAAGAACATGACCGATCGAACCCGAGCAAGTCGAACAGGAAAAGTTCGTCACAGGACGAAGCCAGAGACAGATCGGTTTGAGACAAAGGCTCGCACCAATCCAACCTTGACTCCGCTATCCTCACTTCCATAATGCAAGTCGGCCGTCTTGCACTACTTCAGCGAGTTGTGTCGGTTCGGACTAAACACAATATCAGGAAAACATATTCATTTCTGGGTAAATCAAACGTTCAGTACAACGTTTAATCGTCACTTTACAAATCGTTTTCATCAATAAACAATCAATCACGCCAATCAATACAAAAGAGGCGTCAAGCCGAACCGAAAGAAAAACCCCAAAATCATCGAATCAAAACCCCGCCACAAGCCATCCCGAAACTACACCGAGGACCTCCCGCGTCCGTCGCTGCTACACCTGAAAAACACAAACAGAGTCTAATGAGCGATCTAAGATCACCCAGTGAATCGGCTCCCCACTAAGGTTTCTAATCTATCTATCATCTATAGATTCCCGCCCGAAAACCCCAAAATAACAATCAACATAGCAAATAGCCGATCACGCACTACCACGTCGCGTCGAGCCCACACACAATCAATTGCCAAAAGAAAGAGAAGGCGATTAGAGGAAATCGGGAGCACTGCGGCACATGTCCCTGATTGAGACTCGATCTATCTACCGCGCACTACCAACTACACCAAAAACACACACGCTGGGCCCCTACGATCTTGGTAACTTCCACGGGTTCTCACCGTTACCGATATGGCAACTAACCCACGACTTCTAGCCGTCCACACAACGACTAGAACACCGTTCTCTGTCCATCGATACGCGGTGACTCCGGTTACCACCGACAACCCGAGCTTCCATGCAGTCCGGCCCTAGGACGCGACCCCGTATTCTCCGGACTACACCCTACAGACGTCACTCCATAGGTTCGCACCTGCCAGAACTAACTGACCAGGTTCTCAATTCCCGAGGATCCAATCAGGATGGAAGTACCAGCACGTAATCAAACACCTAGACTTGCGGGATCTAACGCACCCTAGAGTCCTAGTGCAGAAATGTAAACACGCAGACTCGCTTGGACTCTAGGGTGCGTTAGATCCCGCAAGTCTAGGTGTTTGATTACGTGCTGGTACTTCCATCCTGATTGGATCCTCGGGAATTGAAACCGCAATACTCATGTATGCCTCGAAATTCCTCGATCACTGATCTCCACGATTTACCGACTCCAAAACTGTTCTTCCCACTAATATCCTCAAACGGACTCCCCCACTGACTTTGATGTTTCTGAATATTTTTGCAAACTCATTGAACTCATTCGCCTTGATTCCTTCGACCACTGATACCCAAACTCTTTTCAGAATCCATACTGACTAGCTCTTTGTCGCCAACTCGGGTCAAACTGCTTCCTGTAATAACATCTCGCCTCTCGGGTTCGGGTTCGGTCTCGTGTCCTCGTCAAATCGTCCATCACGTCCTACATTATCAACCTCAACAACACCAACACGGTTAGACCTTTCTAACATACTCCCGATATCGCGTCCTTATAGAGATATTGGTATTTAGTCACGGACCCAACGTTCACACGTGGCTAATAAACAATATCGTATAATTCCGCGTTACCACCAAACAAATATCTTAACGATCAATCCAATGCAATTATTCAAAATCATCGACTACCAACCTAGCGAGCAATCAATGCATCAATCAATTAAACATTCTAACACCCTAGCAAGGCAATCAATCACACACAATCAATCAATCAAGCAAATCGGCAAATACGTCGTCTCTTAGGGTCGTAGTAACCGTCTGCTCGGACCATCATTTGCTTTCATGTTATAACCGTATTGCATTTATTATCCCAACACATGAAATAAGATTACTTCGTTACTTAAACGACGAATACCGAATACTCCACATTCATTCCGTAAATAAAACATTTATCCACCACATAGAGTTTCAAATACGTAGGTCCGTCGGAGTCTACATTCTCGCGGTTACTCATCCGTCCCAAACGAAACACCACTACACACAACCGAATTGTCAGAGACGAACGCAAGCTGATATACACACACATCAAAAGAGAGTTAGAGCCCTTACTTACCCGGGCCTAATTTACTTCCTAACATTTCCACCATGAGCGGTAAAACTCATGTGGATCCTAACCGACAGGTGTGCCAGGAGGATGGAATGAGTGCGGTGGTGGTGATGGAGCGATGCGGTCTCGGTCGTGACGGAAAGGAGCACAATGTTCATCTCGGCCGCCAATGTGATAAGTCGGAATCTGCGTCAATGCGGTGGTGACTGATATGCTTGGCCAAAATACTGACACCGAATGGAAATGAAAGACACGTGTCACTGCAGGCAAGGAACAAAGAGTCCAATGCGCTAGACTTGTGGTTGGATAGCAGGTGGTCATAGCTTCCATTTCCCCAGGATGTACTTGATCGCCATGTCATCGGGGATGAATATCGACAGTGCGCGCTACTGACGGTATTACTCCGGATGTAATCGTATCATAAGGCGGCTATGGAATGGGTCGAACGATAACGGGCTCGGCACCGGTAATCACATACTCTGGAGTAGGTTGCAATTTACGGGAACATTTTGCATGCTGGGAGTACGGACCTCGACTAGCTGGGGTAGATCCACCGGACTTACGGTCATCCATACTGATGTCCCATATCTTGTCGTCGCAACCCACACACACACACCAATCCCCCTAGGACAACTCTGCTGCGTGACTGCAACAAAATACCAAATGATTAGCACAATCTTAATAAAATACCCATTTCCCCGGATTGACGAATGCGACTTGGATTCCTAACCATGCTCTGATACCACCTTTTTGTAACGCCCCTTTCCCATTATCCGCAGACTGTCGAGCTGACCGGTCAACAATCAAACAAGAACATGACCAAGTCGAACCCGAGCAAGTCAAACAGAAAAGTTTTGTCACAAGACGAAGTCAGAGACAGATCAGTTTGAGACAAAGGCCCGCACTAACCCGTCTTTGACCCCGCTATCCTCACTTCCATGATACAAAGCTTTTCAACTTGTATCATTTCCATGAGTTGTGTCGGTTCGGACTAAACACAATATCAGGGAAGCATATTCATTTCTGAGTAATCAAACGTTACGTACAACGTTTATCAGTCTTTACAAAACAATTGCCATTAATAAAAACAATCCACGTGTTTTCATACAAAATGGCGCCAAAAGCCGAACCGAAGTAAAATCTCAAAAGTCATCGAATCAAAATCCCGCCACAAGCAATCCCGAGACTACACCGAGGTCCTCCCGCGTCCGTTACCGCTAAACCTGAAAAACACAAAAGAGTCTAATGAGCAATCTAAGATTACCCAGTGAGACGGCTCATCACACACTTCACACATATCTCATCTCAGACCCATTTCTTATGTGTCTTTTAATCACTCTCCGATCTGTCGGTTTTTAGAGCTAGCAGCTTGCTAAGCTCCCCGACATCTCATTATTCACTTACTTTTCTTTAACCTTTAATATACTTGTTCCCGTTACCATTTCATACTCGTACGTTTAATAAGTTTAATTCCGTCTTTTACTTCCGTCGTATTTCCCGTATATACGTTCATTCATATTCATTCTTTTAATGCATATGTATGCATATACCGTCCTATCACACCACGGCTATATGAATGCATCACCCAACATGACTAGCCACCTAGCGGCACACAACAGGTTTAATCCGTTTAACTCATACGATCCGAACATGCGTCTTTTACCCTAACCAGTTTATTGTTAATCATTTAAGTCGGTTCTTAATCACAATCCATTCACAACCGGGTATGCAACCCTAATTCTACGGCTTCTCTTTCCCCGTTCTATATGCTCTATCTACGGTGTATGAGCCGACTCACATTGCTATTATGATGACGGACGGACGGATTGACGGACTAGCGGAACAACGAGACCCGGCACGAAACCGACGCTATCCCGAACCTTCCCCGAACCTCCGTCGCTTTGACCCGACCTTGACCCGTACTTGACCGTACCGTTGACCTTCGTGATTCCGATCGAGCCTCCGGACTAATCTCTTCTCTCTCTCCTCCGGTTCTCTTTCTCTTTCCTTCGGTTCTCTCTCTTCCGGCTCTCTCTCTTATTTCTCTCTCCTCTTTCTCTCTCTACTTTCTCTCTCCTCTTTCTCTCTCTCACTTCCTCTGGTTCTCTTTCTCTCTCTTCCGGCTCTCCTTATCTTTCTCCCTCTTCCGGCTCTCTCTCTTCTTTCTCTTTCTTCTTTCTCTCTCTACTTTCTCTCTCCTCTTTCTCTCTCTCTTCCTCTTCCTATCCGGTCTTCTTCTTCTTCTTCTCTCCTCTTCCTCCTCCTCCTTCTTCTTCTTCTTCTTCTTCTTCTTCTCCTCCTTCTTCTTCTTCTTCTCTTCTTCTTCTCCTCCTCCTCTCCCTCACGCTTCTTTTCTTCTCCTCTTCTCCTCTCCTTTTCTTTTTGTTGTGTGTGAAATAATGGGAGTCTCAGCTTCCTTTTATAGCCAAACCCATTGAGCTGAGGTGTGACAAGTGTCCCATGACACATCTCATCTCTTTCTTTGACACATCAACATCCTTGCATGTGAAACCTTGGAGAGCAAGCTTCCTCCTCCTTCATGCCACGAAACCCACTCCTTCTAGGGCCAGAAACAACTCTTTTTATCATCCATTTCATGTATATAAAGCCCACCTAGAAGCCCTTTGGATTTGGACCCAAAAACCCTCTTGTAGATTCAATGTATCTTACCCACAAGGCCTCCTTTTGCCTCTTCTTGCTTCATTTCGTGGCTCAACTTGTAACTGGGCTTGAATTAGGTCCATAATGACTTCAGATATCAGCTCCAATCATCCCCAAACCAATCCCAAGCTCCCATGAATTTATTTTGGAATTTTAGTCATTAATCACCCATTAATGATCTAAAATCTATAACTTAATCTTGGCATCAAATATTGCTTCATCCTTTTACCGTATCTTCTTCATCCTATAATGGAGCTGTGGTCAAAATTTCATAATTTTTGGTGGAGTTTAGAAGGTCTTCTCGCTTGCCCGAACATTGTATCGGTTTCTCGGAAAAACAGGTTTTACGGTTAATATTTTCAAAACCCTTTATCCGCTTCTATAAATCCACCAAGTCTAATCTTCAGATTCTATATGCTTTTATATGAATTTAGCAATTTGAATCACCTCGAACGGACACCCGTAGCTCCTGTTATGAATTTTACAAGTTTTGTCGGTTTTATCGGTTTCCATTCCCGATAACCCGAAAAACTCATTTACGATCCGTTTCCACCATTCTTGGTCTTCTAAATGTTTTCTTTCTTTAAAAAGAATAACATTTTGCCTGTCTTTGCTTTCGGCTCATATTTTGGTAAAATTACCAAAATACCCCTTAACTTCACAAATTTACGAAAATGCCCTACGTTGACATTTCCGATGTCCGTTGACCATTCTTGATACAGGGTATTACATTCTTCCCCACTTACAGGAATTCGGTCCCCGAATTCTCCGTTACTAACAAACTTTGAATTGGAAACTGAACTCTGTAAGTCTCCGTCTCTTGATCTACTCCAACTCCGCTTCGTTGCTTACGCTCTGATCTCAAAGTAAACCCGCTCTTCCGACGCATACTGACGTCCGAATCACTGGTTTGCACCAAACTTCTCTACATCACTCTGCACTCTGTTTGCACATTTATTTCCCTTGACTACATGGCCTCACCCGGTGTCTTGTTTTCATCTGCGTTATCTGATACTGCTTGGATTCTGAACCAACTGCAACTACACTCCCGATACTCAGCTAATTCTTGAAATAGAGTTTTTCTCCATCTCGAATTGATATCTGACATTTCCCACACTAGATGGCTTGACTCTCGATCAATCCTGACTTCTCCATTTAATTTAATCATGGGTGACAGTAAGAGCATGAAACACAGTACGGAATACAAGACGGGAAGCGAGAGTGAAACGGTTGATGGGATGGGATCAGTAAGATGGAATGGTCTGAGACGGAAGGGTCGCCGTAATGACAGGTGTCAGTCAGATGCAGCAGTGTTGAATAAGGAAGTGTGGAGAGCGAGTGACGGAGTCACTTGCAAGGTTCAGAACCAATTCAAAGTCTGCTAATGACGGAGAATTCGGGGACGAATTCCTGTAAGTGGGGAAGAATGTGATACCCCGTGTCACAAAATATGGTCAATGGGCGGAAGAAAAAGTCAACAGGGGCGAAATTGTAATTTTGCCAAACCCAGGGGCAAAATGGTAATTTTGCCAAAGTTCGAGATAGAAGACGAGACGGGCCAAATGTTCTTCTTTTAAGTCATAAAGAACATTTACAAGCTCAGAATTCGAAGAAACGGAGTAGAAATGCATTTTCGGAGTATCGGGTGAAAACCGAGTAAAACCGGGAAAACTTTGGAAAATCATAACGGGAGCTAGGAAACTCCAAATGAGATGATTCAAGTTGCCAAATTCATATAAAATCAAGGAGAATAAGTTTATGGAGGTTTGAGGATTTATGGGAACAGCCAGATATTTATTAAAACAATTATGGTGGAAATGGTCAAACCGAATAAAAGAAAGAAAATGAGTTAAGGGAAGGGTTTTGTGGTTTGGGCCGGTGAAATGGGCCTCAGTGGACTTCAGATAACCATCTGGGACAGGTGTGAGCTCCCTGGGTCGACAGCCTTTGGGGAATAGGTGTCACCCTTATGTTTGGTGCATGAGAGAAAGAAAGAACATGCACCAAAAATCACTATTCATCTCCCTTTCTCTCATTTTGATGCACTGAACCTCTCACCTCTCTCTCTCTGTCGAAACTCTCTCTGATTTTCTCCAGAAACATTCAACAAAACTTCATCTTAGTTCTTGAATCTTCAAGAACTTCTTCAAGGCTTTATAGTGTTCTTCATGCCTTCTCCCACAAGAAAGGGTGTAACTTCTTCATCTTAAGCTCAAATCCGGTGCTTCAAAGTCCAGTAGCTTCATCTTCTCCTCCTCTTCAAGATCCAGCCGGCCGCCGTCGTAGCCGTCGCCGGAGGTCACCGGAAAACGGTTGAGAAGTAGCCGTGGTTGAGGATCTAGGGTTACTCTCTCTCTCTCTTCGACAGAACTTGGTGATTTAAGACCATGGGTGGATAGATCTCCTCAAAAGGAGTGGATTGGTGTGTGGTTCGCCGTCGGAAGTCGCCGGAAAAGTCACCGCCGCCGCGGTCAACGCCGGAGCCGCCGCGGTCAACGCCGGAGCAACCGCCGGAAAACCTTCTTCGCCGCCGTGTCTTCAACCGGTTATTCAAGGTGTTGGTTCAGATGGGTTGGAGCAGAATTGGGATTGATTTGGTTGGGTTTGGATCGGTTTAGGTTAACCGGTCAACGCTTGGTCAACGGTTGACTTTGACCCGGTTTACCTAAACCGGTCAATTGGATTCTTGGTTCAGGGGTCAACCGGTTTGGAGGGTGGTCAACCGGTTCAGTTTGGTCAACGGTCAGTGGTCAACTCTTGGTCAACGGTCAACGGCCGGTCAACGCCGGTCAACGGCTGGTCAACGCCGTGGTCAACACCGGTCAATGCGTTGACTCCGGCCGGTTCTTGTGTGTGGTTCGTGTGACGGTGGTTCGGGGTGTCCGGGAGTTCGTGTTCGGGTGTTCGGAGAAGATCGGGTTTAGTTCGGGTCTCGGGAGTCCGTATCTGCATTCGTGCCGTTCGTTCCGTCATAGCACTGTGAGTCGGCTCAAACACCGTAGAAGCATATAGACGTCCAATGGGAAACCGTAGTGATCAGGATGCATACCCGTGATTAATGAATTGGATTGATTGACGGATGGAATTAACGGTAAACCGGCTAGGGTTAAAGAAGCATGTTAGACTTAAAACGGATTAAACCTGATTGTGTGCCGCTAGGTTGATAGCGTTGTTGTGTGATGCATTCATATAGTCGTGGCATGAGTGGGACTATATATGCATATATAAGTAAGTAAAGAACGGAGATTGAATGAACATATATACGGGAATTAAGACAAGTTAAAATACGGAGTTAACCTGAACGAACGTATGAAGTGTGAACGGTATCGGGATTACCCGAGGTTAATGAATGAAGTAATGAATGATGAGACGTCGGGGAGTTTAGCAAGCGGCTAGCTCTAAACCGACGGATCGAGGAGTTGTTAAAAGATGAGTGGGAATGGTGAAAGAAATGAAAAGTGGTATGATTGGTGAACCGTCTATGGGTTAACAAGCGGTTAACCCAAGATAGCGGGTGTGAATTGGTTAAAAGATGATAGAAACCCTAATAGGCCTGGGTGGGTGTTTATGTAAGTCTACTTCGGTGTTGGGCCAAGTAGCCTGTTGATTATGTGATGCTGGTTGTTGTGTGGTTGTGGTTAACCTTTTGTGCATGCCGATAGATCGTCTCGGTGTTGAGCCGAGCGAACCTCGGAGATACTTAACGCGGTCATGGGACCGGTTAAGTTGTGGTGCTGACTCGGCGCGGTGCCGGGTCAGAGCGGTGGTGTGTGTGTAAGTAGACTTGCGGGATGCGGGGTTGAGTTGCTGTTGTGTTGTTGATTATGTAGAGTCCATATGAGTCTGCGTGTTTACATTTCTGCACTAGGACTCTAGGGTGCGTTAGATCCCGCAAGTATCGGTATGTGATTACGTTCTGGTACTTCCATCCCGATCGGATCCTCAGGAGTTGATAACCTGGTCAGTTAGTGCTGGCAGGTGCGAACCTATGGAGTGACGTCTGTAGGGTGTAGTCCGGAGAATACGGGGTCGCGTCCTAGGGCCGGGCTGCATGGAAGCTCGGGTTGCCATATCGGTGACGGTGAGAACCCGTGGGAGTTACCAAGTGCGTAAGGGCCCAGTGTGTGTGTGTTGGTGGGTTGGTAGTGCGCGGTAGATAGATCGAGTCTCAATCGGGGACATGTGCCGCAGTGCTCCCGATTTCCTCTAAACGCCTTCTCTTTCTTTTGGCAATTAAATGTGTGTGGGCTCGACACGACGTGGTAGAGCGTGATCGGCTGTTTTGTTGATTGATTGTTATTTTGGATTTCGGGCGGGAATCTATAGGTGGTAGATAGATTAGAAGCCTTAGCGGGGTGCCGATTCACTGGGTGATCTTAGATCGCTCATTAGACTCTGTTGGTGTTTTTAGGTATAGCAGCGACGGACGCGGGAGGTCCTCGGTGTAGTGTCGGGATGGCTTGTGGCGGAGTTTTGATTCGATGATTTTGGGATGTTTTATTCGGTTCGGCAGCTGCGCTATTTTTGTGATTTGGTTGTTTATATATGTATAAAGATGATTGATTGTAAAAACTCGTTAAACGTTGTGTTCAACGTTTGATTACTTAAAAATGAAAATTGTTTCCCTGATATATGGTTTTGGTCCGAACCGACACAACTCGTTGAAGTAGTGCAAGTAGTACTGCTTGCGCTACGGATATGAGGACAGCGAAGTCGGAGACAGGTTGGTGCGAGCCTTTTGTCTCAAATCGATCCGTCTTTGGCTTCGTCCTGTGGCGAACTTTTCCTGTTCGACTTGCTCGGGTTCGATCGGTCATGTTCTTGTTTGATTGTTGGCCGGTCAGCTCGGCGGTCAGCGGAGTACGGGAAATGGGCGTTACAGAAAGTTGGTATGAATCGTCAGTGAAAGTGTATCAGTGCGGGGTAACTGGAAGAACGAAACCGTTGGTATGATGAGTTCATGAAAAGGATTGGAGGTAACGTCAGTAACAGTGAGGAAACCAGAGTGAAGTGATCGGTATGAATTGGAATGGAGGTTTAGCAAAGTTGAATTCAGATATTAAAATTCTTGGGAAGCGTACGGGAAAGAAGAATCAGTAGCGGAAACAGAGTGGGGTTATTGGTACGGATGGAGTTTGAGCTATAGAGATGTCAGGTTTTGAAATACAGATTCGTGAAGAGTGTCTCGGGGAGACAAACCAGTATCGGGAAAGATGTGGAAGTCAAAGCAAAGTGGAGAAATCAGAAGAGAAAATCTGAGCAAAGGACATACTTGTGGACGATCGAGGTTAGAGGAAGATCAGTTAGAGAGAAAAGTGACACAGTAAGGCGGGAACGGAGGTCGAGAAAAGAAGTTATGATTACGAGGGTGAGAGTAAAGCGCAAGAAAGGGAATGCCGTTTGGGTTACGGATCGAGTATTGGAGAGACAGCTATATAAGCAGTGCGAGGGCTAGTGGAAAGTTCGGGACAAGATAGCAAAGTATCAGAGAGTATTGGAAGTATGGTATGAGTGTTAAAGGTCGGGTAACGAGACATTTGGTTTATAAGAGATGAACAACAGAAGGACGTGGTAAAGCAACTTGCGGGGTTTGGTGCCAATTCAAAGTCTGTTAATGACGGAGAATTCGGGGACCGAATTCCTATAAGTGGGGAAGAATGTAATACCCTGTATCAAGAAATGGTCAACGGGTAGCAGAAAAGTCAACAGGGGCATTTCTGTAATTTCCAGAAGGTGAGGGGCATTTTGGTAAATTTACCAAAATACGAGCCGGAAGCTAAGACGGGCCAAATGTTATTCTTTTTAAGTAAAGAAAACATTTAGAAGATTAGGAATGGTGGAAATGGAGATTAAACTAGTTTTTCGGGTTATCGGGAATGGAAACCGATAAAACCGACAAAACTTGTAAAATCCATAACGGGAGCTACGGGTGTCCGTTTGAAGTAATTCAAATTGCTAAATTCATCTAAGAGCATATGAAATCTGAAAAGGAGGATTGGTGGATTTATAGAAGCAGCTAAAGGGTTTTTAAAATATTAAACATTAAACCGGTTTTTCCGAGAAACCGATACAATGTTCGGGCAAGTGAGAGGACCTTCTAAACTCCACCAAAAATTATGAAATTTGGACCACAGCCTCATGAGAAGATGTAGAAGCCACGATTAAAAGGATTCAGCAAGATTCAATGCCTAGATTAAGTTATAGATTTTAGATCATTAATGGGTGATTAATGACTAAAATTCCAAAATAAATTCATGGGAGCTTGGGCTTGGTTTGGGGATGATTGGAGCTGATATCTGAAGTCATTATGGACCTAATTCAAGCCCAGTTACAAGTTGAGCCACGAAATGAAGCAAGAAGAGGCAAAAGGAGGCCTTGTGGGTAAGATACATTGAATCTACAAAACATTTTGTGGACCAAGCTCAATGGGCTTTTTCTTGGACTTCATGAGGATAAGTAAGAGGATAAGAAGGAGTGTTTTTGGCCAACAGCTGGCCTAGGGTCGTGGCATAAGAGGAGAGTGGAGAGGAGACAAGTGGAGGGTGGAGATTAACTCCCTTTGGCTATAAAAAGGACCTCTCCCCCTCCCATTTTCTTCACAACAAAAATCTCACAAGAGAAAAGAAGAGGGAGAGGAGAGAAAGAAGAGAGAAGGAAGAGAAGAAGAAGAGAGAAGGAGGCGCAAAGGAGAAGGAGGAGAAGGAGAAGAGGAAGCCGGAGAAGAAGAAGAAGGAGGAGGAGGAAGAAGAAGAAGACCGGAGGAAGAGGAAGAGAAAGAGAAAGTGGAGAAGAGAGAGAGCCGGAAGAGAGAGAGAGCCGGAAGAGAAAGAGCCGGAAGAGAGAGAATCGGAGGAAAGAGAAAGAGAACCGGAGGAGAGAGAGAAGAGATTAGTCCGGAGGCTCAGTCGGAATCACGAAGGTCAACGGTATGGTCAAGTATGGGTCAAGGTCGGGTCAAAGAGACGGAGGTTCGGGGAAGGTTCGGGTTAGCGTTGGGTTCGTGCCGGGTCTCGTTGTTCCGCTAGTCCGTCAAGCCGTCCGTCCACGTCATCATAGCACTGTGAGTCGGCTCAAACACCGAAGTTAGAAGCATGTAGATCGAGAAATGATAAACCGTAGAAATAGGGTTTGCATACCCAGATGTGATTTAATTGGGCTTGAGAATTGAATTGACTGATTAACGATAAACTGGTTAAGGTTTAAGACGCATGTTAGGGTTGTGAGAATTAAATGGATTAAACCTGTTGTGTGCCGTTAGGTTGGTAGTAACGTTGGTTGTTGCGTGCATATAATCGTGGCATGATAGGGCCGTATATGCATATATATGTATGAAAGAACGATATCGAATGAACATATATACGAGAAGTAAGACGGAATTAAAAGACGGAATTAAACCTAACCAATGTATAAAGTATGAAAGGGGTATCGGGAATAAGTATATTGAAGGTTAAAGAAAGGTAAATGAATTAAGTAAAGAAAGATGAGACGTCGGGGAGTTTAGTAAGCTACTAGCTCTAAACCGACGGATCGGGGATTTAATAAGAGATACCTATGAAAAGGTTGAGTAAAGGGAAAGAGATGTGATTGGTGTGCCGTCTACGGATTAGCAATCCGCTAATCCAAGGTAGCGGACATGAATTGGTTAAAAGACTTTAGAAACCCTAAGAGGCCTGTGTGTGTGGTGATTATTGTTGTGTTGCTGTTGTGTGTTTGTTGTGCTTTGTTGTGCAGGCCTTTTAGATTATCTCGGTGTTGGGCCGAGCAATCCGTGTGGATACTTAACTTGGTCACTGGACCGGTTAAGTCGTGGTTGCTGACTCGGTGTGGTGCCGAGTCAGAGCGGTGGTGTTGGTGTGTGTGTGTGTGTGTAGACTTGCGGGACGTGGTGTTGAGATTGTTGTTGAGTAATGATTGCTAGAGTCTGAGCGAGTCTGCGTGTTTACTTTTCTGCACTAGGACTCTAGGGTACGTTAGATCCCGCAAGTCTAGGTGTTTGGTTACGTTCCGGTACTTCCGACCCGATTGGATCCTCGGGTAGTTACCTGATCGGACACGTGCCTTCGGGCAGTGGGGCTGGTTATGGTGTTAACCTACTGGGTGACGCCGGTGGGTGTGTGATTCGGAGAATACGGGGTCATGTCCTAGGGCCGAATCGCATGGAAACTCGGGTTGCCGGGGGTAACCGGAGTCACTGCGTATCGATGGGCTGAGAACAGTGTCCTAGCCGTTGGACTTCGTGTTGACGTCTAGGAGTCGTGGGGTTAGTTACCATGTTGGTGACAATGAGAACCCGTGGAAGTTACCGAGATCGTAGGGGCTCAGTGTTGTATTCGTATTGTTGGTGTTGCGCGATAGATAGATCGAGTTTCAATCGAGAGCATGTGCCGCAGTGTTCTCGATTCCCTTGGTTATTTATGGGATTGGTGATGGTATTGTTATCTCATTGATGGTGTGTTGGGGGTGCGACACGACGTGGTAGTGCGTGATCGACCGTTTATTATATGGATTATTGTTTTGGGATTTTGGGGACGGGAATTTATAGATGCTAGATAGACTAGTAGCCGTAGTGGGGAGCCGTCTCGCTGGGTGATCTTAGATCGCTCATTAGACTCTTTTGTGGTTTTCAGGATTAGCAGCGGCGGACGCGGGAGATCCTCGGTGTAGTCTCGGGATTTCTTGTGGCGGGATTTTGATTCGATGTTTTTGGAGTCTTGTTTCGGTTCGGCTTTTGGTACCTTGTAGTACCATTTTGTGTTGCAACACGATGATCGTTTTTATTTATGGCAATCGTTTTGTAAAGACAGTTAAACGTTGCATGTAACGTTTGATTACTCAGAAATGAATACGCTTTCCTGATATTGTGTTTTGTCCGAACCGACACAACTCACGGAAGTGGTACAAGTTGAAAAGCTTTGTATCATGGAAGTGAGGATAGCGGAGTCAAAGACGGGTTACTGCGAGCCTTTGTCTCAAACCGATCTGTCTCTGGCTTCGTCTTGTGACAAACCTTTTCTGTTTGACTTTCTCGGGTTCGACTTGGTCATGTTCTTGTTTGATTGTTGACCGGTCAGCTCGTCGGTCAGCGGATAATGGGAAAGGGGCGTTACAAAAGGTGGTATCAGAGCAGCCCGTTGACAATCAATCACAATCAATATCGACAATCAACTCAACCCCGCATTCCGCAAGTCTACTCACACACACTACCGCTCTGACTCGGCACCGTACCGAGTCAGCACCACAACTTAACCGGTCCCGTGACCGAGCTTAGTAACAATCAAGGATCGCTCGGCCCAACCCGAGACGATCTAAAGGCCTGCACAAAAGGTTAACCACAATCACATAACAAAGCAAACACGCAATCAACACACAAGCAACAGTCTACTCGGCCCAACACCGAAGTAAACCCACAATCACACAAACACCACACCAATAGGCCTATTAGGGTTTCTAACGTCTTTTAACCAATTTACGCCCGCTACCTTGGGTTAGCCGCTTGCTAACCCGTAGACGGTTCACCAACCACAACACTTCTCATTTCTTAATCAATCCTAATCATCTTTTAACCACTCCTCGATCCGTCGGTTTAGATCTAGAAGCTTACTAAGCTCCCCGACGTCTCATCATTCTTTACTTAATTCATTTAATCTCGGGAAACCCCGATACCGTTCATATACTATACGTTCGTTCAGGTTTAACTTCCGTATTTTAACATCGTCTTAATTCCCGTATATAAGTTCATTCAATATCGTTCTTTACTTATATATATATATACATATACAGCCTTAATCATGCAACGACTATATGAATGCATCACGCAACGATACTACCAACCTAGCGGCACACAACAGGTTTAATTCATTTAAGTCTAGCATGCTTCTTTAACCCTAGCCGGTTTACCGTTAATTCAGTCAATCTCTCAATTCAATTCAATTTAATATTCATGGGTATGCATTCATATCTCTACGGTTTCCCATTTATCATCTATATGCAACTACAGTGTTTTGAGCCGACTCACAGTGATATGACGGAACGAACGGCACGGATGCGGATACGGATTCCCGAGACCCCGAACTAAACCCGAACCTCTCCGAATACACGAACACGAACTCCGAAGCTTCCCGAACACCCGTACATAAACCGCAAACACAAAACCGGCCGGAGTCAACGCATTGACCGGCGTTGACCACGGCGTTGACCGACGTTGACTTTGACCTCCGATTGACCGTTGACTTTGACCGTTGACTTTGACTTTGACCATTGACTTTGACTTTGACCAATCTTGAACCGGTTGACCACTCTGAACCAACTGAACCGATGCAATCAAACCAAACCGACTGAACCGTCTTAAATTGAACCGGTTAGGTTAAACCGGTTTTGAGTCAACCGTTGACCGGGTTGACCGGTTAACCTAAACCGACTCAAATCAAACCGAACCATCTTCAATATTGAACCAAACCAATGCTAAACCAACACCAGTGAACCGGCGGAAGAGAGAGACGGCGGAAGAAGGATTCCGGCGACTTCTCCGGCGTTGACCGGCGGTGGTCCGGCGTTGACCGGCCGGTTCACCCCTTTTTCCGGCGACTCAGGTGGTGATCTACATATCAAACTGATCGGAAAGAGGAGATCTATGCATCCACAGCTTCAAAACGTCCAGATCTGATGAAGGATGAGAGAGATACACCAAAACTCCAACCGCAGCAACTTTCCGGCCAGTTTCCGGAAAGATCCGGCGACGGCGGTCATAGATGGCTGGATGGCGGTTGTAGAGGAGGGAGAGAGGAGTCCACTGGGCTTTGCAGAAGTGGATTAGGGTTTATATTGAGAGAGATATGGTGTTTTTAGTGTTTGGAGGTCTTATGAACACTCAAGAACACTTTGAATGTTCTTGAGGTTCTATGAAGATTCATATGAATTTTCTGGGTTTTCTGGATGAATCTAGAGAGAAGGGAGAGCATCTGGTCGTGGGTGAGGCTAGAGAGAGAGTGGGAAGAGTGAAATGAATTTGGTGAAGGGTTTTTGGTACATTGAACAAAAACATATGCTTCACATAAGGTATTGACACCTCAAGGGGTGAGGCTGGCGACCTGGTGGTGAGACACCTGTCTCTGGAGCCTCTTCTTATCCACAAAATCAAGCCCAAAACCGGCCCAAACCACTTCTCAATCCCTTTTGCAATTTCTTCTCGGTTTCCTCGGTTTCGCGATAATTATTTTAGAAAATATCATATGATTCTTATAAATCCACAAACCTCCAAAATCTGATTCTCCCTGATTTTATATGAATTTAGCAACTTGAATAACCTCATTTGGAGTTCCCTAGCTCCGGTTATGAATTTCCGAAATTTTCCCGGTTTTGCTCGGGTTTCACCCGACACTCCGAAAAATACATTTCTGCTCCGTTTCTTTGAATTCTGATCTTGTAAATGTTCTTTAGGGTTCAAAAAGAGAACATTTGGCCCGTCTCGTCTTCCGTCTCAAACTTTGGCAAAATTACCATTTTGCCCCTGGGTTTGGCAAAATTACAATTTTGCCCCTGTTGACTTTTCTTCTGCCCGTTGACCATATTTTGTGATATGGGGTATCACATTCTTCCCCACTTACAGGAATTCGGTCCCCGAATTCTCCGTCACTACCAGACTTTGAATCGGTTCCAACTCTTGTAAGTTGCTCTGTCACCCGCTTCCAACGCTTCCGTATTCGACCACTGCTGCATACCACTGACACCCGACGTTACGGCGACCCTTCTGTTTCATACCATACTATCCCACTGATATCATCAACTGTTCTACTCTCGCTTCCAGTCTTGTATTCTATACTGTGCTTCGCGCTTACCTGTCTTCCTCCGTCCATCCGTCCCGACCTCGATCTTGTTCCCGTTGGTTTCTCTCCTTTGATTCGCATTCTGACTTCCCCACTCTGCTTCGTCTCCCATGTCTTTCACGGTACTGGTTCGTCTTTCCCGAGACACTCTTCAAGAATCTGCATTCCAACCCTAACGTCATTACGGCTCTAACTCCATTCGCACTGATAACCCCCTCTGATACGACTTCTTCCTTCTCACGCATCTTGGTTCCTGAATCCGACTTTACTGTTTTTCTCTTCCATTCACACTGACGGCTTCGCTCTGGTTTCCACACGGCCACTGTCGCTATTGATCCTTACATCTCTTTTTGCTAACTCATCATACCAACCGCTTCGCTCCTTCCGCTGCTCTGTACTGACGCTTCCCCACTGACACTCCACACCGACTGCTTCACTTCCCGGGTCAACTCGTCTCGCGGTCTCCTTACACTCCATCTCGCTTTCGGGTTCGGGTTCGGTCTCGTACTCGTATCGCATCGTCCATTCCGTCCTACATTCAACACAACAATTTTTCACTGGAGCGGTGAATTCAAACCAATCCATTCCCCGATATCACTTCCTCATAGAAATATAGTTAGTTAATCATGTACCCAATGGTCACCCATGATTAAGTAACGATACTCTATAATTCCGCTCTCTCGTGAATCGATAGTCGATTCCATCAATTCTCACGTTAGCTCAACACCTTAAATGAAAAGGTTCTAACACATCTATTCACAATGACTAACGATTGCGAAGCTATCCAACCAATAGCTTACCACCACCACCCACATTCCGCACATGCTAAGCATGTCATAACACTAGCACTCTCCCAGTGCTACATCACTCACGAAACACAACCCCAAATTAACTAATGCGCCACACAAGCAGTAGATAAAACATACAAGCAAATAATTGCAAAACAACTAATTACCACACACAGCCAAACAATCATCAGATCGCTCCAGATATGTCGTCAGTCTGGGTTTAGGTTATGATGAACGGTCATCAGTTCCGCTCATCATCAGACTTCACATGGTAATTCGTTTGCATCACAAAACCATCACACGCATGCAAACAATTACTACGAAAGTCATAATGATAAGTGAACAATCTGCATCACATACATACACAAAAACAACGACATACGCATGTCTCGAGGTTTATAGAAATACATAGAGAAACAGAGATACAACCATAAGATGTCCGTCATCAACAACCCAACCCACAAACTGCACTGCCATATCCTGGAGATGTTCCCAACAACATACGAAACCCGTCGATCTGGATACACACAAACAACAACATAGTTAGAGCCCATACTCACATGGCCTAACTACTCAAACCCTAACAGCCCCAGCACGACCGAAATTCCATACAGAACCGGCATCGCGGCTCGCGCCGGTAACCACTGGCAGGCGCGCCAGGAGGGTGTGGTGGGTGTGCCTCTATGGTCGGCGGTCCGACCTTCTGCGGCTCTGCTATCGGACACATCTGCGCTACGTAACCTCTGCGACCACAACTCTCGCAAAACAGAACGGGCGCTGGACGTGGCCCATGGTAACACTCTGCCGCCTGGTAATCTGTCGCTCTGCATAACTGACAAGATGACACCGATCCCGAAGAAGGCTCCTGAAAACACTCGGCTTCTTGATGTCCCCGACTTCCACAAGTCTGACAATAGTAGGGGCTCGGTACCGGCTGATACGTCTCACGGTAACGTGGATCGACTGGTCGTGGACACCAATACAAATGAAAACCCTGAACTCTGCAGGCGCTACGTGTCTGGCATACTGGCATTTGCGGTACTGATGCTGGCGTGTCTTCTAGTGGCATATCCGGTGATACAACTGGCTCGGTCGTTGGTGTCTTTGGAGATGTAACCTACTCAAACTGATTGCTCGACCCCGACGTCGACATCGGCGCTACTCATGTGGCCGACTCCCTCTCTGAGTGTGGCTCGACACCATCGAGTGAGGGATCTCCTGACCTCTGCGGCGATCCCGGCTGATGATGCGGCCCGACATGCTGCTCCAAAACGTCCGCTAATATCGCCATCTGCTCGTCCATCTGATGCGCCCACTGCGCATGCTGCTCCGGATCCAACGGCTCCATATTCATATCAAAAACTAGGTGTACCTGGTCCAACTGAAAGTCCCCTCCACCTAGTGGAATGAAGTCCGACTCATGCAGACTGAAGGGTGGTGGCACATCATGTGCCTCAAGCTGCATCCCCGCTGGTACTGTAGGTGCCTCCAACTGAGGTGGGAATGATGGCAACCCATAATCCACGAATCCCAAATATCCCGTCACTCCTGCGGTCGGGTCTGCGGTACCTGCGTCGTCCTGTAGAGATGGAGGTAACGGGTCTGGTAATGGCCTCCAATCCACAGCGGCTGCTCTCACTCCCTGTTGCACACGGGGAACAACTGGCGGCCGATCTGATACCCGCGAACCCTGCGACTGACCCTGCGGTGCTATCCTCAGACCTGCCTGATGCTGGTCTACCAACGCCTGGTACTCTGCCCGAGTCATCCGACGCTCACCCATACTGCTCGCTATTGTCGCTCACACCCAATGCACACACCCACACACACTCCTGCCAGGGACACTCTGCTGCTGTCTGCAATCATAAACCACAAATAAAAATTAGTTCACATAATACAAATTTTCTACCCCATCCCAACCTCGGAGTTACGAACGCGGCTCGGTTTCCTAATGGATGCTTGGGTAAGACACAATTTTGACTCGATAAAACCACGGAAAATACTCAGAAATGAACAACTTTGAAACCCATGTAGAACCATGCTCTGATACCACCTTTCTGTAACGCCCCTTTCCCATTCTCCGCTGACCGTCGAGCTGACCGGTCAACAATCAAACAAGAACATGACCGATCGAACCCGAGCAAGTCGAACACGAAAAGTTCGTCACTGGACGAAGCCAGAGACAGATCGGTTTGAGACAAAGGCTCGCACCAATCCAACCTTGACTCCGCTATCCTCACTTCCATAATGCAAGTCGGCCGTCTTGCACTACTTCAGCGAGTTGTGTCGGTTCGGACTAAACACAATATCAGGAAAACATATTCATTTCTGAGTAAATCAAACGTTCAGTACAACGTTTAATCGTCACTTTACAAATCGTTTTCATCAATAAACAATCAATCACGCCAATCAATACAAAAGAGGCGTCAAGCCGAACCGAAAGAAAAACCCCAAAATCATCGAATCAAAACCCCGCCACAAGCCATCCCGAAACTACACCGAGGACCTCCCGCGTCCGTCGCTGCTACACCTGAAAAACACAAACAGAGTCTAATGAGCGATCTAAGATCACCCAGTGAATCGGCTCCCCACTAAGGTTTCTAATCTATCTATCATCTATAGATTCCCGCCCGAAAACCCCTAAATAACAATCAACATAGCAAATAGCCGATCACGCACTACCACGTCGCGTCGAGCCCACACACAATCAATTGCCAAAAGAAAGAGAAGGCGATTAGAGGAAATCGGGAGCACTGCGGCACATGTCCCCGATTGAGACTCGATCTATATACCGCGCACTACCAACTACACCAAAAACACACACGCTGGGCCCCTACGATCTTGGTAACTTCCACGGGTTCTCACCGTTACCGATATGGCAACTAACCCACGACTTCTAGCCGTCCACACAACGACTAGAATACCGTTCTCTGTCCATCGATACGCGGTGACTCCGGTTACCCCCGGCAACCCGAGCTTCCATGCAGTCCGGCCCTAGGACGCGACCCCGTATTCTCCGGACTACACCCTACAGACGTCACTCCATAGGTTCGCACCTGCCAGAACTAACTGACCAGGTTCTCAATTCCCGAGGATCCAATCAGGATGGAAGTACCAGCACGTAAACAAACACCTAGACTTGCGGGATCTAACGCACCCTAGAGTCCTAGTGCAGAAATGTAAACACGCAGACTCGCTTGGACTCTAGGGTGCGTTAGATCCCGCAAGTCTAGGTGTTTGATTACGTGCTGGTACTTACATCCTGATTGGATCCTCGGGAATTGAGAACCTGGTCAGTTAGTTCTGGCAGGTGCGAACCTATGGAGTGACGTCTGTAGGGTGTAGTCCGGAGAATACGGGGTCGCGTCCTAGGGCCGAACTGCATGGAAGCTCGGGTTGCCAGGGGTAACCGGAGTCACCGCTTATCGATGGACAGAGAACGGTGTTCTAGTCGTTGTGTGGACGGCTAGAAGTCGTGGGTTAGTTACCATATCGGTAACGGTGAGAACCCGTGGAAGTTATCAAGATCGTAGGGGCCCAGCGTGTGTGTTTTTGGTGTAGTTGGTAGTGCGCGGTAGATAGATCGAGTCTCAATCGGGGACATGTGCCGCAGTGCTCCCGATTTCCTCTAATCGCCTTCTCTTTCTTTTGGCAATTGATTGTGTGTGGGCTCGACGCGACGTGGTAGTGCGTGATCGGCTATTTGTTATGTTGATTGTTATTTAGGGGTTTTCGGGCGGGAATCTATAGATGATAGATAGATTAGAAACCTTAGTGGGGAGCCGATTCACTGGGTGATCTTAGATCGCTCATTAGACTCTGTTTGTGTTTTTCAGGTGTAGCAGCGACGGACGCGGGAGGTCCTCGGTGTAGTTTCGGGATGGCTTGTGGCGGGGTTTTGATTCGATGATTTTGGGGTTTTTCTTTCGGTTCGGCTTGACGCCTCTTTTGTATTGATTGGCGTGATTGATTGTTTATTGATGAAAACGATTTGTAAAGTGACGATTAAACGTTGTACTGAACGTTTGATTTACTCAGAAATGAATATGTTTTCTTGATATTGTGTTTAGTCCGAACCGACACAACTCGCTGAAGTAGTGCAAGACGGCCGACTTGCATTATGGAAGTGAGGATAGCGGAGTCAAGGTTGGATTGGTGCGAGCCTTTGTCTCAAACCGATCTGTCTCTGGCTTCGTCCTGTGACGAACTTTTCCTGTTCGACTTGCTCGGGTTCGATCGGTCATGTTCTTGTTTGATTGTTGACCGGTCAGCTCGACGGTCAGCGGAGAATGGGAAAGGGGCGTTACAGAAAGGTGGTATCAGAGCATGGTTCTACATGGGTTTCAAAGTTGTTCATTTCTGAGTATTTTCCGTGGTTTTATCGAGTCAAAATTGTGTCTTACCCAAGCATCCATTAGGAAACCGAGCCGCGTTCGTAACTCCGAGGTTGGGATGGGGTAGAAAATTTGTATTATGTGAACTAATTTTTATTTGTGGTTTATGATTGCAGACAGCAGCAGAGTGTCCCTGGCAGGAGTGTGTGTGGGTGTGTGCATTGGGTGTGAGCGACAATAGCGAGCAGTATGGGTGAGCGTCGGATGACTCGGGCAGAGTACCAGGCGTTGGTAGACCAGCATCAGGCAGGTCTGAGGATAGCACCGCAGGGTCAGTCGCAGGGTTCGCGGGTATCAGATCGGCCGCCAGTTGTAGACTAGCAGCCGTAGTGGGGAGCCGTCTCGCTGGGTGATCTTAGATCGCTCATTAGACTCTTTTGTGATTTTCAGGTTTAGCAGCGGCGGACGCGGGAGATCCTCGGTGTAGTCTCGGGATTGCTTGTGGCGGGATTTTGATTCGACGGTTTTGAGATTTTATTTCGGTTCGGCTTTTGGTACCATTTAGTACCATTTTGTGTTGCAACACGATGATCCTTTTTATTTATGGCAATCGTTTTGTAAAGACAGTTAAACGTTGCATGTAACGTTTGATTACTCAGAAATGAATACGCTTTCCTGATATTGTGTTTTGTCCGAACCGACACAACTCACGGAAGTGGTACAAGTTGAAAAGCTTTGTATCATGGAAGTGAGGATAGCGGAGTCAAAGACGGGTTAGTGCGAGCCTTTGTCTCAAACCGATCTGTCTCTGGCTTCGTCTTGTGACAAACCTTTTCTGTTTGACTTGCTCGGGTTCGACTTGGTCATGTTCTTGTTTGATTGTTGACCGGTCAGCTCGTCGGTCAGCGGATAATGGGAAAGGGGCATTAAAAAAGGTGGTATCAGAGCATGGTTCTGCATGGGTTTCGAAGCTATTCATTTCTGAGTGTTTTCCGTGTTTTATCGAGTCAAAATTGTGTTTTTACCCAAGCATCCATTAGGAAACCGAGCCGCGTCCGTGAATTCGGGGTTGGGATGGTGTAGGAATTGTATTATTTGTACTAATGTTTATCTGCGTTTTGTTTGCAGTCAGCAGCATAGTGTCCCTGGACGGATTGTGTGTGGGTGTGTGTGCATAGAGTGGGATATGATCAAGCAGTATGAGTCATCATTGGATGAGTGCGGCACAGTATCGGGCGCAGTTAGAGCAACACCAGACGAGTTTGAAGACGCAGCCTGGACAGTCACAGGGTTCTCGGGCATTTGATCGACCACCGGTTTGACCGCGAGGACAGCAGGGAGCGAGAGTAGCCGCCAATGGATATCGTTTCCTGACCCGTTACCTCAAGCTCTACAGGACGAGACAGTTATCAGAGCCGGTAACACTACCGGAGCCAGTGGTACTGCCAGGGTTTCAGCCGCCGATTCTTGAGGCGCATGACGTGCCATTACCTAGCTCACAGGTGTTGGAGTTTAATCCGCCCAGCAGGACAGATTTTATGGTGGACCCATTGCACGAAGCCATAGACATGGATATGGAGCCGCAAGTGGCGATATCAGAGATGTTCTGGAGCAGCAGATTGATCCGTATCACCAGCCGGATCCATCTTTGAGTTCGCCTCGGACACCATTTGACTGATCCGCGTCACCACCGTTTGACCCTACAGAGCCATTCACGGAGGCTGAGCCAGTGTCTGAGTCAGACACGTGATTTGAGTCAGTGACACCGCCGGGTACTCCACCGTCTGAGCCAATGGTACCACCGAAGACCACACCAGCGGGTACGTCGGAGACGCCACCAGCAATGCCTGCATACCGGATGTGTAGTGCATGCGGAGTTCAGGGTTATCGTGCGTTCGAGTGTTTCAGAATCTTTCTCTGGGGTATGTATCCTCTTGTCAGTTGTGTGGCGCTTCGGATCACCAGGCACCAGCTTGTTATCATGGGCCACGCCCAGCGCCTGTTACCATCTGTCAGCTTTGTGGTTGCGGGGAACATGTTGCGTGTTTATGTCCGACGGAAGAGCTGCAGTGAGTTGGAGCACCGTTCGGAGATGCACACCCACCACATCCTCCCGGCACACATGCCAGTGGTTACCACCACGAACCGCAATGCCGCCTGTGTTGGGCATTCCGGTCGTGTTGGGGCTGTTAGGGCTAAGATAGTTAGGCCCAGGTAAGTAAGGGCTCTAACTCGTTGTTTGATGTGTGTAGATCGGCATGTGATCGTCGCTGACGATTTGGTTGCGTGTAGTGGTGTTTCTTGTGGGACGGATTGGTAACCGTTAATATGTAGACTTCGACGGACCTACGTATCTAAAACTCTATGTGGTGATTAGATGTTTTATTTACGTAGTGGATGTGAAGTGTTTCGGTTGTTATTTTGAGTAGCGGAGTGGTTATATTGCATACTCATGATGGTCGTGAATGCAATATAGTTACGATGTGAAAATGAATGATGGTCCGAGCAAACGGTTTCCATCCGAACCCTGAGAGACAACTGCAATCGCCGATTTGCTTGATTGATTGTGTGTGTGATATTTATTTGCTTATGTGTTTATGCTTGCGTGCTTTATCTAATGCTTGAGTGGTGCATTAGATAATTGGGGATTGTGTTTCGTTCATTGGTGTAGCACTGTTGAGTTGCTCGTTGTTGTTTATGGCATGCATAGCATTCCAGAATCATTGATGGTGTGGGTAAGCCATTCGAGTGGTAGTTATATTTTGTTGGCTTGAGTAGTTTGAATGTTATCGTTGTCGTTAAGTTGGTAAAAATAAAAAGAGTGTGAGAACCTTTCGTTAAAGTGTTGAGCTAACTCGAGAATGGTTGGATTCGACCGTCAATTCACGAGAAAGCGGAATTATAGAATATCGTTACTTAATCATGGGTAACCGTTGGGTACATGATTAACTAACTATATCTCTATGAGGAAGTGATATCGAGGGATGGATTGGTTTGAATTTCACCACTCCTGTGAAAGTTGTTGAGATTGTTGATGTAGGACGTGATGGACGATTTGACGAGGTCACGAGACCGAGCCCGAACCCGAGAGACGAGATGTATTTCAGGAAGCGGTTTGACCCGAGCCTGCAAGAAAGGTAGTGCGGTTTCAGAAAAGAGTTTGGGTATCAATGACAGGAGAAATCAAGACGGATGAGTTTAATAAGTTAGCAAAGAGATTCAGAAGCATCAGAGTTAGTGGAGAAGTCCGTTCGAGGATATCAGTGGGAAGAAAAGTTTTGGAATCAATGAAGCGTGGAAATCAGTGATCGAGGAAGTTCAAGGCATGCATAAGTATGGAGGTTCAGACGGAAGGGAGGAAATCGATATGACCATAATATCGGTCGGTCGGGAGCGGTAATCATTGGGAACAAGTTAAGCGACAGGAATGAAGGATGAGTTATTATGGCGTGATCGGGGAAGTAAAGAAAAGTGGAAAAAACCTAGAGTATTAGTCGGCGCAGATGGGATCAGAAACCCGAATAGAGCAGTTCAGTCGAGATCATTGGTATCGAGAATCAAGATCGGAGCCAGTAAAACAATCAGTGAGAAACCAGAAGTAATCATGAATCAAGCAATTCAGTGTGGGAAGGTCAAGATATCGGTATATTGAGCTTTGTGCAAGACCAAGTTTTGCAGAAATCAGTTGAGAATCGGGAATGTAGTTGCAGTTGGTTCGGAATTCAAGCAGTATCAGATGGCGCAGATAAAAACAAGACTCGGGGTGAAGCCGTGCAGTCAAGGGCAATGAATGTGAAATCACAGTACAGATCGATGTAGAGAAGTTTGGTGCAAGCCAATGGTTCAAAAGTTAGTATGCATCGAAAGAGCGGGTGCACTTTGAGATCAGAGCGGAAGCAGCGAAGCGGAGTTAGATTAGATTGAGAGACGGAGACTTACAGAATTTAGTTCCCAA
This sequence comes from Orychophragmus violaceus, assembly GCA_030180135.1. Classification (NCBI taxonomy): domain Eukaryota; kingdom Viridiplantae; phylum Streptophyta; class Magnoliopsida; order Brassicales; family Brassicaceae; genus Orychophragmus; species Orychophragmus violaceus. Next base: position 103,358,133 of record CM058237.1, on the reverse strand, counting down.
TTCGAAGTTAGTTAGTAACAGAGAATTCGGGGACGGAATTCCTGTAAGTGGGGAAGAATGTAATACCCTGTATCAAGAAATGGTCAACGGGTAGCAGAAAAGTCAACAGGGGCATTTCTGTAATTTCCAGAAGGTGAGGGGCATTTTGGTAAATTTACCAAAATACGAGCCGGAAGCTAAGACGGGACAAATGTTATTCTTTTTAAGTAAAGAAAACATTTAGAAGATCAGGAATGGTGGAAACGGAGATTAAACTAGTTTTTCGGGTTATCGGGAATGGAAACCGATAAAACCGACAAAACTTGTAAAATCCATAACGGGAGCTACGGGTGTCCGTTTGAAGTAATTCAAATTGCTAAATTCATCTAAGAGCATCTGAAATCTGAAAAGGAGGATTGGTGGATTTATAGAAGCAGCTAAAGGGTTTTTAAAATATTAAACATTAAACCAGTTTTTCCGAGAAACCGATACAATGTTCGGGCAAGCGAGAGGACCTTCTAAACTCCACCAAAAATTATGAAATTTGGACCACAGCCTCATGAGAAGATGTAGAACCACGGTTAAAAGGATTCAGCAAGATTCAATGCCTAGATCATTAATGGGTGATTAATGACTAAAATTCCAAAATAAATTCATGGGAGCTTGGGCTTGGTTTGGGGATTATTGGAGCTGATATCTGAAATCATTATGGACCTAATTCAAGCCCAGTTACAAGTTGAGCCACGAAATGAAGCAAGAAGAGGCAAAAGGAGGCCTTGTGGGTAAGATACATTGAATCTACAAAACATTTTGTGGACCAAGCTCAATGGGCTTTTTCTTGGACTTCATGAGGATAAGAAAGAGGATAAGAAGGAGTGTTTTTGGCCAACAGCTGGCCTAGGGTCGTGGCATAAGAGGAGAGTGGAGAGGAGACAAGTGGAGGGTGGAGATTAACTCCCTTTGGCTATAAAAAGGACCTCTCCCCCTCCCATTTTCTTCACAACAAAAACTCACAAGAGAAAAGAAGAGGGAGAGAAGAGAAAGAAGAGAGAAGGAAGAGAAGAAGAAGAGAGGAGGAGGCGCAAAGGAGAAGGAGGAGGAGGAGAAGAGGAAGCCGGAGAAGAAGAAGAAGAAGAAGAAGAAGGAGGAGGAGGAAGAGGAAGAAGACCGGAGAAGAGGAAGAGAGAGAGAAAGTAGAGAGAGAAAGTAGAGAGAGAAAGAAGAAAGAGAAAGTGTAGAAGAGAGAGAGAGCCGGAAGAGAGAGAGCCGGAAGAGAAAGAGCCGGAAGAGAGAGAACCAGAGGAAAGAGAAAGAGAACCGGAGGAGAGAGAGAAGAGATTAGTCCGGAGGCTCAGTCGGAATCACGAAGGTCAATGGTATGGTCAAGTATGGGTCAAGGTCGGGTCAAAGAGACGGAGGTTCGGAGAAGGTTCGGGTTAGCGTTGGGTTCGTACCGGGTCTCGTTGTTCCGCTAGTCCATCAATCCGTCCGTCCATCGTCATAATAGCAATGTGAGTCGGCTCAAACACCGTAGATGAAGCATATAGAACGGGAAATGAGAAACCATAGAATTAAGTAATTGCATACCCGAGTTGAGACTAATTGGTGTTTGATGACTGAATTGACGGAATATCGGTAAATTGGTTAGGGTTCAAGACGCATGCTAAGAGTATAACATTAAACGGACTAAACCTGTTGTGTGCTGCTAGGTTGCTAGTAATGTTGATTGGTGCATTCATATAGCCGTGACGGGATAGGGCTGTATATGCATATATATATGTATGAAAGAACGATACTGAATGTACGTATATACGGAAAGTAAGACGAAATTAAAAGATGGGATTAAACCTAACAAACGTAAGGTGTATGAATCGATATCGGGCTTGAGCTTAATAAAGTTAAATAAAGGAATGAATGGAGTAAATGAATGATGAGACGTCGGGGAGTTTAGTAAGCTACTAGCTCTAAACCGACGGATCGGGGATGTGATAAAAGATACTTGAAAAAGTAAGAAAACGGGAAAGTGTGTGATTGGTGTGCCGTCTACGGATTAGCAATCCGCTAATCCAAGGTAGCGGACTCGAATGGGTTAAAAGTGAACGTTAATGAGATATGGGTCGTCTACGGGTTAGCAATCCGCTAATCCAAGGTAGCGGATGTGAATTGGTTAAAAGACGTTAGAAACCCTTAATAGGCCTGATTGTGTGGTGATGGTGTTATTGTGTTGTTGTGTGGTTGTTTCGGTGAGCTTTTGTGCAGGCCTATTCGATCGTCTCGTTGTGGGCCGAGCGATCCGTGTGGTTACTTAACTTGGTCACGAGACCGGTTAAGTCGTGGTTGCTGGCTCGGTGTGGTGCCGAGTCAGAGCGGTGGTGGTTGTGTGTGTGTGTGTGTGTGTGTAGACTTGCGGGACGTGGTTTTGGGATTGTTGTTGATTATTGATGCTGAACGATTGCTAGAGTCCGAGCGAGTCCGCGTGTTTACTTTCCTGCACAAGGACTCTAGGGTGCGTTAGATCCCGCAAGTCTAGGTGTTTGGTTACGTTCCGGTACTTCCGACCCGATTGGATCCTCGGGTAGTTACCTGATCGGACACGTGCCTTCGGGCAGTGGGGCTGGTTATGGTGTTAACCTACTGGGTGACGCCGGTAGGTGTGTGATTCGGAGAATACGGGGTCACGTCCTAGGGCCGAATCGCATGGAAACTCGGGTTGCCGGGGGTAACCGGAGTCACTGCGTATCGATAGGCTGAGAACAGTGTCCTAGCCGTTGGACTTCGTGTTGACGTCTAGGATTCGTGGGGTTAGTTACCATGTTGGTGACAATGAGAACCCGTGGAAGTTACCGAGATCGTAGGGGCCCAGTGTTGTATTCGTATTGTTGGTGTTGCTCGGTAGATAGATCGAGTTTCAATCGAGAGCATGTGCCGCAGTGTTCTCGGTTCCCTTGGTTATTTATGGGATTGGTGATGGTATTGTTATTTCATTGATGGTGTGTTGTGGGTGCGACACGACGTGGTAGTGCGTGATCGACCGTTTATTATATGGATTGTTGTTTTGGGATTTTGGGGACGGGAATTTATAGATGCTAGATAGACTAGCAGCCGTAGTGGGGATCCGTCTCGCTGGGTGATCTTAGATCGCTCATTAGACTCTTTTGTGGTTTTCAGGTTTACCAGCGGCGGACGCGGGAGATCCTCGGTGTAGTCTCGGGATTGCTTGTGGCGGGATTTTGATTCGACGGTTTTGAGATTTTATTTCGGTTCGGCTTTTGGTACCATTTAGTACCATTTTGTGTTGCAACACGATGATCGTTTTTATTTATGGCAATCGTTTTGTAAAGACAGTTAAACGTTGCATGTAACGTTTGATTACTCAGAAATGAATACGCTTTCCTGATATTGTGTTTTGTCCGAACCGACACAACTCACGGAAGTGGTACAAGTTGAAAAGCTTTGTATCATGGAAGTGAGGATAGCGGAGTCAAAGACGGGTTAGTGCGAGCCTTTATTTCAAACCGATCTGTCTCTGGCTTCGTCTTGTGACAAACCTTTTCTGTTTGACTTGCTCGGGTTCGACTTGGTCATGTTCTTGTTTGATTGTTGACCGGTCAGCTCGTCGGTCAGCGGATAATGGGAAAGGGGCGTTACAGCGTGTGTATCTGGTAGAGGCGAAGCATCTGAATCGCTGCTGATCTCGATTACCATTCATTCCGCTGCCATCTGAGGTAAACACGAGATCGATTGATTCAATACTATAACCCTAGATCCTAGGCTTTCCAACAGTGGTTTCAGAGCTATTAGGGTTTAATTCATTGAATCAAAAGCATGTAATTCGAAAACTGATGTATTTGAATAGATTTATGCTTGTTGTTTCATGTTTTGATCAAGAAAAAACTCGGTTTTAGTCTGTGATTTAAAACGATGAACTTGTATTTCGCATGGTGTCGATCGACACTAATCTTGTGTCGGTCGACACGCCGCAAAAACGCGTATAAAATTTTAGGGTTCCGATCTTAGAGATCGGATTTCCTGTTACCCTAATGTGTCGATCAACATACTGGGTGCGTCGGTCGACACATTTATAATTGGTTGATTTCGGTTTAAATTAGATTTACTGGTTATCGACCCGGTTCAATTGGATTGAACCGGAAAAGCCAATTTGGTTTTGGTTAGGTCATGTCGAACGACATAGTGATGTGTGTCGATTGACATGGATCATTAAACCGGACCGGTTCAATTAGATTGAGCCGATTAAGGAAATTTGATCCGGTTTGACCGGTTATCGAAATCCGGTTTAAATTAGGTTGTGTCGACCGACACCAATGGTTGGTGTCGATCGACACACCACTCGCAGATTTGGTGGTTGAACCTCAAATTGCGAATACCAAACCAAATTTAATCCAATGTTCTAGATTAACCTAAACTTAATAAATCTAGATGTTTTAATTAACTTAAAAACTTCTTGGATGCATATTGGATATGCATCAAGATTAAATAGTTCTTTTCCTCAACTAAATATCAAGTGATCTTGATGTCTTGCCCAACCTTGTCTACTGTCAAGACTCGTTTCGTTGTTGGATAGTCTTGGAGTCCTTGGTATCCACAACTACATGAGTAAGGCAGGTGACCATTGATAGACTTGCAGTGCGACTGTCAATGATCACAAGACTGAAGAGATTGGTTTACTTGACTGGGCTATCAGAAGTTCTGGGCCCAGAGACATCAGAGTGGGTAAGACATGGATTGTCTTATCTGCGACCAAGAGTTGTACTGGGTACAATTAACAATGATTTGTTTACCTAGATAACTAAAGTTCGGGTGATGGCGAGTCGCCCACTCAAATTTTGGTGAAGTAAGGATCTTGGTTCATTGTATTCATCTGAGGAAACATAGTGTTGAATACAATGCGATTTTTCTTATTGGATAAGAATTCTCATTTCCTTGAACATCATAACTAAAACCTCTACCTCTTTCAATTACAGCTATGTCTGTCCCAACTCACATCAACACTTTCTCGCTAAGATCCGTCCTTGAGAAGGACAATCTTAATGGATCAAATTTCTTGGAATGGTATCGGAACCTGAGAATAGTTCTCAGGCAGGAGAACAAGGAATATGTCCTTACAAGAGTTCTCCCCGAGAGGCCACGTTCCAATGCCACACAGGCAGATAAGAATGCTTGGGATAAACATTCTGCTGATGTCAAAGACGTTAATTGTCTAATGCTGGCGACTATGAACTCTGAGCTGCAGAAGCAATATGAGAACGTATTGTCACTGATTGAGATGATTAACAGCCTGAAAGCATTGTTTCATGAGCAAGCTCGCACAGAGAGATACCAGACGGTTAAATCTCTCATGGATTGCAAGCTGGCTAAGGACAGTCCGGTGAGTCCTCATGTCCTTAAAATGATGGGTTACATTGATAACCTGGGGAAACTGGACTGTGCCATTAGCCAGGAGCTAGCCACTGACATGATTCTGCAGTCTTTGCCGTCGTGTTTTGATTAGTTCATCATGAACTATAACATGCAAAACATGACTAAGACATTGACTGAGTTGCACGGCATGCTGAAGACAGCAGAGCCGAATCTCAAGAAGGCAACTCCTAATGTACTGATGGTACAAGGGGGTAAAAGGTTTAAGAAACCTAGTAAGGATAAGGGAAAAGCTAAAGCTGTCCAGACTAAGAGTCAAGACAAGCCCAAGCCCAAGCCCAAATCCGGGCCTTCTCCAGAGGACAAATGCAACTATTGCATGCAGCTAGGGCATTGGAAGAGAGACTGCAAGAAGTTCATGGAAGATTACAAGAAGCTGAAGAAGACGTATGATGCGTCTGATTCAGGTATTTATGTTATCGAACTTAATGTTATGACTCCTAGTTCTACTTCGTGGGTATTGGATACCGGCTGCGGTGCTCATATTTGTACTAATATGCAGGCACTAAGAAACAGTAGAACGCTGAAGAAAGGACACGTTGAGCTACGGGTCGGGAATGGAGCTAAGGTTGCTGCACTGGCCGTAGGCACTTATGATTTGTCTTTACCTTCTGGCATGGTTTTAGAATTGAATAATTGCTACTTTGTACCTGCGATTAGCAGAAACATAATTTCAGTTTCCGTTTTGGATTTGGAAGATTTTGATTTTGCTATTAAGAATAAAGTTTGTTCTTTTCATCGTAATGGTACATTTTATGGTAGCGCCCCATTAGATAATGGGTTATATGTCTTAAACCAAGAAATGCATGTCTTTAACATAAATACAAAGCGGTTTAAGTCAAATGACGAAAACCCGACTTTCTTATGGCATTGTCGTTTGGGCCACATCAATGAGAAACGCATTCAGAGGCTCCATCGTAATGGGCTTCTGGGCTCATTTGATTTTGAATCATGTGAGAAATGCGAATCTTGCTTGATGGGCAAAATGGCTAGGGCCCCTTTCAACAAACCAAATGAAAGGGCCAGTGACTTGTTGGGCCTTATTCATACTGATGTATGTGGGCCAATGAGCACTGTTGCCAGAGGAAATTACAAGTACTTCATTACCTTTACTGATGACTTCAGTAGGTATGGCTATGTCTATTTGATGAGACATAAGTCAGAATCCTTTGATAGATTCAAGGAGTTCAAGAATGAAGTACAGAACCAACTTGGAAAAAGTATCAAAGTTCTGCGGTCGGATCGCGGAGGAGAATACTTGAGTCAAGAGTTCAGTGACTATCTGAGCGAGTGTGGAATTGTTTCACAACTCACTCCTCCTGGAACACCCCAATGGAATGGAGTATCAGAGAGGAGGAATCGAACTTTATTGGATATGGTTCAGTCTATGATGAGTCATTCAGATCTTCCATTATCCTTTTGGGGATACGCTCTAGAAACGTCTGCGTTTACACTAAATAGGGTGCCATCTAAATCAGTTTAAAAGACACCACATGAATTGTGGACTGGGAATATTCCAAGTCAGTCTTTCCTGAAGATTTGGGGTTGTGAGGCTTATGTCAAACGTTTGATCTCTGACAAGCTCGCACCCAAATCAGATAAATGCTACTTCGTTGGTTATCCTAGGGAAACCAAGGCATACTACTTTTACAACCGATCTGAGAACAAAGTCTTTGTTGCTCGGGACTGTTCTTTTCTTGAGAGGGAATTTCTTTCTAAGAAAAACAGTGGGAGTAAAGTACATCTCGAAGAAATTCAAGATGCACAGGAGATTGCTCAACCTGCTGAGGAAGAGCAGCTGTTGGATCCACAAAGTTCTGTGGAACCCACACCTGTGAGCCTGAAGTTCGCAGATCCGGAAGGATCCGTCACGAACCCGAGATATATTATGGATTTCTCGTGACCAATTGCAATGATCTGATGATCATTGAAAGTGACGAACCTGCGACCTTCGCGGAAGCAATGATGGGCCCGGACTTCGAAAAATGGCTTGGAGCCTCTAAATCCGAAATGGGATCCATGTCAGAAAACCAAGTATGGTCCTTGGTCGATTTACTTAATGGTGCAAAAGCCATTGAGTGTAAATGGATCTTCAAGAAGAAGATTGACGTGGATGGTAATGTCCAAATTTATAAAGCTAGGTTGGTGGCTAAAGGTTTCAAACAGATTCATGGTATTGACTATGATGAAACCTATTCCCAGTCGCTATGCTTAAATCCATTCGGATTCTTCTAGCAACTGCCGCTTATTATGATTATGAGATTTGGCAGATGGATGTCAAAACCGCCTTCCTGAATGGTATTCTGGAAGAGGATGTGTATATGACACAGCCTGAGGGTTTTGTAGATCCTAAGAATGCTGGGAAGGTATGCAAGCTTCATAAATCCATTTATGGATTGAAGCAAGCATCACGGAGTTGGAATCTTCGTTTTGATGAAGCAGTAAAACAATTTGGTTTCATCAAGAACGAAGAAGAACCATGTGTATACAAGAAGACTAGTGGGAGCGGAATTGCGTTTCTTGTACTGTATGTCGATGACATACTTCTTCTCGGTAATGACGTTTTGTTGCTTCAGTCCATTAAGACTTGGCTCGGAAGTTGTTTTTCCATGAAAGACATGGGAGAAGCCGCGTACATCCTTGGAATCAGAATCTACAGAGATAGAGCGAACAGGCTGATTGGATTGTGCCAGGACACTTATATTGATAAGGTGTTGCACAGATTCAAGATGCATAATTCCAAGAAGGGCTTCATACCGATGTCTCATGGCATTAGTCTCAGCAAGAAGCAGTGTCCGGTGACACATGCTGAGCGAGAACGCATGGGTAGGATTCCTTATGCTTCTGCAATAGGATCTATCATGTATGCCATGCTCTGCACTCGTCCAGATGTAGCTTACGCGTTAAGCATGACGAGTAGATACCAATCTGATCCAGGTGAAGATCACTGGACAGCTGTCAAGAATATTCTCAAATATTTGAGACATACCAAGGATAAGTTCTTGGTATATGGAGGAAGTGAAGAACTTGTGGTGAATGGATTCACTGATGCGAGTTTTCAGACGGACAGAGACGATTTCCGATCACAGTCTGGATATGTCTCCTGTCTAAATGGCGGTGCAGTGAGCTGGAAGAGCTCTAAGCAGAATACCGTAGCTTATTCCACGACGGAAGCTGAATATGTTGCTGCTTCAGAAGCGGCAAAGGAAGCTGTTTGGATCAAGAAGTTCATGACTGAACTTGGTGTGGTTCCTAGTATCTGAAAGGAATTTCTAGCAGATCCTAATCCAATTAGGTAATCCTGGTCTGAATTCCAAGCCTAGGATCTAGGGTTCATGTAATTGAATCATTGGGATCTCAGAATTACCTGGTGATTAGCAGCAGAAGATTTGCAGATAATCGAGATCTAAAGCGCCTCAAATGCCGTGCCTCTACTGGTATCCACACGCACACAAACTGAACAGCAGGGATGCTAGTGCCTATAGAGATCCAATCTCTTCAGAGGTTTCTATTCAAGTTCTGGTGGCTGTTAATTAGGTTAGTTTAGAGTTTAGGTCGACCATATATCTTATATATGTCGTCTTAAACCACAACGGAATTAACCAACGATTAAACCGAATTAATCTGATTAATCCGCGAGTGCATCGATCGATGCACTATCTGCAACGATCGATGCTGTGCCAGAACATTGATATCGAATGCATATCACATATGCATTCACTGGATCATTACATTAATGATCAACCTCGTCTTTAACGCCCAGTTTGCTTAGGTGTGTGACCCTGTAGGATCATATAACACTAGCAATGAGTTCTTAACCCATTGATCATAAGTGGCTTCTAGCAAAGCGTTATGACTACCTAGTGTCATATGATTGTCTCATCTCGACAATACGACTTTCTCTCAGAGTAAGTACAATAGATTTCAGGACATTCCCAACAATCTCCCACTTGTACCGGAATCATCTATTCCTTTAATCCCTTCGTCACTATATCTCGATCTAGCATAAGGCAAGAACCGTGTCATCCTTATTGAGCCAAGATCATGTTCATCGAACTCCGATTTATACTGACAAGACAAACGACTGACAATCACCTCGTTTGAGTGTGGCCACACATTTCTCAGTATCAAATCTTCGATGGGCCCTGAGATATTTATCTCCTGTTATATAGGAGGGACAAATCCCATCTTGTTCCATCCCTGTTTCTTCACACACTTCATGATACGCCCAATCAATGCCTTTATAGTCACCAGTTACGGCTGACGTTTGACAAGGTTAAAGCGGACCAATTCATATGTAAGAAAACATGATGAACTCAGGTCTAAGGACTATACTCTATAGTCGTATAGAAAACTCTCATGACACTTATATAACTATCCCGTAGAGTTCTCACCAGTGGGTCATGTCCGATCCTGTGTTCTCCAACACATATCTATGTGATTGACTTTAATACTCTTATTAATGACTCCATGAAACTTAGTCATCAGTCACCTCACATGCTAGTCTCACGCGGTTGTTAATGTCCCACTTTAACAACCTCGACCAGGGACCAACATAATTTATGTCATTTATTATCTATAGGGTTTCATGATCAAGTCACATACTTGATGACCTATAAAATGTCATAAATTACTTTGGGACTATTATTTAATAACCATTATTAAATAATACAGATGTCAGATTTCAATAACATAATCAAATTATGTTTATACGAACATCATATCATAACTAAAATTAGTAACAATGACTCCCACTAAAATTAAGATCACATCTTAAGACATCTAATGCCTTTAGCAGTAGCCTGACCCTCATTCGCCCTTGCTCAGCGTGTGTCGAAAGACACTGCGTCTTGCTAAGAGTAATACCAAGAGTCATTTGCACGAAGCTCTTCTTGGAATCCTGCATATTGGACATGTGCAAGGCCTTATCACTATAAGTATCTTGACACAATCCAATTAGCTTGTCCAATCTATCTCTATAGATTATTATTCCAAGAATGTATACGGTTTCTCCCATAATTTTATTGAAAAATAACTTTCGAATCAAGTCTTAACAGACTGAAACAATGGAACTTCATTTCCGAGAAGTAGTATGTTATCAACATACAATACCAGAAATGCAACTAAGCTCCCACTAGTCATCTCGTAAACATTCGGTTCCTCTTCATTTCTGATAAAATCAAACCTTTTGATTACTTTATCAAAACGAAGATTCCAACTCCGAGTTGCTTGTTTTAATCCATAAATGGATCGATGAAGCTTGCATATCTTCCTAGCTTCATTAGGATCAATGAAAACTTCAGGTTGTGTCAGGTACACATCCTTTTCAGAATTCCATTAAGGAAAACTGTTTTCACATCCATCTGCCAGATCTCATAACTATTATGAGTGGCGGTTGCTAGGAGAATCCGAATGGACATAAGCACGGTGTCTGGGATTAGGTTTCTTCACAGTCAATACCATGAATTTACTTGAAACCTTTTGTCACCAACCTTGCTTTGTACATCTTAAAACAACCATCCCATTTCGGATTCAACGGCTTTCAGCCATTTTCGGAGTCAAGTCCCATCATTGCTTCTTCAAAATTCGCAGGCCCGTCACTTTCAATGATCAGTAGATCACGGCAATTGGTTACGAGAAATCCATATTTCTCGGGTTCGTGACGGATCCTTTCGGATCTGCGAGCTTTAGTTTTCTGTAAAAGTCGCGCACACATATCTCATATGTATACTTTTCCCATGACCTAATTAACCAAGATTTAAACCGTAGTTAATTAAGTCATAAACCAAAATCAATATTTGGTTCGCGATCTGTGTCGATCGATGCAACTTTTGTGTCGATCGACACTTCTTCAGAAACTCGCCATTTAAATGTATATCGAATATACATTCACCAGATCCCTTTTAAACTCTAGGCACCACAGGTGCAGGTTCTACAACTCTTTGTAGATCCAACTGCTGCTCTACCTCATCAGGTTGAGCAGTCTCCTGTGATTTTCGAATTTCTTCGAGTTGTACTTTTACTCCCACTGTTCTTCTTGGAAAGAAAGTCTTTCTCAAGAAAACATAGTTCCGAGCAACAAACAATTTGTTCTCGAACTGGTTGTAAAAGTAACATGCCTTGGTTTCGTTAGAACAACCAATGAAGTAGCACTTATCAGATTTGGGTGTGAGCTTATCAGAGATTAAACGTTTTATATAAGTCTCGCAACTCCAAATCTCCATGATGGATAAATCAGAAACATTTTCATTCCACATCTCATGTGGTATCTTTGTAACTGATTTTGATGGAACTTTATTTAAAGTAAACTCAAACATTTCTAGAGCGTATTCTTAGAAGGATAATGGAAGATCTAAGTGACTCATCATTGATCGAACCATATCTAATAAAGTCCGATACAGGAGGAGTGAATTGTGAAACACTTTCACAATCTCTCAGATGATCACTAAATTCTTGACCTAAGCATTCACCTCCATGATCTCATCGTAGAGGTTTAATACCTTTGCCAAATTGATTCTGTACTTCATTTTGTAACTCTTTGAACTTTTCAAAGATTCTGACTTATGCCTTATGAATAAGGCATAACCGTACCTTCTGAAAATATCAGTAAAGGTAATGAAGTACTGAAAATTTCCTCTAGCATTTGCGCTTATCGGGCCATGTACATCCGTATGTATAAAGCCCAATAATCCTCTGACCCATTCATTTTATCCGTTCGTTCGCAACCTGTATCGATCGTTGCATGCATGCATCGATCGACACTACCTTTGTTGAAAAGGGCCTCTGTCGTTTTCCAATAAACAAGATTCACTTTACTCATTATGATTCATAATCAGATGAGCCCAAAAGTCCATCACTATGGAGCTTCTGAATCTGATTCTTATTTATGTGGCCCAAAACGACAATGCTAGAAAGAAGTTTGATTCGTATCATTTGACTTGAATCTCTTGGTATTTATGTTATAGTTAGGCACATTCTTGTTTAGAACATAAATTCCATTCTCTAATGGATTGCTACTATAAAATATATCATTGTAATCAATTGAATAACACTTATTCTTGATTTGAGAACTGATATCCTTCCATATCCAAACAAGGATTAGAAATAATCTTTCTGCTCATAGCAGTTACATAGTAGCAGTTTCAAGTTCAAAACATGCCATAAAAGGAAAAACAAATGAAATACTCCTACGGTTAATGCAGCAACTCTTGCTCCATTCACACTCATAGGTCCACTTGTCCTTTCTCCATAGTCCTACTTTTGCTCAGGCCCTGCACATTTTCACAAAATATGAGTAGCACAGCTGGTATCCAATACCCAACAAGTAGGATTATAAGAAGTAACATTTACTTCTATAACATAATACCTGAAGAAGAAGTCTCGTATGTCTTCTTCAGCTTCTCATAATCTTCCAAGAATTTATTGCAGTTTCTTTTCAAATGCCCATAACCATTACAATAACGGCACTTAACATCTTCAGAAGGACTGGTTTTAACCTTAGGAACATGGCCAAACTCGCTTGGATTCACAATCGAGCTCGTCTTGCCATCACCTTTGTTCTTACCAAGTTTCTTAAACTTATTACCCTTTTGTACCATAAGGACATTTGGGGTGTCCTTCTTGATGTTAGGTTCAGCAGTCTTAAGCATCCCATGCAATTCAGTCAACGTCTTCGTCAAGTTGTTCATGTTATAATTCATAACAAATTGATCATAGCTTGACGGCAGTGACTGTAGAATGATGTTAGTAGCCAACTCTTGGCTAATGGGACAATCCAGTTTCCCCAGGTTATCAATATAACCCATCATCTTAATGACATGAGGACTAACTGGTTCGCCCTTTGGTAGCTTGCATTCAATCAGAGATCTAACCGTCTGGTATCTCTGAGTTCGTGCCTGCTCCTGAAACATACTTTTCAGGCCAGTGATCATCTCTTTTGGTGACTCCACGTACTCATATTGCTTCTGCAATTCTGAGTTCATGGTAGCCAACATGAGACAACTCACATCCACCGCATCATTAGAATGCTTATCCCAAGCATCCTTATCTGACTGCCAGGCATTGGCTCGGTACTTTCTGGGGAGAACTTTCTCAAGGACATAGTCCTTTTTCTCCTGTTTGAGAACAATTCTCAAGTTCCGATACCATTCAAGAAAGTTGGATCCATTTAACTTGTCCTTCTCAAGGACGGATCGCAGGGAGAAATTGTTATGATGGTTTGAGCTAGACATAGCTGAAAAACAAGGGAGGTTTTAGTTATGATGTTCAAGAAATGAGAAATCTTAACTATTAAGAAGACTCGCATTATATTCAAACAATGTTTCCTCAGATGAATATAATGATCCAAGACCCATACATCACTAAACTTGAGTGAGCCACTGGCTATCATCCAAATTTAGCTATCTAGGTAAGCAACAACTTTGCTAGTTATATCCAATGTAACTCTTGGTTGTGGATTGATATCTTATATCCAATCCACCTGATGTCTTTGAACCCAAAACGATTTTGATAGCCCAGTCAAGTAAACCAATCTCTTCAGTCACGTAATTGTTGATGCCTTGCACTGCAAGCCCATCAACACGATTACCTCGTGCCTTACTCATGAAATTGTGGACATCTTGCACTGCAAGTCTATCACACAATTAAATGGGTCTTGACAGTTGACAAGATTGGAAAGACATCAAGTATCACTTGATATTTGGTTGAGGAACGAAACCATTTAAAACGTTCAGTTTTATTATATTTTAATTCTTATAATTAATTGATTTATCTTGCTTTGGTTCTGTGATTTTAGGTTCAATAACCAAATTATCGAATCTGATGTCGACCGACACTACTATAGTGTCGATCGATGCAGAATAACCAAAAGCAATCCGCGATAACCGATCAATCCAATTGATCCGGTTTTGAATATCGGTCAGTGTCGATCGATGCTACATTAGCATCGATCGATACCAACCCTATCAAACCAATCGCAATTAAACCATCCACAGCTTTCAACCATCATTAACCAAGATCGATAACCGGTCCAATCCAATTGAACCGATTCATCAATCTCGCGAGGTTTGTGTCGATCGATGCAACGCTTGTGTCGATCGACACTAGGCGAAAATTAAGGTTTATTCGGGTTTTCGCCCTGCATCGATCGATGCCGGAATGGCATCGATCGACACCATGCGAAAAAACCCTAAATTTTATTCGGGTTTTCGCCCTGTGTCGATCGATGCCGGATTGGCAACGATCGACACCATGCGAAAAATCCTAAGACGTTTTTCGAACAAACCCAAAACTAGGTTTTTCATGAAAACGAATTTTAGCAAGTTTGTATCAACCATACACAGATTCAGATTCAACTAATCTAATCAACATGCTACAGATTCAATGGAACCCTAAAGCTTTGATACCACTGAAAGGAATTTCTAGCAGATCCTAATCCAATTAGGCAATCCTGGTCTGAATTCCAAGCCTAGGATCTAGGGTTCATGTAATTGAATCATTGGGATCTCAGAATTACCTGGTGATTAGCAGCGGAAGATTTGCAGATAATCGAGATCTAAAGCGCCTCAAATGCTGCGCCTCTACTGGTATCCACACGCACACAAACTGAACAGCAGGGATGCTAGTGCCTATAGAGATCCAATCTCTTCAGAGGTTTCTATTCAAGTTCTGGTGGCTGTTAATTAGGTTAGTTTAGAGTTTAGGTCGACCATATATCTTATATATGTCGGCTTAAACCACAACGGAATTAACCAACGATTAAACCGAATTAATCTGATTAATCCGCGAGTGCATCGATCGATGCACTATCTGCAACGATCGATGCTGTCCCAGAACATTGATATCGAATGCATATCACATATGCATTCACTGGATCATTACATTAATGATCAACCTCGTCTTTAACGCCCAGTTTGCTTAGGTGTGTGACCCTGTAGGATCATATAACACTAGCAATGAGTTCTTAACCCATTGATCATAAGTGGCTTCTAGCAAAGCGTTATGACTACCTAGTGTCATATGATTGTCTCATCTCGACAATACGACTTTCTCTCAGAGTAAGTACAATAGATTTCAGGACATTCCCAACAGTATCTTGGAGCCAGTGGCTTTGTTTTGTGACAACAATGGAGCCATTGCTCAGGCGAAAGAACCCAGGTCACACCAGAAGTCCAAACACATAGAGAGGAGATATCACCTGATTCGTGATATCGTCAATAGAGGTGAAGTGAAGATCAGCCGAGTTCCGACGGACGAGAATGTCACTGATCCTCTGACTAAGCCACTCCCAAGTGTTGGAATTATGTCCGGTAATCTCTGTACTGTCTCTAGAAAGTAAGAGTATGTCAATGATCAGACATAAGTCATATAATACTGGGGGTCATGATGGCTTGCTAGAGTCCGCTCATGATCTATAAGTCTTGGATTTATTGCCTTTATTATATGATCCCATATGGGTCACACGCCTAAGCTAACAGGAAACTATGAGGGAACGGTTCAGCAGAAGTACGGTAAAAGTGCTAGGCATTTACTGTACTTAGAGAGATTAAAGGGCCTGATTAAATCTAAGGGATTTAATCAGACTGGGAATTGGGCCCAAAAGCCCAACAGAACTAGACAAGGGTTTTATGACTAAAACTTGACCTAGCTCTCTTTTCTCCCTAACTCCCTGCGCCTCCTATCTCTCTCTCTGCGCCTCCCTCTCTCTGGTCTAGCAGCCATTTTCTTGTTGGTGTGCGTGTGTGAGCCTTTGGAGGAACAACCTCTTGGTGGTTCTGCTGATCTCTGACTCATACCTGATTCTTCCGCTGCATAACAAGGTATTTCGAGATCCCCTTATGATTCTGCAAGAGAACCTAGATCCAATCTGTTTAGTAGAGTTTAATCTGACAGAATTAAACCAGGACAAACACTAAACAATCCTTCAGTGGTATCAGAGCTATTGGTTCTATTAGGATTTCTTGTTAGAATCATGTTTAGGTTGTTTAGAAGTGTTTGAATCAATCTATGCTTGAAATTGATAAGAAAACACTTAAGAAACAAAAGAATTAAAACCTAAAACCCTAAACTAAATCGGAGTGTGGTCGGAGTGTCGGACGTCCGGATCGGTTGGCTGCGTCGGAGTGTGGTCGAGTCGGACGTCCGGATCGGAACATGACGCACGGACCGATCGCTTTGCCGGATCGAGTCGCGTGGTCGTTCCGATCGCGAGAGATGGACCGATCGTGTCCCGCATCTCTCGGCCCGAGCCGTCCCGTCCCGTCCCGCTCTCGTCCCGATCGCACGACCCGAGCTTGCCCGATCGCGTGATGCATGAAGCGTCCGGATCGAAAGTGGCAGCTCGTGCCGGTTCGGTTTGGTTTTGTGGTTCGGTTTAAAATAATTAAAACTTAATCGTTACGGTTTACAGACTTAATAATATTTATTAAATCTGGTTAAACCGTGATAAGAAATCCAATGTCGTTTAAAATTGGATTTAGTGCCTAAACCAGTGGTTTTCTAATTTGATTTGGTTGGACCAAATAAATTGAGAAAATCCGGTTTAGTAAATAACCGGTTAACAATTGTGGTTATCGTAGTAATTAATCTTGGTTAGACCAATTTTAATGAACCAGACCGGTTATGTCATTTAATTGGGCAATTGGGTTAGGTCTTGGACATAGACCAATTCTTGGGCCTTGGGCCAAGAAGTTAAAACAATTGGGCCAATTATTTGAGTCTTTTCTTCAGATTTAATTTAAAATTCATT
This sequence comes from Orychophragmus violaceus, assembly GCA_030180135.1. Classification (NCBI taxonomy): domain Eukaryota; kingdom Viridiplantae; phylum Streptophyta; class Magnoliopsida; order Brassicales; family Brassicaceae; genus Orychophragmus; species Orychophragmus violaceus. The sequence continues at coordinate 103,340,972 of CM058237.1, read as the reverse complement.
TAATAATTAAAATTTGATTTTAAAATTAATCAGTTTCCAAAATTTTCAAATTAGAAAGTTTCTTAGAATAGAAGTTTCTAGATTTGCATGTTTTGGATATTTAGGAAATTTCTATAGTTAGAAAGTTTCCAATTTTAGGAAGTTTCCGATTATGAAAGTTTCCAAAAACAGTAGGTTTCCAAAAATGGAAAGTTTCCCAAAATAGTAATCTTCTATTTTGGGATGAATTTTTAAGAAAAAACCTATAAACCTCAAACAATATCAAGCATTGGATGTCTTGTCCAGTCTATGTCAGCTGTTGAAACCCATTCAATCGTACACTTGGCCTTACAGTGTGAGAGTGTCTATCTTTTGCGTGGGTAAGACAGTTTGTGATTCATTAATGTTATTGGGAGTCCCAGACATTAGTGATTACATGACTGTATAGTCTGGTTTTCTTGACTGGGTCATCGGGAGTCCCGGACCTTGAGACATCAGAGTGGTTTGTGTTGGAATTGTGTCCAGTAATCTCAGTACTGTCTCTAGAAAGTAAGAGTATGTCAATGATCAGACATAAGTCATATAATACTGGGGGTCATGATGGCTTGCTAGAGTCCGCTCATGATCTATAAGTCTTGGACTTATTGCCTTTATTATATGATCCCATATGGGTCACACGCCTAAGCTAACAGGAAAATGTGTAGGAACGGTTTAGCAGAAGTACGGTAAAAGTGCTAGGCATTTACTGTACTTAGAGAGAATAAATGGGTTTAGTCACTGTGTGTCGATCGATGCACAAGGTGTGTCGATCGATGCACAAGGTGTGTCGATCGACACAGTGCGAGAACGCCGTCGAGTTAATTGGTTTTTGGGCCAAAGGCCCAAACGGAACTGGACAAGTTTTATAAATAAAACTTGAGACGAGTTCAGGCAATTAACCTTAGCCCCAGCCGCGAGCCTCCTCTCTCTCTGCGCCGATTTCCCGTGTGGTCTAGCAGCCTCTCTTCCTGCTTGGTGTGCGTGTGTGAACCTCTGGAGGAGTTATCACTCGGTGGCTCTCTGATCTCTGACCATACCATCCCTTTCCGCTGCATAAACAGGTATAAGGTGAGATCATCAATTGTTTCTATTCAAGAGAACCTAGATCAGCAAGTTTAGGACTGTTAAATCTGAGAATTGAATCTGGATTAACCCCTAAACATTCCTTCAGTGGTATCAGAGCTATTGGTTCTGGTTTTTCTTGTTTAGATTCAAGTTTAGGATTGTTTTCTTGTTTAAGAAGTGTTTTGAATCAACTACTGATAAGAGAAATCACTTAAGCAACAAGGAATTGAAACCTAAACACACTTGAAATCGCAAATCCAAGCTATATTGATTTGGAATGCGATTTTCATAAAGAAGTATCGGCTGTGATCGCATGGATCGATCGATACGATCGCATGGATCGGTCGATACAACCGCGAGAGATCGACTGCAATCGCATGGATCGATCGAACGATCGCATGGATTTCGCATATCTCGGCCAAGCCTGCTCAACGCGTGAACGCATCGATCGATGCTGAGAGCATCGACCGATGCGATTGATGAATCGATCGATGCGGTTGATGAATCGATCGATGCGGTTGGTTCATCGATCGATACGGTTGGGTTTAAGGCTCGGTTTAAAATTTTTTATTAAAATTATAATCGTCGCGGTTCAATAAACAGAATTAATAATTTTATTAAGTTCTGGTTAAACCGGGATAAGAAATCCAATGTCGAAATAATTATTGGATTTAGTGCCTAAACCAGGATTTTCTAATTTGATTTGGTTGGACCAAATAAATTGAGAAAATCCGGTTTAGTAAATAACCGGTTGACAATTGTGGTCATCGTAGTAATTAAAATTTGGTTAGACCAATTTTAATGAACCAGACCGGTTATGTCATTTAATTGGACAATTGGGTCATGTCTTGGACATGGACCAATTCTTGGGCCTCGGGCCAAGAAGTTAAAACAATTGGGCCAATTATTTGAGTCTTTCTTCAGATTAATTTAAAATTTATTTTATAAAATTATAAAGTCGATTTTAAATTAAAGTTTCCGAAATTTTGAAATTAGAAAGTTTCTTAAAATAGAAGTTTCTAGATTTGCGGGTTTTGGATTTGAAAGAAATTTCTAAAGTTAGAAAGTTTCCGGTTTTAGAAAGTTTCCAATTTTAGAAAGTTTCCTAAAATAGTAGGTTTCCAAAAATAGAAAGTTTCCCGAAATAGTAATCTTCTATTTTGGGAATGAAATTTTAATAAACCTACGAACCTCAAATAATATCAAGCGTTGGATGTCTTGCCCAGTCTATGTCAGCTGTCGAAGCCCATTCAATTGTATTCATGGCCTTACAGTGTGAGGGTGTCTACTTTTGCGTGGATAAGACGGTTTGTGATTCATAAATGTCATTGGGAGTCCCAGACATTAATGATTACATGACTGTATAGTCTGGTTTTCTTGACTAGGCCATCGGGAGTCCCGGGCCTTGAGACATCAGAGTGGATTGGGCCTCGGGCCCAGATTCACAACCAAGAGTTATATCACGGATATAATTAGCCGACATAGGGCTTACCGATATAAGCTGAGTTTTGGTGACGGCCAGTGGCCCACTTTAATCTTAGTTATATGTGGATCTTGGAATCATTATATTCTATTGAGGGTAACTTATGTTATTGAATATAATGCGTGATTAATCATATTAAATATAATATGAGATTAATCATATTGAACATAATAACTAATAACCTTTTTATCTTATATATTTCAGCTATGACTACTACAAGCACACAAAACACATTCTCAATCCGGTCTGTTCTCGAGAAGGAGAAGCTGACTGGAACGAACTTCCTGACGTGGTCAAGGAACTTGAGGCTGGTCCTCAAGCAGGAGAAGAAGGATTATGTCCTTCGTGATCCTCTCCCCGAGAGGCCTGCTAACAATGCCGCCAGGACTCTGCATAATGCTTGGGAAAAGCATTCGTCAGATGAAAATGATGTGTATTGCCTTATGTTGGCGACAATGACTGGTGAGCTGCAAATGCAGTTCGAGAGTGTGTTGTCACCAATTGAGATAATGGCAAGCCTGAAATCGCTTTTTCAGGAGCAGGCTAGGACTGAGAGGTTTCAAACAGTTAAGAACCTCTTGGACTGCAAGTTGGCTGCGAATGCGGCAGTGAGTCCTCATGTCTTGAAGATGATGGGTTATCTCGATCATCTTCAGAAACTCGACTGCCCAATCAGCCAGGAACTTGCCTGCGACATCATTCTGCAGTCATTACCTGCAAGCTATGATCAGTTCATTCTGAACTTTAACATGCACGGCTTGAGTAAGACATTGCCTGAGCTTCACGGAATGCTCAAGACTGCAGAGCCCAACTTGAGGAAAACCGCCAAGGACCCCAATGTGCTTATGGTGCAAAAGGGCAAGGGGTTTAAGAAATCCTCTGCTAAGGATAAGGGAAAAGCCAAGGCTGTCCAAGTCGCGGACAAGGACACGCCAAAGCCCAAGCCCAAGTCCAAGGCTGGGCCAACTGACATATGCAGGTTCTGTAAAGAACCAGGGCATTGGAGGAGAGAATGTAAGAAATTCCAAGAAGGTCTAAAGGAATTGAAGAAGAAGACTCTCGAGACTTCTTCGACAGGTATTTTTGTTATAGAAGTTAATACAACTACTTCTGATAATACCTCATGGGTTATGGATACTGGTTGTGGGGCTCATATTTGTACTAATATGCAGGCACTCAGCAACAGTAGAAGGCTGAAGCAAGGACAAGTGGAGCTACGAGTTGGGAATGGAGCGAAAGTTCCAGCACTAGCTGTAGGCACATACTTGTTGTCTTTACCTTCGGGATTGATTTTAGAACTCAATAATTGTTATTTTGTACCTGCTATAAGCAGAAATATTATTTCAATTTCTTTGTTGGATTTGGAAGGTTATGATTTTTCAGTTAAGAATAAATTATGTTCCTTCAATCGCAACAATTTGTTCTATGGTTCTGCCCCTCTTACGAATGGGCTTTACATACTCGATCAATCCGCGCCAATTTATAACATTAATACCAAACGGTACAAACCTAATGAGGAGAACCGAACGTTTCTATGGCATTGTCGTTTAGGGCACATCAGCGAGAAACGCATCAAGAGGCTCCATTCGAATGGACTTCTTGGCTCATTTGACTTTGAGTCATGTGAGAAATGCGAATCCTGCATGATGGGCAAAATGACACGGGCCCCCTTTAATAAACCTAACGAGAGGGCCAGTGACTTGTTGGGCCTGATACACACTGATGTGTGTGGCCCAATGTCCACTAATGCAAGAGGAAACTATCAGTACTTCATTACCTTCACTGATGATTTCAGTAGGTATGGATATGTTTATTTAATGAAACATAAGTCTGAATCTTTTGAGAAGTTCAGAGAATTCCAAAATGAAGTACAGAACCAACTTGGCAAAAGCATTAAGGCTCTTCGGTCCGACCGAGGAGGAGAATACTTAAGCCAAGAATTCAGTGATCATCTAAGAGAGTGTGGGATCGTGTCCCAACTCACTCCTCCCGGAACACCTCAATGGAATGGTGTGTCTGAGAGGAGAAATCGGACCTTATTGGATATGGTTCGATCTATGATGAGTCACACAGACCTTCCAATATCCCTTTGGGGATATGCTCTGCTAACAGCAGTGTTCACTCTTAATAGAGCGCCATCGAAAGCAGTAGCAAAGACACCATATGAATTATGGACTGGAGTGGCTCCAGTGCTGTCTTATCTAAGAATTTGGGGTTGTGAAGCCTATGTCAAGAGATTGATCTCAGATAAGCTTACACCAAAGTCTGATAAATGCTACTTCATTGGTTATCCGAAGGAAACCAAGGCTTATTACTTCTATCTACGTTCCGAGAACAAGATCTTTGTTGCCCGGGATTGTAACTTTCTTGAGAGAGAGTTTCTCTCTAAGAAAGACAGTGGGAGTAAGGTACTGCTTGAAGAAATTCAAGATGAACAGGATACTGCTCAACCTAATGAGGAAGAGCAGCAGGAGGACCTACAAGAAATTGTAGAGCCTGAACCTGTAGTACCTGAAGTTCGAAGATCCGGGAGGATCCGTCACGAACCCGAGAGATATCAAGGATTCCTCGTGACTGACTGTCATGATCTTTTGATCATTGATGGTGATGAACCATCGAACTTCAATCAAGCCATGATGGGCCCAGATTCCTCTAAGTGGCGCAAGGCCACTGATTCCTAAATGAACTCCATGTCGGTAAACCAAGTGTTCTCGTTGGTTGACTTACCCGCTGGTGTAAAAGCCATCGAGTGCAAATGGATCTTCAAGAAGAAGATTGACGTGGATGGAAATGTCCAGATTTACAAAGCCAGGTTGGTGGCAAAAGGTTTCAGACAAGTTCACGGTGTGGATTACGATGAAACCTATTCACCAGTGGCTATGATGAAATCTATTCGGATTCTACTAGCAACTGCAGCTTTTCATGATTATGAAATTTGGCAGATGGACGTGAAAACCGCCTTCCTGAATGGTATTCTGGAAGAGGATGTGTATATGACACAACCTGACGGTTACATAGATCCAAAGAATGCTGGGAAAGTATGCAAGCTTCATAAATCCATTTATGGATTGAAGCAAGCATCGAGGAGCTGGAATCTTCGTTTTGATGAAGCGATCAAGCAATTTGACTTCATTAGAAACGAAGAAGAACAATGCGTGTATAAGAAAACTAGTGGGAGCAAGATAGTATTTCTTATTATGTATGTCGATGACATACTGCTTCTCGGAAACGACATTCCAATGCTGAAGTCCGTAAAGGACTGGCTTGGAACTTGTTTTTCCATGAAAGACATGGGTGAAGCCGCATACGTTCTTGGAATCAGGATCTACCGGGATAGATCTAGAAGGCTGATAGGCTTGTGTCAAGATTCATACATTGACAAAGTCCTGCAAAGATTCAGCATGAAGGATTCCAAGAAGGGCTTCACGCCAATGGTACATGGCACAACGCTAAGCAAGAAGCAGAGCCCTACGACGGCTGCTGAGCTTGAGCGCATGAAGAATATTCCTTATGCATCTGCAATAGGATCTATCATGTATGCCATGATCTGTACTCGTCCTGATGTTGCTTATGCATTGAGCATGACGAGTAGATACCAGTCAAATCCAGGTGAAAACCATTGGATTGCCGTAAAGAATATCTTGAAGTATCTAAGACATACTAAGGATAAGTTCTTAGTGTACGGTGGAAGTGATGTGCTTAAAGTCAGTGGATTCACGGACGCAAGTTTCCAGACAGACCAAGATGATTTCCGGTCACAGTCCGGTTATATCTTTTGTCTGAATGGCGGTGCAATCAGTTGGAGAAGCTCCAAGCAAGACACCGTTGCTGATTCCACTACAGAAGCTGAATATATCGCCGCCTCAGAAGCTGCGAAGGAAGCTGTTTGGATACGAAAGTTCATTATTGAACTAGGTGTGATACCAGATGCGGCTGAGCCTCTGGCACTGTTTTGTGACAACAATGGTGCTATAGCTCAGGCAAAGGAACCAAGATCACACCAGAAATCCAAGCATGTTCTAAGAAGATTTCACTTGATACGTGACATCATTAATAGAAAGGAAGTCAAGATCAGCCGAGTTCAGACAGATGATAACGTCGCTGATCCGTTGACAAAGCCACTCCCAAGGCCTAAGCTCGAGTTTCTGACTGAAGCTGTAGGCATTAGAGACATTGAAATGTAATCTAAATTTGAGTGGGAGTTTGAGGGCTTTTATTTAGTTATTTGATATGTTCTTGTAAAACATTCTTATGTTTAATGAAATTATTATTTCAAGATTATTTTAACTGTGATGAAATAATCGTTCCAAAGTGATATAAACCATTTTATAGGTCATCGAAGTAAGTGACTTGATCTTGAGTCATCGAAGTCATTTAGCTTGATCATCAGACCCTATATTTGATAGATGGATTAAATCATCATGTCCCTAGTCGAAGGTTGTTGAAATTGGAACACCAACAACCGTGAGAGACTGGATTGGTATGTGACTTATGACAAAGTCTCAGTGTGTCATAGATGCGCGGCATAAAAGTCAATACATAGGTGTATGTTGGGAACATACGACCGGACAAGACCCGATTATGAGAACTCTTCAGGATATTTATATCTGTGTCATAAGAGATTCTCACTACGACCATAGAGTATAGTCCTTAGACCTGAGTTCGCATGCATGTGACTGCACATGGACTGATGCACTTTGATCATTGTCTAACGCTATCGTTCTGATAGTTATAAGGACCTTGTTTGGGTACATCATGAAATGAGTAGTTTACAGTGATGGAACAAGACGGAATTTGTCCCTCCAATATAAATGGAGTGAATATCTCTAGGCCAATCGGAGATTTGAATACTGGAAAATGCATGGCCATGCTCAAACGGACTGTCCCGAGTCGTTTGGATTGTCAGTATCAAATCAGAGTCCGATGAACAAGATTAGGCTTTATAAGGATGACACTAATCTTGCCTTATGACTAATCGAGATATTGAGACAAAAGGATTATGAATACAGAGATTCCAGTACAAGTGGGAGATTGTTGGAATTGTGTCCAGTAATCTCAGTACTGTCTCTAGAAAGTAAGAGTATGTCAATGATCAGACATAAGTCATATAATACTGGGGGTCATGATGGCTTGCTAGAGTCTGCTCATGATCTATAAGTCTTGGACTTATTGCCTTTATTATATGATCCCATATGGGTCACACGCCTAAGCTAACAGGAAAATGTGTAGGAACGGTTTAGCAGAAGTACGGTAAAAGTGCTAGGCATTTACTGTACTTAGAGAGAATAAATGGGTTTAGTCACTGTGTGTCGATCGATGCACAAGGTGTGTCGATCGACACAGTGCGAGAACGCCGTCGAGTTAATTGGTTTTTGGGCCAAAGGCCGAAACGGAACTGGACAAGTTTTATAAATAAAACTTGAGACGAGTTCAGGCAATTAACCCTAGCCCCAGCCGCGAGCCTCCTCTCTCTCTGCGCCGATTTCCCGTGTGGTCTAGCAGCCTCTCTTCCTGCTTGGTGTGCGTGTGTGAACATCTGGAGGAGTTATCACTCGGTGGCTCTCTGATCTCTGACCATACCATCCCTTTCCGCTGCATAAACAGGTATAAGGTGAAATCATCAATTGTTTCTATTCAAGAGAACCTAGATCAGCAAGTTTAGGACTGTTAAATCTGAGAATTGAATCTGGATTAACCCCTAAACATTCCTTCAGTTTGGGCCTCGGGCCCAGATTCACAACCAAGAGTTATATCACGGATATAATTAGCCGAAATAGGGCTTACCGATATAAGCTAAGGTTGGGTGACGGCCAGTGGCCCACTTTGATCTTAGTTATATGTGGATCTTGGAATCATTATATTCTTTTGAGGGTAACTAATGTTATTGAATATAATGCGAGTTTACTCATATTGAACATATAAACTAAAATCCTTTTTATCTTAAATTTCAGCAATGACTACAACAAGCACACAAAACACATTCTCAATCCGGTCTGTTCTCGACAAGGAGAAGCTGACTGGAACGAACTTCCTGACGTGGTCAAGGAACTTGAGGCTGGTCCTCAAGCAGGAGAAGAAGGAATATGTCCTTCGTGATCCCCTCCCTGAGAGGCCTCCAAACAATGCCGCCAGGAATCTGCACAATGCTTGGGAAAAGCATTCGTCAGATGAAAATGATGTCTATTGCCTGATGTTGGCAACCATGACTCCTGAATTGCAAATGCAGTTCGAGAGTGTGCTGTCGCCCATCGAGATAATGGCAAGCCTGAAATCGCTTTTTCAGGAGCAGGCAAGAACTGAGAGGTTTCAGACAGTTAAGAACCTCTTAGACTGCAAAATGGCTGCAAATGCGGCAGTGAGTCCTCATGTCTTGAAGATGATGGGTTATCTCGATCATCTTCAGAAACTCGACTGCCCTATCAGCCAGGAACTTGCCTGCGACATCGTTCTGCAGTCTTTACCTGCAAGCTATGATCAGTTCATCCTGAACTTCAATATGCATGGCTTGAGTAAGACATTGCGTGAGCTTCACGGAATACTCAAGACTGCAGAGCCCAACTTGAGGAAAGCCAAGGACCCCAACGTGCTTATGGTGCAAAAGGGCAAGGGCTTTAAGAAATCCTCTGCCAAGGACAAGGGAAAGGCTAAGGCTGTTCAAGTCTCGGACAAGGACACGTCAAAGCCCAAGCCCAAGTCCAGGGCTGGGCCTACTGACATCTGCAGGTTCTGTAAAGAACCGGGGCATTGGAGGAGAGAATGTAAGAAATTCCTGGAAGGTCTAAAGGAATTGAAGAAGAAGACTCTGGAGACTTCTTCATCAGGTATTTTTGTTATAGAAGTTAATACAACTACTTCTGATAATACCTCATGGGTTATGGATACTGGTTGTGGGGCTCATATTTGTACTAATATGCAGGCACTCAGCAACAGTAGGAAGCTGAAGCAAGGACAAGTGGAGCTACGAGTTGGGAATGGAGCGAAAGTTCCTGCACTAGCTGTAGGCACATACTTGTTGTCTTTACCTTCGGGATTGGTTTTAGAACTTAATAACTGCTATTTTGTACCTGCGATAAGCAGAAATATTATTTCAGTTTCTTTGTTGGATTTGGAAGGTTATGATTTTTCAGTAAAGAATAAATTATGTTCCTTCAATCGCAACAATTTGTTATATGGTTGTGCCCCTCTTACGAATGGGCTTTACATACTTGATCAATCCGCGCCAATTTATAACATTAATACCAAACGGTTCAAACCTAATGAGGAGAACCGAACGTTTCTATGGCATTGTCGTTTAGGGCACATCAGTGAGAAGCGCATTAATAGGCTCCATTCGAATGGACTTCTTGGCTCATTTGACTTTGAGTCATGTGAGAAATGCGAATCCTGCCTGATGGGCAAAATGACGCGGGCCCCCTTTAATAAACCCAACGAGAGGGCCAGTGACTTATTGGGCCTGATACACACTGATGTGTGTGGCCCAATGTCCACAAATGCAAGAGGAAACTATCAGTACTTCATTACCTTCACTGATGATTTCAGCAGGTATGGATATGTTTATTTAATGAAACATAAGTCTGAATCGTTTGAGAGATTCAGAGAATTCCAAAATGAAGTACATAACCAACTTGGCAAAAGCATTAAAGCTCTTCGGTCCGACCGAGGAGGAGAATACTTGAGCCAAGAGTTCAGTGATCATCTAAGAGAGTGTGGGATAGTTTCCCAACTCACTCCTCCTGGAACACCTCAATGGAATGGTGTGTCTGAGAGGAGGAATCGGACCTTATTGGATATGGTTCGGTCGATGATGAGTCACACAGACCTTCCAATATCCCTTTGGGGATATGCTCTGCTAACAGCAGTGTTCACTTTAAATAGAGCGCCATCAAAAGCAGTAGCTAAGACACCATATGAATTATGGACTGGAGAAACTCCAGTGCTGTCTTATCTTAGAATTTGGGGTTGTGAAGCCTATGTCAGGAGATTAATCTCTGACAAGCTTACACCAAAGTCTGATAAATGCTACTTCATTGGTTATCCGAAGGAGACCAAGGCTTATTACTTCTACCTACGATCCGAGAACAAGATCTTTGTTGCCCGGGATTGTAATTTTCTTGAGAGGGAGTTTCTCTCTAAGAAAAACAGTGGGAGTAAGGTACTGCTTGAAGAAATTCAAGATGAACAGGATACTGCTCAACCTAATGAGGAAGAGCAGCAGGAGGACCTACAAGAAATTGTAGAGCCTGAACCTGTAGTACCTGAAGTTCGAAGATCCGGAAGGATCCGTCACGAACCCGAGAGATATCAAGGATTCCTCGTGACTAACTGTCATGATCTTCTGATCATTGATGGTGATGAACCATCGAACTTCAATCAAGCCATGATGGGCCCAGATTCCTCTAAGTGGCGTAAAGCCACTGATTCCGAAATGGACTCCATGTCGGTCAACCAAGTGTTTTCGTTGGTTGACTTACCCGCTGGTGTAAAAGCCATCGAGTGCAAGTGGATCTTCAAGAAGAAGATTGACGTGGATGGAAATGTCCAGATTTATAAAGCCAGGTTGGTGGCAAAAGGTTTCAGACAAGTTCACGGTGTGGATTACGATGAAACCTATTCCCCAGTGGCAATGATGAAATCTATTCGGATTCTACTAGCAACTGCAGCTTTTCATGATTATGAAATTTGGCAGATGGACGTGAAAACCGCCTTCCTGAATGGAATTCTGGAAGAGGATGTGTATATGACACAACCTGACGGTTACATAGATCCAAAGAATGCTGGGAAAGTATGCAAGCTTCATAAATCCATTTATGGATTGAAGCAAGCATCGAGGAGCTGGAATCTTTGTTTTGATGAAGCGATCAAGCAATTTGACTTCATCAGAAACGAAGAAGAACAATGCGTGTATAAGAAGACTAGTGGGAGCAAGATAGTATTTCTTATTCTGTATGTCGATGACATACTGCTTCTCGGAAACGACGTACCAATGCTGCGGTCGGTAAAGGACTGGCTTGGAAGTTGTTTTTCCATGAAAGACATGGGTGAAGCCGCATACGTTCTTGGAATCAGGATCTACAGGGATAGATCTAAAAGGCTGATAGGCTTGTGTCAAGATTCATACATTGACAAAGTCCTGCATAGATTCAGCATGGCAGATTCCAAGAAGGGCTTCACACCAATGGTACATGGCACAACGCTAAGCAAGAAGCAGAGCCCAACGACGCCTGCTGAGCTTGAGCGGATGAAGAATATTCCTTATGCATCTGCAATAGGATCTGTCATGTATGCCATGATATGTACTCGTCCGTATGTTGCTTATGCATTGAGCATGACGAGTAGATACCAGTCTGATCCAGGTGAAAGCCACTGGATTGCCGTCAAGAATATCCTAAAGTATCTAAGACATACTAAGGATAAGTTCTTGGTGTACGGCGGAAGTAATGTGCTTGAAGTCAGTGGATTCACGGACGCAAGTTTCCAGACAGACCAAGATGATTTCCGGTCACAGTCCGGTTATATCTTTTGTCTGAATGGCGGTGCAATCAGTTGGAGAAGCTCCAAGCAAGACACCGTTGCTGATTCCACTACAGAAGCTGAATATGTCGCCGCCTCAGAAGCAGCGAAGGAAGCTGTTTGGATACGAAAGTTCATTATTGAACTAGGTGTGATACCGAATGCAGCTGAGCCTCTGACACTGTTTTGTGATAACAATGGTGCTATAGCTCAGGCAAAGGAACCAAGATCACACCAGAAATCCAAGCATATATTAAGAAGATTTCACTTGATACGTGATATCATTAATAGAAAGGAAGTCAAGATCAGCCGAGTTCCGACAGATGATAATGTCGCTGATCCGTTGACAAAGCCACTCCCAAGGCCTAAGCTCGAGTACCTGACTGAAGCTGTAGGCATTAGAGACATTGAAATGTAATCTAAATTTGAGTGGGAGTTTGAGGGCTTTATTTAGTTATTGATATGTTCTTGTAAAACATTTGAGATGTTTAATAATAAAATTATCTTTCAAGATTATTTTAACTGTGATGAAATAATCGTTCCAAAATGATATGAACAATTTTATAGGTCATCGAAGTAAGTGACTTGATCTTGAGTCATCAAAGTCATTTAGCTTGATCATGAGACCCTATATTTGATAGATGGCTTATATCATCCAGTCCCTAGTCGAAGGTTGTTGAAATTGGAACACCAACAACCGCGTGAGACTAGATTGGTATGTGACTTATGACAAAGTCTCAGGATGTCATAGATGCACGGCATCAAAGTCAGTACATAGGTGTATGTTGGGGTACATACGACCGGACATGACCCGCTTATAAGAACTCTTCAGGATATTTATATCTGTGTCATAAGAGATTCTTACTACGACTATAGAGTATAGTCCTTAGACCTGAGTTCGCATGCATGTGACTGCACATCAACTGATGCACTTTGATCATTGTCTAACGCTGTCGTTAAGCGATAGTTATAAGGACCTTGTTTGGGTGTATTATGAAATGAGTAGTTTACAGTGATGGAACAAGACGGGATTTGTCCCTCCAATATAAATGGAGTGAATATCTCTAGGCCAATCGGAGATTTGAATACTGGAAAATGCATGGCCATGCTCAAACGGACTGTCCCGAGTCGTTTGGATTGTCAGTATCAAATCAGAGTCCGATGAACATTATTAGGCTTTATAAGGATGACACTCATCTTGCCTTATGACTAATCGAGATATTGAGACAAAAGGAATATGAATACAGAGATTCCAGTACAAGTGGGAGATTGTTGGAATTATGTCCGGTAATCTCTGTACTGTCTCTAGAAAGTAAGAGTATGTCAATGATCAGACATAAGTCATATAATACTGGGGGTCATGATGGCTTGCTAGAGTCCGCTCATGATCTATAAGTCTTGGATTTATTGCCTTTATTATATGATCCCATATGGGTCACACGCCTAAGCTAACAGGAAACTATGAGGGAACGGTTCAGCAGAAGTACGGTAAAAGTGCTAGGCATTTACTGTACTTAGAGAGATTAAAGGGCCTGATTAAATCTAAGGGATTTAATCAGACTGGGAATTGGGCCCAAAAGCCCAACAGAACTAGACAAGGGTTTTATGACTAAAACTTGACCTAGCTCTCTTTTCTCCCTAACTCCCTGCGCCTCCTATCTCTCTCTCTGCGCCTCCCTCTCTCTGGTCTAGCAGCCATTTTCTTGTTGGTGTGCGTGTGTGAGCCTTTGGAGGAACAACCTCTTGGTGGTTCTGCTGATCTCTGACTCATACCTGATTCTTCCGCTGCATAACAAGGTATTTCGAGATCCCCTTATGATTCTGCAAGAGAACCTAGATCCAATCTGTTTAGTAGAGTTTAATCTGACAGAATTAAACCAGGACAAACACTAAACAATCCTTCACCAAGGCCTAAGCATGAGAGTCATACTACTGCTGTAGGCATTAGAGATCTTAAGATGTAATCTTGATTCTAGTGGGAGTTCTTATGGTTTTATTTTAGTTATATTAAGATGTTCTTGCAAACATACTTTTGGATATGTTTAATGAAATTTGATTTCAGCATTATTTATTGTGATCTAAATAATGGTCCCAAAATAAGTTTATGCCATATTATAGGTCATTAAGTTGAGGACTTGATCATGAAACCCTACAAGCTATAGATGACATAAATTATGATATGTCCCTAGTTGAGGTTGTCAAAGTGGGACACTGATTGTGAGGTGACTGTTGACTAAACCCTACAACCGCGAGAGACTAGATTGTGAGGTGACTGTTGACTAAGTTTCATGGAGTCAATGATATGAGTATCACAGTCAGTCACATAGATATATGTTGATGAACATATGATCGGACATGACCCGCAAATGAGAAGTCTCCAGGATAGTTATATATGTGTCATGAGAGGTTCTCATTACGACTATAGAGTATAGTCCTTAGACCTGAGTTCATCATGCTTTCTTGCATATGAATTGGTACACTTTGACCTTGTCAAACGTCGACCCGTAACTGGCGGCTATAAAGGCATTGCTTAGGTGTATCATGAAGTGTGTATGGAAACAGGTATGGAACAAGATGGGATTTGTCCCTCCTGAATAAGAGGAGATAAATATCTCAGGGCCTATCGAAGATTCAATACTGAGAAAATGTGTGGCCGCACTCAAACGAATTGTAGTTCAGTTGTTTGTCTTGTTCAGTATAGATCAGGAGTTCGATAAACATGATATTGGCTCAATAAGGATGACACTAATTCTTGCCTTATGCCGAATCGAGATATAGTGACAAAAGGATTATAGGAATTGATGATTCCAGTACAAGTGGGAGATTGTTGGGATTGTGTCCTGAAATCACACTCGTACTCACTCCTGATGATAGTTGGTTGTCGAGATCAGACATTTCGTATAATACTGGGTGGTTGCAATGCTTTGCTAGAAGCCTCTTGTAATCTGTAAGTAGTGGACTTAGTGCCAGTATTATATGATCCTATAGGGTCACACACCTAAGCAAACTGGAAGCATAAATACGGGAACGATCATTATGGTAATGATCATGTTGATGTGTATTGGATACACATTGATATTGAGTTTTATAGTGATGTGTCGATCGACACAGTGAGTGTGTCGATCGACACAGATCGGGTTTCGAAACTGACGTTTCGATTTAATGACTTAAACGAATTGGAATTTATCTAATTTCGGTTTAGTCATTCCAGGTCTATAAAAAGGCTTATATGGTCGACCTGGAACCCTAGCCGTTCACTTTTCTGTTGCAGAGAAAGCATAACCACCTAAACTCAGTGATTTCAAGATCCGGGACTAGCATCCCGGCTTTCCATCTTTGTGTGCGTGTGTATCTGGTAGAGGCGAAGCATCTGAGTCGCTGCTGATCTTGATTACCATTCATTCCGCTGCCATCTGAGGTAAACACGAGATCGATTGATTTAGTACTATAACCCTAGATCCTAGGCTTTCCAACAATCCGATCAAGGTCTCTGCATCCTTTTCTGCGGCCACTTCAGTTCTCTTCCGACTTAAGGCATCTGCGACCAGGTTTGCCTTTCCTGGATGGTAAGTGATGTCTAGATAGTAATCCGCCACCAATTCCATCCACCTTCTCTGCCTTAGGTTCAAGTCAGGCTGAGTGAACACATACTTCAGACTCTTGTGGTCGGTGAATAGTTGCACTTTGGCTCCGTAGATATAAGATCGCCAGATCTTAAGTGCAAATACCACGGCGGCCATCTCGAGGTCGTGAGTTGGGTAGTTACCCTCGTTTTTCCTCAACTGCCTTGAGGCATAGGCTATCACCTTCCCTTCCTGCATCAGAACACATCCTAACCCATTCCGGGATGCGTCTGTGTAAACCACGTAAGGTACGTTGTCTACTGGCAGTGTTTGGATTGGTGCTTTGGTCAGCATATCCTTCAAGTCCTTAAAACTCTTCTCCGCGGCTTCGGTCCATTCGAACTTCACGTTCTTTCCAGTCAGCTTAGTCATAGCCTTAGCCATGCTTGCAAAACCTTGGACAAACCGCCTATAGTAACCGGCTAGCCCGAGGAAACTCCTAACCTCAGTTGCGTTCCTCGGCCGCGGCCACTCTTCAATTGATCGGATCTTGTCCGGATCAACTAAGACACCTTCATCAGACACTATGTGTCCTAGGAACCCGATCTTCTTTTGCCAGAAGCTACACTTGCTTAGCTTGGCATAGAGCTTTTGTGCCCTTAGGGTTTCCATCACGATCCTTAGGTGTTCACCGTGTTCTCTTCGGTTCTTGGAATAGACAAGGATGTCATCAATGAATATGATAACAAACTTGTCCAACCATTCCCGAAAGACACTGTTCATCATCTTCATGAACGCAGCTGGTGCATTGGTTAGACCAAATGGCATGACCACAAATTCATAGTGACCATACCGAGTTCTAAATGCTGTTTTCCTCATGTCCCAAGGTGCTATCGGGATTTTGTGGTATCCCAAAGCCAGATCGATCTTGGAAAACACCGTTGAACCCTTTAATTGATCCAACAATTCATCTATCCGAGGTAACGGGTACTTGTTCTTCACAGTAACCCGGTTTATGCCTCGGTAGTCAATGCACAACCGAAGGCTTCCGTCCTTCTTCTTTACGAATAGAACGGGCGCCCCCCAAGGAGAACTACTCGGCCTAATAAAGCCTTTGTCTAGTAGTTCTTCCAGCTGCTTCTTCAGCTCAGCCATCTCGGCTGGAGCCATTCTATATGGCGCCTTGGAGAGAGGTTTGGTCCCTGGTTCTAGCTTAATGACGAACGGATCAGACCGGTCAGGCGGTAAGCCTTCTAGGGCCTTGAACACGTGATATATCATGGTTTTTACTAGTTTTAGACCATGATATAAGTGTGTTTTAGTGTCTTTTTGTGTTCTTTTAGAGTCTTTTACAGGTATAATCAGGTTTGGAGCTGAATTGGAGATAATGGAGCATTTTGGAGATTTTTGGAGTGATTGGCCGAGAGATAGAGTTCACTGTCCGAAACAGAGGAATGCGTCGATCGTTGCACACCTGCAACGGTCGTTGCACCAGCGAGATGGGCCAAAACTCGGCGGTTTATGAAGAGTCAAGATATTGCACTTTGATCCAGAAGTTCCTGATATTTACAAAGAAGCCCCTGGCAGAGATTAGACCTATATTATTGAGTTTTTAGATTCGTTTTACATTACGCTTTCATAATTAAGAGCAGAGGATTTCTAGAGCTTTTGGGGCTGATCTGAACCTTTACTTCATCTGTATTTGGAGAAGATTTCGAACCCCTTTTACTCTTATTCTTTTATGTAATTTATTCATCATATGATTATGTTTTCATTATCTATGTCTGAGTAGATTTTCTAGTTAGGTTTAGGGTTTCTCACATAGGATTTCATGACTTGCTAGACTTGTTAAATTCAGTTAAGTATTCATAACTATATCTGTTCTTCAATCTAATTGTGCTTAAAGCTAGTTCTAACCTGATCAATTAGAATCTAGATCTTAGGTTGCTAAATACGTCACGGAAGTGGGGTTTAGGAATCTGAACTAATTAGGTTGAGCAATTAAACTATTCGCAAACGAAAGTTTGGTTTAGGATAATTGTGAACATATCAAACCTGGAATTAATGCTAGTTTAATCTGTTAGTTCTCGCAAACAAAAGTTTGGTTTGCTGCACTTAGACTTAAAGATTTATCGCAAAGGAATTTGGTTAGTTCTATATCTGTGTTTTGAGTTCTAGAACTGTGCTTAATTAGATCCTTACTGAATGAACTGTCTGATTTCCTGAGAACGCCCTAGACTTAGCGCTTTTAATTACTTTCTTTCACAACCGTTAATCTCTGCTACTGATTTACTTTCTCGCACCGCTTTTAATTCAATCACATTTTTTTCTTCCTAGTATTAATCCATTTCGTTCTATTGAATACCAGATTCCCTGTGGATTCGATAACCCTATATACTACAACTACTGAACTGTGCACTTGCAGTTAGAGAATAGGGTAAAACTTAGAACCTATCAAGTTTTTGGCGCCGTTGCCGGGGACTCTTAGAGTCTTCGATAGGACCGAACTTAGGGTTTTACTAGGATTTTTCGTTTTCTTTTCGTTTTTGCTTTTGAATTTTTTTTAGTTACTGATTTTCTCTGATTTCTCTCTGTCGCAGGTACGACTTTCGCCTTGCGTCGATCGTTGCATTCTTAGCATCGATCGTCACTAGGCGATTCAGAGATTGAAACGATCGTTGCACTGATAGCATCGATCGTTGCACTGATAGCATCGATCGTTGCCTGACGATTACAGACAGTTTATGCAGACGCAGAAAACTAGAAGTAATCCGAACTTGGACTTAGTTAATCTCGATCTTGAAGAACTTGGACGTCTAGAAAGAACTATCAGAAGAGAAAAGAGAGAAAGAATGGTACGAGAACGTCTGATCTTGATACCAGATGCTGAAGGTACCCTAAGGGACCGAGATAACAACCCGTACAATGCTGCTGGGCAAAGGGTTGATGCTGAAGGGAATGTCATCCCTGATCCTCCTGAGCAACAGCAACAGGAGCAGAACCAGGGTCAAGGACAGGCCCAAGGTAGACAGATGGTTGTCCATGAGAGGACTTTAGCTGACTACAACGGACCGGATGAGTTTCATAGAAACCGGTCAGCTTTAGTGCTTCCGGCTTTTGAGAGGAATGATTTTGAGGTCAAAACCATCTACTACTCGATGATAAGACAGAATGCATTTCATGGACATCCAACAGAGCAGCCTATGGACCACATTGATTCGTTTGAGGACATAATCAATGGCATGAAGTATGATGGAGTTTGCCAGGATTATCTGTTCCTTAAGCTCTTTCCTTACAGTCTCGCTGGAGACGCTGCTGCATGGCTGAAGCAACTGCCACCTGGACAGTTTACTACTTGGGCAGACCTGAAGAGTGAGTTCCTACGTCATTTCTATGATGATGCGCGTTCAGACCAGTCTAGACAGGACATACTCACATTTTCCCAAGGAGCTGTGGAGCCTTTGAAAGCTGCCTGGATGAGATTTGAGAAGTACCAGCGTGACTGCCCACACCATGGATTCACTGAAGTGCAGTTACTTGGTATCTTCTTCAGAGGAATAGATCTGCCGTATCAGTCTGCACTGGATAACTCCAGTAATGCGAACTTCAACACCAGGACTCCTACACAAGCTAAGCAGTTGATTGAGAACCTAGTTGGCAGCAACAGTTGCAAGACTATGGATGAGAGGAGGAAGAAATCTGGTGGAAGTGTAGAGAATACAGAGATGACTGAATTGAGATCTAGGATGGACACAATCTACAACCTCCTGACTAATAAGAAGGCTGTCCATTTTGCTCAAGATGTTGAGGTAATTCAGACTGAGGAGGACACTCAGGAAGAAGATGTGAATTATATTGGAGGATCTGGTTTCCAAGGTAACAGATTTGGTAATCAGCAGGGTAACAGATTCTTCAACCAAGGACAGAAGAGTGCCTTCACAGGCAATCAAAACTCTTTTGGACAGACTAGTGGTTTTCAGAAGCCCTTTGGACAAGGTGCTCAGAGAACCTATGGATCTACATCTTATCAGACTCCTCCTGCACCTACAGCTCATGAGAGTAGGGTGTTGGGAATGTCCTGAAATCTACCGTACTATCTCTAGAAAGTATGATAAGTGTCGAGATCAGACATAAGTCATAAATACTGGGTGATCATGATGGCTTGCTAGAGTCCGCTCATGATCTATAAGTTTAGGACTTATTACCAGTATTGTATGATCCCGAAGGGTCCCACACCATAGCTAACGGGAAAGTTAAATGGAAATAATACGGTAAGATGCAATGGCATTTACTGTATTGGATCAGAGTTTTGGGCCAGACAAAATACAGGCTTTTTGTCTAATTTGTGTTTTGGGCCCAAAAGATTAATGAGCCATTAGTCTAATGACTTGGGCCCATTAATGAGATATAAGAGAATCAGAAAACCCTAAGGAAATAAAAAAAGCTTCTGCGATTTTCTCCTTGTGGCTGCGAGCCTCTCTCTCTCTTATCTCTCTCTCTGATTTTCCACATCTTTGGTCTAGCAGCCGTCCCTTGCTTGTAAGAGTGTGGATACTTGAGGAGGAGCCGATTCTCATCAGCTCTAATCTGATCTTGTCATTACCACCAATCACTCCGCTGCAAAAGGTAAAGATCAGGTTGGTTTTATGATTCGTTTTGCAAGAACCTAGATCTGTTAAGATTATGTGTTAGGTTGTAATTTGGGAATTAAACCTTGAACAAACCCAATAATCCTTCAGTGGTATCAGAGCCAGGTTGTTGGTTTCTTGTAATTTGGATCTTAATATGGCTTGATCGATCGTTTTCAATTGATAATGTTGACCTTGTCATTAACGAATGATAATAGAATCGCTTGGTTAAAATAAGTCATTCGATGTGGAGTCGGATTCGTGTTGATTATTAATTGATATCACGTTTGTTTAATTGAATTGGGCAAAAGTCAAAATCATTTGTCCTTTTGTGAATGTCTCAATCAGTTTTGTTGTCCACAAGTATTGTCACGATCTCAGGTTTGTTTAAGTGATTTGTTGAAACGTGTTAGGTTTCACTTGTTAAACAAACGTGTTAGGTTTGATCTATATAATTAAACAAACGTGATATTGGCATATAATCATAAGTGTTTGTGGAATTCGTTTGTGAAATTTGTCTTATTTGAATGATTTTGTCTTATTTGAATTAGCAATTTTCGATAATGGAATTTGTTAACAAACAAAATTGCTTGTGGAATTTGGCATATAATCATAAGTGTTTGTGGAATTCGTTTGTGGAATTTGTTAACAAACAAAATCGCTTGTGGAATTCGTTTTTCCCAAACCCACGACAATGAACCGATCAAACCGATTGTGGTTCATTGTCTGCTTTAGCCAAAACCGCAAGTTAGGTCAAAATTGGTTAAAACACAAGGTGTTTCTTCCTGATTTTGGAATTAACCGAACCGATCCAATTTATTTGGTGGTTCAAGCGGTTAACCCAAATCGCGGTTTGCTGGAAATAATTTTATTTCTGGTTAAACCGGATTTAAATTCATAAAATTGAATTTTAACCTAAACCGAAGGCTGGTCTAAGTTTGATTTGGTTGGACCAAATAATTTAGAGCTGGTCTGGTTTAGTAAATAACCGATGGTTTTGATAGTTAATTTGGTCTTGGACCAGAATTAATAAACCGGATCGGTTATGTCAAATTATTGGGCCAGCTGGAATTCTATGGTCTTGGGCCAAGAATTGGGCCTATAATTTGTGACCCAACCCAAAATATTTAATGAAATATTTAAATTAGAAATTTCTATTTTTAGTAAGTTACTAAATTTAGAAAGTTTCTAAAATAAGAAAGTTTCCCAAAATAGTAATCTTCTATTTTTGGAAATAAAACTTAAAATCCTCAAAAACAATATCAAGCTTGGATGTCTTTCCAATCTTGTCAGCTACTTAACGCTTATTTGATTACAGATATGGCTTACAGTGTGAGGTGTCTGTTTTCGCGTAAGTAAAGTAGTATATAGTCACTAATTTCATTGGGAGTCCCAGATTTTAGTGATTATTTGGCTGTAAGAGATTGGTTTCCTTGACTGGGCCATCGGGAGTCTCGGGCCTTGAGACATCTGGTGTATTGGGCCTCGGGTCCAATTCACAACCGAGAGTTATATGAGATATAACTAGCTGTGTGTATGCTTACCAAGTAAAGCTAATTCCGGGTGACGGCCAGTGGCCCACTTTGGATTTAGCTGAACATGGGTCTCGGAATCATTGTATTCTTATGAGGTTAAACAAAGAAATTTTGAATACAATGCGAGTTTTCTTATAAGTTATTAAGATTACTCTTTTATGAACTAAATAACTAAAACTCCATTTATCTCTAATTTTCAGCTATGACGAGCACAAACAATTAAAACACTTTCTCGATCCGGTCTGTCCTTGAGATGGACAAACTGAACGGATCAAATTTCTTGACTTGGTCGCGGAACCTGAGGCTAGTCCTCAGGCAGGAGAGAAAGGACTATGTCCTTGAGAAAGCTCTCCCCGTGAGGATCGGGCCCAACGCCTCTCATGCAGTATATAATGCTTGGAATAAGCATTATAATGATGCGGTAGATGTGCGTGGTCTGATATTGGCTACCATGGACTCAGATTTGCGGAAGCAATATGAGAGCATGGAGTCGCCAATAGAGATGATCAGCAGCCTGAAATTGAAATTTCAGGAGCAGGTAAGAGTGGAGAGATACCAGTTGGTTAAATCTCTCACTAGCTGCAAGCTACCAAATGATCATCCAGTAAGTCCTCATGTCAGTAAAATGATGGGTTACGTTGATAACCTGAGGAAACTGGATTATCCAGTTAGCCAGGAATTGGCAACTGAGATCATTCTGCAGTCACTGCCGTCAAGCTATGATAAGTTCGTAAGGAACTATATCAAGAAAGGCTTAACAAAGACGTTGACTGAACTGCATGATATGCTCAAGACAGTTGAGCCAAACGTGAAGAGTACCCTGTACAATCTCATGAATGAGAAGGGTAGGTTTACTAAACCTAAAGCTGACAAGGGTGAAGACAAAGTTGTCCAGATTTTGAATCATGGCAAGCGTGTGTCTTCTGAGCCCGAGTCAGATACCTCTTACGTTGGTAAGTGCTGCTACTGTAAAGAGACTGGGCATTGGAAAAGAGATTGCATTAAATTCATGGAAGATTATGAGGAGTTGAAGTTGATGTATGAGACTACTTCCTCAGGTATTCATGTTATTACTTCAAGTTATACCTTACAGGTATTGATTACTGGTTGTGGCACTGATATTTGTTATAATATGCAGAGCCTGAGCAACAGTAGAACGTTGAAGGAAGGGCAAGTGGAACTGCGTATCTGAAAAGCTTGGGAAGCTGCCTCAGCCGTAGGGTTTTCACTTGTAAATGCCTTTGAGGCTTGGTTTTGTATTAAGTAATTGCTACAATGTACCTGCTTTAAGCAGAGTTGTTTTTCATTTTCTTATAAAGAATTTGAATGTTTTCATTTTGATAAAGACAAGTTTTGTTCTTTTGATCTTAATGAAATGTTAATTGTAGCACCCTATTCAAGGAATGGGTTTTATATCTTAAACCAAAGAGTGCCTAAATATAACATAAATACCGAATTGGTTTAAATCTGATGAATTAAACCTGATTTTCCTTGGCATAAATGTTTTGGTCACATAGAGTAAGTCGGATTCAGAAACCCCATAGTTATGGACTTTTGGGCTCATTTGAATGGATATCTTATGAGACTTGAATTCTTCTTACTGGACCAAAACACAAAGGGCCCATCTTAGCCGAGCTAGAGAAAAGCCCAAAGGCTTATTGGACATTGGACATACTCATGTATGTGGTCCGATGAGCAGTAATGCCAGAGAAAATTTCCTATACTTCATTATCTCTACTGATTACTTCAGTGAGTGTGACTGTGTTCATTTGATGAGACACAAGTCGGAATTCTTTGACATGGTCGAAAGAGTTCCAGAATGAAGTATAGAATCTGAATGACAGAAGTATTAAGACTCTGGATTAGATCACGAGTGAGAATACTTAAGTCATTGATTGTGTGATCATCTGAATGAGTGTGAAGTCGTTTCACAGCTCATTTCTCCTGAAAACCTAGAGGTGTTTCTGTGAGAATGAATCAGATCTTATTAGAAATGATTAAAGATGAGTCACACGAATCTTCCATGACATTCTCTAAGAATAACGCTCTGGAAATATCTAAGTTTACGCTGAAATAGTTCCACCAATATCAGTTGAAAGACACCACGTAAATGTGGATTGGAATCGATCCAAATTCGTCTTTACTGAGTATTTGTAATTGTGCTACTTCGCTGGTTGTCCTAGGGAAACCAAGGCTTGTTTCTTTTACGTCCATTCTGTTTTCTAAGAGGGGAAGTAACTTTCCAAGAAGAACAGTGGGAGTAAAAGTATAACTCGAAGAAATTCGAGAAATACAGGAGGCTGCTCAACCTGTTGAGGGAGAGCAACGGATGGATTTACAGATTTCTGTAGAATCTGCACCTGTAAAGCCTGAAGTTCGCAGATCTGAATGAATCAGTTACTAATCCGAGAGTGATTTCTCATCATTAGTTGAACCTGATGATCATTGAAAGTTCGCATGATCTGATGATCATTGAAAGCGACGAATCTGCGAAATTCAAAGAAGCGAAAGTGAGCCCGGACTCCGAAAATTACACTATGTGTAAGTTAGCTTCATTGATCCATTCATGGATGGAAGCAAACATATCGGAGTTGGAATCTTCGTTCTGTTGAAGTAGTCAAGGTTTTGACTTGAACAGGAACGAAGCGGAACTGTGCGTTTACTAATAGATAAGTGGGAGCGATGTTGCATTTCTCATAGTGTATGTCGATGACATACTGATTCTCGGAAATAACGTCCCAATGCTGCAGTCAATAACGGACTGGCTTGGGAGTTGGTTTTGTAATTGACACGGGTAAAGCCACGTATGTTCTTGGATTTTGGATCTAAAGATATAGATCCAAAAGAGCTGGTAGGACAAAGTCAGGATTCTTAAATTGACAAAGTCCTACACGTAATCAGCAATCCAAGAAGGGTTTTATGCCAATGTCACATGGCAATACGTTAAGCAAGAAGCAGTGTCCTACGATATCTGCTGAGCTTGAATGCATGGATAGGATTCCATATGCGACGGCAATTGGATCTATCATGTATGCCATGACACGTACTTGTTTTGATGTTGCTTTAATGTTCAGCAAGACAAGTAAAGACCAGTCAAATCCAGCAAAGAATCACTGGATTGCCGTACAGAATATCCTAAAGTATTTGAGAAATACTAAGGATAAGTTCTTGATTTACGGAGAAAGTGAGGTGCTACAAGTCGATAGAGTCTGAAAGGCAAGTTTCCAATAGACAAAGATAATTCCTGGTCACAGTTCGGCTATATCTTGTGTCTAACTGGCGGTGCAAGGCACTGTTGCTGACTCCATGACTTAAGCTGAACATTTCGCAGCTTGAGAAGCGGCGAATGAGAATGTTTGGATAGAAGAGTTCATCACTGAACTTGATGTGATTCACAGCATAGATGAGCCTAGCTGCACATCAGAGGTCCAAACACCTTGAGGGTAGGTATAACCTATTCCGTGAGATAAATGACAGAGGTGTTAAGTAGATAAGCAAGTTTCATCGAATGAGAACGTTGCTAATCTATTAACGAAGCCACTCCTTATGCCTAAGCACGAGTCGCGGACTGTAGCTGTAGGATGAGTGAAATTAAGATGTAGTCTTAATTTCAGTGGGAGTTTGTAAAGGGCTTTACTTAGTTGTTTTGAAAGGTTCATGTAAACATAATATTTTATGTTTATGAAATCTAATGATTTCTGGATTATTTTAACTGTGATATAAATAATCGTTCCAAAATGATTCATGTCACTATATATGGGCCATCGAAGTACATGAGTAGACTTGATCCTGAAACCCCATATTTAACGAAGTGACATAAATCATAGTGTCCATAGTCGAAGGTTGTTGAAATTGGAACACCAACAATCTGTTGAGGCTAGATTGTGTTGAGACTTATGACCAAGTTTCGAGGGGTCATAGATGCGCGGCATCAAAGTCGACACATAGGTATATGTAGGGGAGCATATGACCGGACATGGCCCGCAAGATGAGAACTCTGCAAGATATTAATATCTGTGTCATAAGAAGTTCTCATATACGACTATAGAGTATAGTCCTTAGACCTGAGTTCGCATGCATGTGGCTACACATGGAGTAATGCGCTTTGATCATTGTCTAACGCTGTTTCGTAACTGGGAGCTATAAGGACCTTGGTTGGGTGTATTATGAAGTGTGTAGTTCATAGTGATGGAACAAGATGGGATTTGTCCCTGCCGTTTAACGGAGGTAATATCTCTAGGCCAATCGGAGATTTGATAGCTGGTAAGAGAATGGCCATTCCCAAACGGACTTGCCCAAGTCGTTTGCATTGTCAGTATCAAATCTGGTCCGATAAACATGGTCTGGCTATATAAGGATGACACGCATCTTGCCTTATGCCAGATCGAGATATTGAGACAAAAGGATTAGGGAATGTAGGATTCCAGTACAATCGGAAGATTGTTGGGAATGTCCTTTGTAGAATTCCAGTACAAGTGGGAGATTGTTGGGAATGTCCTGAAATCTACCGTACTATCTCTAGAAAGTATGATAAGTGTCGAGATCAGACATAAGTCATAAATACTGGGTGATCATGATGGCTTGCTAGAGTCCGCTCATGATCTATAAGTTTAGGACTTATTACCAGTATTGTATGATCCCGAAGGGTCACACACCATAGCTAACGGGAAAGTTAAATGGAAATAATACGGTAAGATGCAATGGCATTTACTGTATTGGATCAGAGTTTTGGGCCAGACAAAATACAGGCTTTTTGTCTAATTTGTGTTTTGGGCCCAAAAGATTAATGAGCCATTAGTCTAATGACTTGGGCCCATTAATGAGATATAAGAGAATCAGAAAACCCTAAGGAAATAAAAAAAGCTTCTGCGATTTTCTCCTTGTGGCTGCGAGCCTCTCTCTCTCTTATCTCTCTCTCTGATTTTCCACATCTTTGGTCTAGCAGCCGTCCCTTGCTTGTAAGAGTGTGGATACTTGAGGAGGAGCCGATTCTCATCAGCTCTAATCTGATCTTGTCATTACCACCAATCACTCCGCTGCAAAAGGTAAAGATCAGGTTGGTTTTATGATTCGTTTTGCAAGAACCTAGATCTGTTAAGATTATGTGTTAGGTTGTAATTTGGGAATTAAACCTTGAACAAACCCAATAATCCTTCATAGGGTGGAAGCAATGTTTGAACAACTAATGGAGAGTCAGACCAAGAGTACTGTGGAAAGCAACAAGAAGATAGATGCTGTCTATGAGAACCTCAATGGAAAGTTTGAGACACTGAACACTCACATGAAGCAGTTAGATACTCAGGTGAGTCAGATTTCCAGCTCGACGAAGGGAAAAGGAGTAGCAGACACTCATATTAAAGTCTGGTCTATGTGCATTAATGATGGATCTCACATAGGTGAAAAATTTGAGCTAAGTACAGCTGAATTGGTGAAGGAAGAAGAAATCTCGGATTTTTGTGAAAAAGTTTCGGGTGGAAACTGCAGCATTGCAACGATCGACACACACCTAGCATCGATCGTTGCAGGTCGTGAACAGACAGAACTGTCGGATGATAATGGCATAGATGCTGACTTGGAGCTTGATCGCCTATTCCCTGGAGTTTCTGAGATCTCTCAACAGGAGATTTATGCGCAGATTGTTAGACAACACTCCTCAGTATCTGAGGTGATTAAGCAGGAAATTGAAGAGCTTAAGAAGCTAGAGGAAATTGGTGAAGAATTGGAAGAAATTCCATCTTCTGATGATCCACCTTATCATCCATGTGTGCAGAGGTATTTGAACAAGATGCTGCCTCTAGATGAAGATCTGAGAGACTGGGTGATTGTAGTTCCTCAACATATAAGTGATGTTCTGCTGACAAAGATCCCGAAGAAGCTGCCAGACCCTGGAGTCTTTGTGCTTGATTGTTCTATCTTTGAGGATAGTTTTAGACGCTCTCTTTGTGATCTAGGAGCTGCTGGAAGTATGATGCCTTATTCTGTGGCAGAGAAGCTGGGAATGCTGGATTTTTCTCCCACTAGGACCTCTCTTGTCCTAGCTGATCAGTCTATACGAGTTCCGGAAGGACTCTTAAAGGACATACCAGTGAGAGTTGGAAACTACTTAGTTCCGACAGACTTCCTTGTGCTGAAGTATGACTGCGATCCTGATGAAGCATTGCTGCTTGGAAGACCATTCTTGGCTACAGCAGGAGCTGTGATTGATGTTAGACAGAGTCTAATAGACCTCCACCTGGGAGATGAGCCGTTGCGATATGAGATGGAGAAGCTGCGAAAGCCACTGATAGATGGGCAGACATTCACAATCATGGATGCAGATGATGAGCAGCCGGATAACACTGTGATTCTAGATCCTGGAGCACATTTTACTGCATCTTTTCTTGGACATGAGCATTCTGCAACAGCCTATTCTCCACCTTGGATGAGGAGACTTGAACAGAGACAGAAAAGGTCTCTGTCAGGTTCTCTTAGTGCCTGAAAATTCTTGTCCGTCCGGTCAAGCTATTGACCTTAAACAAGCGCTGGGTGGGAGGCAACCCACCATTAGGTACTGGTGTTTTTCTACTTAATTTTTGGTGTTTTTGTTAGGATTTTACGTTTGTTTTTGTTTCTGGTGAGTTTTTGATTGCAGGTCTCGGATGAATTCGCAGTGCGTCGATCGACGCACTTCTGTGTCGATCGTCACAACACGATCGGAATCGCATTGCAGCGATCGTTGCGCTCCTGAGCAACGATCGACCATACACGAAAATCGCCAAGCAACGTCGGTGCACTTAGTGCAACGATCGATGCATGAGCGACAGAGGTAAAACCCGACAGAACTCAACAGAACCTTATCAATTTTTCTTTCTTTTTACCCATCCTTCGTTTGACACTACTGGGGACAGTGTGTCTTAAGTGTGGGGGAGGTGCTACTGACTTTTGTTTTCTGTTTTCTTAAGAGTCAGTCCGTTTTTCAAAAAAAAATTTGTTTTATTGAGTCAAAATTGTTTAAGTAAGAAACTATGATTTTCTGAGAAGATTTACAAGACTTGCAGGAACTTAAGTAACCATTGAGATGAAGTTGCAGGATCTATCTCTGACTATTAGAAAACCCCATCACAGATCAACCTACTGGGAACACCCACATCACTTCAGGTATCAGAGGATCCTTTTACTGACTTCAATTTAATACTTACTTAGATTTCTCACCTAAGGGCTTGGTATACTTTGTGTCGGATTTCCTTGTTAGTTCTGACACAGCCTGTCAACCTATCCTATTTAGTTCCCTTCTCCCCTTCTAAAAAAAAAAAAAAAAAAAAAAAGATAATAAACTGAAGATGAGTTAGTAACTCCGAAGTGGTCATGGGAATGGTAGCAAACACTATTTTCTCTCATGTGATCCATGGAATGTGTCCAAAGTACACCCCATAACGGGAAGAACACTGATAAAAAAAATAAAATGATACCCAATGGGGAAAAATCAGTTGTTCAAGAAGGGAAAGAGAAGAAAGGGACTAGAGAAAGATAGTATGGTGGTCTAGAGCTGATAAGGTAAGAATCCATGTGCCCTTTGATCGATACTCCTTAGGTGAGACCGCACTTAAATACTTGCAGAAGTCAGTAGGGAGAATTTGAATGCTTGAATGTGATTGTGGAGTTTACTTAGGACAGTTGCTAAGTGTGGGGGAAGTACATGTTGGTCTTGATATCCTATGATTGATTCTTTCAGTGGTTTACTAAGGGGAATCTGAGTATTGTAGCTTCTAAGATGAAATGAGTTTCTGAAGAGTTTTCAAACCTCTTCACCATGCTTTAGTTCTCTGTTTTGCTTGAGGGCAAGCAAAGGCTAAGTGTGGGGGAGTTGATATATCATGGTTTTTACTAGTTTTAGACCATGATATAAGTGTGTTTTAGTGTCTTTTTGTGTTCTTTTAGAGTCTTTTACAGGTATAATCAGGTTTGGAGCTGAATTGGAGATAATGGAGCATTTTGGAGATTTTTGGAGTGATTGGCCGAGAGATAGAGTTCACTGTCCGAAACAGAGGAATGCGTCGATCGTTGCACACCTGCAACGGTCGTTGCACCAGCGAGATGGGCCAAAACTCGGCGGTTTATGAAGAGTCAAGATATTGCACTTTGATCCAGAAGTTCCTGATATTTACAAAGAAGCCCCTGGCCGAGATTAGACCTATATTATTGAGTTTTTAGATTCGTTTTACATTACGCTTTCATAATTAAGAGCAGAGGATTTCTAGAGCTTTTGGGGCTGATCTGAACCTTTACTTCATCTGTATTTGGAGAAGATTTCGAACCCCTTTTACTCTTATTCTTTTATGCAATTTATTCATCATATGATTATGTTTTCATTATCTATGTCTGAGTAGATTCCTAGTTAGGTTTAGGGTTTCTCATATAGGATTTCATGACTTGCTAGACTTGTTAAATTCAGTTAAGGATTCATAACTATATCTGTTCTTCAATCTAATTGTGCTTAAAGCTAGTTCTAACCTGATCAATTAGAATCTAGATCTTAGGTTGCTAAATACGTCACGGAAGTGGGGTTTAGGAATCTGAACTAATTAGGTTGAGCAATTAAACTACTCGCAAACGAAAGTTTGGTTTAGGATAATTGTGAACATATCAAACCTGGAATTAATGCTAGTTTAATCTGTTAGTTCTCGCAAACGAAAGTTTGGTTTGCTGCACTTAGACTTAGAGAATTATCGCAAAGGAATTTGGTTAGTTCTATATCTGTGTTTTGAGTTCTAGAACTGTGCTTAATTAGATCCTTACTGAATGAACTGTCTGCTTGTCTGATTTCCTGAGAACGCCCTAGACTTAGCGCTTTTAATTACTTGCTTTCACAACCGTTAATCTCTGCTACTGATTTACTTTCTCGCACCGCTTTTAATTCAATCACATTGTTTTCTTCCTAGTATTAATCCATTTCGTTCTATTGAATACCAGAGTCCCTGTGGATTCGATAACCCTATATACTACAACTACTGAACTGTGCATTTGCAGTTAGAGAATAGGGTAAAACTTAGAACCTATCAACACGTCCCCAAAGTCTTTGACCACTGGGATTTCCTCGACCTTTGTCTCCGGCCCAACTTCCTTAGTGGTGATGGTGGCTAGGTATGCTTCGCATCCCCTTTCCAGCATCCTTTCTGCTTGGATAGCAGAGATGACCAAACTCCCCGAAGTTGGTCTTACTCCTTGGAACACGACCCTTCCTTCTGGTCGTTCCAACTTCACCCTTCCTCGGTGGCATTCAATGGTGGCTCGGTTTTGCCCAAGCCAATCCATTCCTAAGATCACTTCGTGATTCTTAAGCTGGACAACTACTAGGTTAGCTGGCATATCCACGCCTCCAATGGAGACGCGAATGTCCTTGACTAACCCTAGCATAGGCATCACTTGCCCACTGGCCGCATTCACAATGCCTTGGCCGGCCATTTGTTCCTTTTGGAACAAGCCTTTCCCAATCATTCCGGGACTCACAAAACTATGTGTAGCCCTAGAGTCAAATAGTGTGAGTGTCTTCACACCACCTATTATAACGATTCCTACAAATTCCCCCAAATGTCTAAGTGTCCCGACCTTTTTCCCAATGTATGCAATGCATTTAAAATTGAAGAAGTAGAGGTCTTAGTGACGTACCAGTGATCGAGTCGTAGGAGCCGGCTTCGGCCGCGTCCTTCACCATATTGTAGACTCGGGGTGTCCCGGCTTGGCCTTTGGCCTTAACCGCGCGACCTTCTTGTCCCCGGTTTCCTTCTGGTGCCTTCTGCTTTTCACTTTGCAGCTTCGGGCAATCACGCATGTAATGCCCGGTCTTTCCACATTGGAAACATGTCAATGGTCTTTCTGTCACCCTTTCTTTCCCCTTCAGTGGACAGCTTGTGACTTCGTGGTCTTTGCTGCCACACTTCGCACATACCTTCCCGGCTTTCCAACACTCCCCCAAGTGATATTTGCCACAGGTGTACATCTCGTGCGGTCAGAGGATTGGCGATCAGCCCCCACTTGATCCCATTTCCTCTTTAGGTTCTTCCCGGGTCGGCTGGCCACTTTGTCCTGTGCCTTTGTACCGACGCGGTTCTCCTCGGCCATGTTGGCCTCCACAGTAGCAGCTTGTTCAACCAGCTCAGAGACTGAGTCGTAGGAACAAACCGAGCAATGAGTCCGCAGTTCCACTCGCAGGCCGCGAAGGAAACGGCGCACTTGAGCCGGCTCGTCCTCGACATCATGTCCAACGTAGCGTCTGAGACGGTCAAACTCTGCCTCGTACTCACGAACCGTCTTACGGCCTTGGACTAAGTTCAGGTACTTGCCTTCCATACGATCCCAAGCCTCAGCTGGAAAGTACTTCCGGTTGAACTCGATCTCAAAGTCCGCAAACGAGTCAATGAGACCCTTGGTGCGCCTGTCCACTGACAGCCACCAGTTATGCGCGTCCCCTTCCAGGAAGTGGACCGCAATGTCCTTCCGGTAGTCCTCGGAACACCGGGTAGATCGGAAGTTCCGGACAAGCCGTGACTTCCACTCATCAGCCTCAAGTGGGTCTGCACTTCCCTGGAAGTGCTTGGTGCCCAACTTGGTGATGTGGCCAAGAACGTTGAGGTAGTCCACCTTTCGGTTCTTTCTGGGAACCGGTGTCTCTACCACTACTACGTCTGACTCATCATCACTAAGGCCCTTGGTCTCTACGACCTTGGCCTTAGGCTCTTCAGCAACCGGTTTCTGACCAGAGATGTTCTGGTCCAGTACCGTCAGCTGGTCCATGACCTCCTTCAGAATGGTCCACATCTGACCGATGTTCGGGACCGCGGTCAATGGCTCACCATCGCCGCCCATAGAATCATCCTCCTCACGGCCGGTCTCATCTCGAGCCGCGTGAGACGAGGACTCGCCCACATTATCCTGTCCACCCTCAATTTCGACTTCCGGTTCATTAACCCTGGTCGTGTTGAGAGCGTTTGGATCAGTGGGTCCAGTGCTCTTCTGGGTAACCTCAGGACCGGTTAACCCAGGTTGGACATGCGTGGTCTGGTCCTTGGAGCCTTGTCCGTTGCCAGCCACCTCCTTATCCTTTGTACGCTTTGACTTGCTTTTTCCAACCTGAAGATCAACAAGTTAGACATTCAACACAAGCAATCTCCAAGTCCTAAACAAGTCTAACAATTTCTACACGGACATCTAACCCGGACGAGTGGTGTAGCCCCTAACCCATAGCCTAGGAAATAACTCCGCTCTGATACCAACTTGAAACACCCCATCCCGGCCATAGGCCCGAGACGGACGTTCCACTAGCTAAACCGTTCTAAGTTGAGGTTTTGTTCCTGAACCTCAACCCGATTCGTTTTATACTTAGACAAGTCTAAACCGATATTCAATTCATTCATATATTCCATTCATTCCATTCATTCAATCTTATTCTAAGGCAAGAGCAATAAGAGAAAATAGACATTTTATTAATAACTCAAAGGTACCAAATACAATGTAGTTCAAGTTGCATTATGCTAATAAGTACTTGGTCCTAATAATGTCTATCTAATACACCACTCGTCACTTGGGTCCTTGTGTTCGCACCTAAGATGAATCACCCCTGTGATCATCTTCATTACCTGAAACCACAATTCAATTAAGACATTTATATTAGTATGTTTACCACAACTTAGCATTATCCGGTTCTACATGTCCCATTATGCCCATGCACACGTAAAAGCCTATACCATTCTAGTTCCATCTATTCGGCCAAGTTTTCCCATAGCCGGTCGTGCATACTAAACCGGTTGTGATCTTATTCCGTCACGTTCCGCGTTCGCACGCACGTCCTGACCATCCGCGCATTGCGCTTATCCGTGATCGCTATGGCCAATCCGGTCGTACCGAGCGTGCCGTGGTCGCGGAGGGTCTTTACCGAGCATCGCTCGACATTCCGCGATCGCAAGCCTTGCCGGTTACTGCCCAGTCCATGCGCGATCACCGTGACGTGTCAGTCCAGTCGCGGGGTCCGTCCGAGCGTGAGCGATCAGCGTATAGTTGCGTCAGTCCGTGAACAGACGCGTCTTTTACCGCGAACGGTTACGTCTTGTCCGCGAACAGGCGCGACTTACCGCGATGCTCTGTCGGCCGTTGCGCGACTCGGCCGTTGCGCGACTCGGCCATCTCGCCGTGGTGGATGTTGCGTCAAGCCGACTGTTCCAACTTCACGTCACGACCCGGATCCTTTCCTGATCCGATTCACGCGCAAGCCAACCATATAGACGTAAGCGACTTTCGGCCAACCGTCTCCCAAGATGTACCGTTCAGTCAATTCGTCTATCGGTCCATCCTTGGCCTTACGGGCGGATCGTCCGTTCCTCGTCCGACCAGCCCACGACTTACCACGATCATGGCCTATGGCCGATCGTGTCCTTTCGGGATAACTTTGCCGATCCTAAGTCAAAATGACTTGTCTCGGTTCTAAACTTCCAGAAATGTAGAAGAAGATAATCCGGCCTTAGACTCATCCGACCATCAGTCCAACGGCTTGGCCGTGGCCGAGAGAAAGAGACTCGGATTTGTACCTTAGAAGAAGTTGGCTTCTTGCCCTGGTCCATAGTCATTTTGGAAGTCATTCTCCTTCCCAATTCGCCTAGAAACCTTGTCCAACCGCTTCTATCTCTAGACCGCCGGCGATTCCTTTTGGTGCAATCGGCCGGCCTTACTCTCTCTCTTCCTTCTCTCTAAAACGCTTCTTATGCCTTAGAGAAATTCTGGGAATTTTCCCTTGTGTTTTGTGTGTGCGCAAAATGGCCTCCCATGGTCCCTTTTATAGCCCAACATTAGCCCATAACCGCCCCAAAGGAAGGGATGTCTTTGGCCTTGCGAATGGACACAATGCCCATTGCTGTCCATTCGCTTATGATGGCTTTGATCAGCTAGTGACACTAGCTGATCAGCTGATTTCACACTCCACACTCCAGCTCAGCTTAGCTGAGCTGAGCTGATACTTTAGTTCCCTAGCTGTTTAGCTCAGCCGTCCAGCTTGTTTGAGCTAAACCCTAAGCTTCCAGCTCCTTCTCCTTCATGTCAAACTCCCGTTCAACTGAGCTTGACCTTGTTCTGTCCATGGAACACTCTTATAGATCCTTTGGATCAAGAGTTTTGTCTTCTGGTTCCATGAACAGCTCGAACGGCCCTTAGGCCGGTTCGGGGATGTTACAAAACCCGAGGATCCAATTGGGTCGGAAGTACCGGAACGTAAAAGAAAACCTAGGCTTGCGGAATCTAACGCATCCTAGAGTCCTAGTGCAGAAACGTAAACAAGCAGACTCGCTGGGACTCTAATACAGATCACGCAATCAATATCAACAATAAATAAAGTAAAACCAATCATTCCGCAAGCTTCTACGCTACCAATCTCACCGCTCTGACTAGGTAAGATACCTAGCCAGCACCACTAACTTACCCGGTCCTGTGACCGGAGTAAGTGTCCACAGCAACTGCTCGGCCCAACACCGAGCAGTCTAACAAGCCTGCATACAAAGCTCAACACAGCACAATCACAACAATCAAACACGCAATCACAATCAATCAGACAATCACCACAAGCAGGCCTATTAGGGTTTCTAAGTCTTTTAATCGTTTCTTATCCGCTACCTTGGGTTAGCGGCTTGATAACCCGTAGACGGCTTCCAACACACACCATTTCCTTATTTAACCCGTTCTAGATATCTTTTATTAAATCCTCGATCCGTCGGTTTAGAGTTTAGTAAACTTACTAACTCCCCGACATCTCATTATTAACTTAATTGATTCATTACCCAAACCCGCTATTAAACCTAAACCCAATCCCGTTTAGGTTTAACTCATATTTTATTGTCGTCATAATTCCCGTATATAGATTCATTAATTATCGTTCTTATACTCATATATATGCATATACGGTCCTATTCAACGGTCTATATGAATGCAACAATCAATCTTTACTAGCAACCTAGCGGCACACAATCGGTTATTCATTTAATTCTATAAACCCTAGAATGATTAATTCGGTCCTATTTAGTTTATCATTAAACGTCCGATTATTTATTAATTACTATTCATTTTGAATAACGGGTATGCTACCTAATACTACGGTTTAGTAATTTCCGGTCTATATGAATCTACGAGTTTTCGAGCCGACTCACAGTGAAGTAGTCGAGGAATGACGGCTCGATGCGAATGTGAATTCCCGAGATACCCGATACGAATCCCGAACTTCCGAACTCCGAACACACCTGAATCACTGAACCACTGAACCAATGAACCACTGAAATAAACCGAACCAATTTACCCCAAATAAACCGGTTTGATTAAACTGGTTTGAGATTGAACCGTTGACCGGTTCAACTCACTTTGACCCGGTTTAATCAACCTCAAACCAACTCCAAATTCCGATCAAACTGTACCACTCAACCCCTTGAAGAACCGGCTGCAATTTGGCGGCGGAGGAGCTTCACCGGCGGCGGAGCTCCGGCGTTGACCACGGCGGCGGAGGGTTGACCGGCGGCGGAGGCTACTTTTCCGGTGACTTCCGATGGCGAACCACCTACCATTCTGCTCAGAATCACCAGATCTACCCATTCATAACCTCAAAATAACCAAATCTGATGAAGAAAAGAAAAGATCCCACAAAACCTAAGATGCGGTTTCTCCTTGGCCGGATTCCGGCGAACTCCGGCGGTAACAACGGCGGCGGCTGGCTGGAGAAGATAGAGGAGGCTGAGATGAAGCTATAGCACTTTGTAGATCAAGATTTGGGTTTATGGAGAGAAAGTTATGGGATTTCTTGTGGAAGAAGAAATGAAGAACATGAAGAATGTTCTTGGGTTTTCTTTGAATATTCAAAGGATTCTCATAAGTTTCTGGGTTTATTGGTTGAATCTTCAAAGAGGGCGAGAGAGTGAGTCGAGAGAGCAAGAGGGATTAGAGAGAAGTGGTTAGATGCAATGAATTGGGATTAGATGGTTTGTGCATGCAAATGAGTTCATTGAATTTTGGCATGCATGGCACTCCACTTAGGCTAAGTGGCGACCTGGAGTGAAGACAGGTGTCCTTCTGGGCATTTTTAGTTGCCAAATCACCTCTTAAACCAACATTAACCAACCAATAATCCCAACTTCTTCCATTGCTCGGTTTGATGGTTTTTCGGGTTTAATATTTTAGAAAGTCTCTGGATAATCCCATAAATCCTCAAACCTATACAAACATATTCTCCACGCTATTTGATGAATTTAGCATTTCGAATCACTCCGTTCAGGCTTACGTAGCTCCGGTTATGAATTTTCAAAGTTTCTTCGGGTTTATCGGTTTCCATTCCCAACAAGCCGTAAAACACACTTCTGCTTCGATTCTTCCAATTCTGGTCTTCTAAACATTCTTTATGTTAAAACATAAGAATATTTGGCCCGTCTCGACTTCCGTCTCGAACTTTGGTAAAATTGCCATTTTACCCTCCAACTTTGGTAAAATGACAATTTTACCCCTGGTTGACTTTCTGCTGCCCGTTGGCCGTATTTTTGATACGGGGTATCACAGGTTCAGTCTTAGATTAAACCGGTTTAGTATTGGTCAACGGTCAACGTCGGTTTAGCTTGGTGAACGGTCAACGCTCGGTCAACCTTGGTCAAGCCGGTCAACGCTTAGTCAACGGTTGGTCAACGGTCTGATTTAGTTGGTCAATGGTTTGATTTTGGACGGTTTAGCTTGGGAATTGGTTTGGTTCAGTCATCTGGTTCGGGAAGGGTCGGGTTTAGCAGCAGCTCGGTCTCGGGAGTTCATAGTCCGTCACACCGTTATCCATCAACTTATCACACCGTGAGTCGGGTAATTCTGCATGTAGTATAAGTCATGTAGACCCGGGAACCCTAAATCGTAGATTCTAGGATTGCATGCCGGTTTGATTAACTTGATTAACGGTAAGGTTATTTGATAATTGGTTCAGTTAATTAATTGGTTAAGTTAAGAATTCATGTTAGCGTATCTCGGTATTGTTCGTTTGTGTCGTTGATTGATCATTGATTGTTGCATTCATATTATATTGGCATGCTAGGACGTATATGCATATATACTATGGTAGAACGTAATTAAATGAATCTAGATATGGGAAATTAAGACATAAGTAAAATACGGATTCAAACACCTAACACATATAGAGTATAATAACGGGGTGGGTTATTAGATAATATTCAGGTTGTTGGGTTAAATGAATTAAAGTTAATAACAATGAGATGTCAGGATATTAGTAAGTTTACTAATCTTAAACCGACAAATCGAATAGATTATAAAAGATATTTAGGAAAGATGAATTAAAAAGGGTTAATTGGTAATGAGCCGTCTACGGGGTTAGCAATCCGCTAATCCCAAGGTAGCGGACTAAATGAATTAAAGGCCTGTTTTAATTAATCAATTGCTTGTGTGTTGTTCGTTTGATGTTGTGTGATTGTTTGCAGGCTTGTTTGTTGGACTACCCGGTGTTGGGCCGGATAGCCCATTGTCTGTGATGTTTAGTCTATTCCGGTGTTGGGCCGAATAGACATTTGTGTGATACTTACCTAGGTCACGGGACTGGGTAAGTTTAATCTTGTATAGAACTGGATAAGGTTGGTAGTGGTTGAATATGACTTGCTGGATAGATCGGGATTGTGTTTATTTATATTTGACCTTGTTAGGTCTTGCTTGAT
The DNA here is from genome assembly GCA_030180135.1 of Orychophragmus violaceus. Lineage (NCBI taxonomy): Eukaryota > Viridiplantae > Streptophyta > Magnoliopsida > Brassicales > Brassicaceae > Orychophragmus > Orychophragmus violaceus. The sequence continues at coordinate 103,302,473 of CM058237.1, read as the reverse complement.
GTGTAGAGTCCCAGAGAGTCTGCGTGTTTATTTATTGTTTATAGGACTCTAGGGTGCGTTAGATCCCGCAAGTCGAATGAAAGAGTTTTCGTACTTCCGACCCGATTGGATCCTCGGGTAGTTACCTGATCGGTTCACGTGCCTTTAGGTGGTGATTCCGGTTATGGTGTTAACCTACTGAGTGACGCTGGTAGGTGTGTGGTCCGGAGAATACAGGGTCATGTCCTAGGGTCGTCTGCATGGAAGCTTAGGCTATCAAGGGTATCCCGAGTCGTTGTGTATCGATGGACTGAGAACAATGTCCTAGGTCGTAGGACTTCGTGTTTACGTCTAGGAGTCGTGGGTAGTTTTAGTTACCATGGCGGTAGCTAAGTGTTCTCGTGGAAGCTACCGAGTTCGCATTGTGGACCCAGTGGTGTTAGGTTTGTTCCGCGTTGGATAGATGGAGTCCGATCGAGATCATGCCGCAGTGGTCTCGATCTCCGTGCTTCCTTTCTTTGTTAGAAAATGCTTGTGTGTTGTGGAGCTCATCACGTCATGGTGGCACGTGGTTGGCTATTTATTTCTTTTGATTGTTATTTTGGGTTTCGGGGCAGTATTTCTTTAGTAGATTCTAGAAGCCTTTTAGTGGGGACCAACTCGCTGGGTGGTTCTAAATCAATCATTAGACTCTTTTGTTGTTTTCAGGTTTGGCTTAGCTCGAAGGACGTGGGAGGTTCTCGATGTAGTCTCGGGATAGCTTTTGGGCCGCGGTTTGATTCGATAGTTTTTGTGTGGGTTTATTTCGGTTCTGGTTTCATGGTGCCTGTTTATTTTCTGATTGTTTGGGAATTATATTTGAATAGGCTAAAACATTGTAAAAGACTTAAAACACTTAGAAATGAAATCTCTTCCCCGATATGTGGTTTTATCTGAACCGACACAACTCGTGGAAGCAATACTGGTTGAAAAGCTTTGTATTGTGGAAGCGAGGTAAACGGGGTCAATGACGGTTTGGTGCGAGCCATTGTCTCAAAACGGATTGTCTCTGGCTTCTTTTTGTGGCGAACTTTTCTCGTTTGGCCTGTTCGGGTTCGATTGGTCATGTTCTTGTTTGATTGTTGACCGGCCAGCTCGATGGTCAGCAGATAACGGGAAAGGGGCGTTACAGCGATCCTTTCTCGTGTCCCTCCATTGTGCTAGTTTTTATTGGTTGGTTTTTCATTTCTGAGGATGCAGTCGTCTTTTCCTTATTTTCTGCTCTTGTTGGTGTCGCTTCGTTTATGATTTTTGATATCGTGGTTATTGAACTTATGCGGGCTCCATCGCCTTATACATGCGAGTTGGATTGGATCCGCTCTTCTTCGTCTCATGCATTGCTAGCATTGGTGATGTTATCGGCGTTGTTGGTTCCTCTTGTCTCCTGCGATGAAAGTGGTGTTTCCGTCATTACAGATATGCCCCTTTGGTCGTGTGAATATACCCAAGTTCCCACAGACGGCGCCAATTGTTGAAGTCGGGCTTCACAAGTATTAATTCAATAAATTAATCTAATAAAATGACTTGGATAATTCGACTTAAGGATCTAAAAGTAATAACATAAAGGATCAGAAAACATAGTCGTTTTATTGATCTTAGAGTTTGAAATCTGAATCGATTTCTCTACTCTAGAATTTAGGGTTTTTAGTACAATGAATGATGATGATTTTTTTTTTTGGCGTTAGGGAAATATATTTATATAAAGAGAATTAAGATTGTTTCATAAATCCTCTATGATGTGATAATGTTAAATATGGATAATCTAAGGTTTTCCTTCATTTTGATGATTTCTCTTTATCTTCTTTCTTTTCTCAAAAATGTTAATATTGCAATAACCAAATATATTTTTTTGGTGTAGGTCGGTGCGGATCTCGCCGGACTTCGCCAAAATGGGCCGTCCTCTTCTTTAACAATATCTTATATCATCGGTCGATACGTTCCACCAACCTAAAAAAAACAATGCCAGGTTTGTAGTAGTTTGCTGATTTTGGCTTTGATTGGTAACACTTAAGTAATCTCGGAATGGCGGAATTACATTCAAAAACGCGATTCCGCAAGTATTGCGTTTAAACGCAATTCCGTCATTCTGCAATTACCCAAGTGTTACCAATCAAACTAATATTAATTATGCAGATAATCTAGTTAATTCTTACTTTTCTGTGGAATGAATTTTCTTTTGTATTGTTTTCCCCGAAAATGCACTTGCGTTTTCGCGTTTTTTTTTTTCACAAATTTTTGTGATTGACAATATTTTTTCGGAATTACGTTTTTAAACGCGCGATTCCGCCATTCCGCAGCTTACCAATTAAAACCTCTATTTTATATACGTTAGATTTGGGCGTGTGCGCATGATCGTGTGCGGGTCTTTTGATTGGTAAATGTGAGTATTTATGTCCACACACATATACTAATTTACATAAAATAAATATATAGTATTGGTCCCTGACTGAATTATGTTTCTTAAAAAGAACTCAATGGTATTAACTGATGCTCATGGTCAAGATCTATTCCACTATTCTTAGTTGTTGTTGTTGCTGTTGCTGTTGTTGTGTTAACAACATATGGTTTTAACTTTGAACTTTTGCTATGACACTGATGAATCAAGAGAAGGGGACCTAACAATTTCTGTTGGACCATTTTTCCTTAAAGCGCTCGACTTTATCAGCAAACCCACATTAAATTTTGCTTAACCGTAACTTTAAATCTCAGTTGTAATTTTTATTGAAGCTATTTTTTTATTTTATCCAGGAAAAACTAGTTCCTAGATTTTAAAACTTTGTTATAGCTCATATTTTGATTTGATCAAGTAGATAAGAGGTCTTTAGGAGAATGGCAGGAAGACATATAAAGAGATTATTAACTAAAGGGACTTGGTCAAATGAAGCTCAGTTTGGTGTAGTAATCATCATCACGTGTTCTCCATTTCCATAAGCAGCAGCCAAGCGAAACCATCAATTAATTACAAACGTCGTCTCTTTCTTTCTTTCTTTCTTTCTTCTTTTCAATATGTGTTTTTGTTTGCCATCCTTGTATTTTCTAAAGGTTACAATATGACCCCTATCTTCTTAATTTAATCAACAGAAGTCCTTTTTTCCTCTCTGCACGGCTTGAAGCAGGCCATCATCTCAGTCAATCTTTCCTGACTGCCATTTCTCAATTTCAGAGCTTTCAGAAGTAAGAGAGATCAAATATTTACTTGGCTAGCCAGGCTAATTGATAAGAATAAACGTCAACAATAAACCAACCACAAGAATCAATATTCCGAGAAACACGAATTCTGACCTCAAACTGCAGAGAATCCGGAATAAAAATGGAATCTCAGACAAATAAGAGCAATCACCCAACAGAGTTAAAGAATTGAGATATCAATATGATTGAAAATGACTTAATGAATAATGTCGATGAACAAACTAGTTCTTAAAGCTGAAACAAAGCTAATGAAATCTCAACAGCTCAATATTCTCAAGATCTTGATAGATAACGATAAACACCAACTACTTAGATCGAGAGCTGACGTGTCCGATTTGAATCTTGGCTGGCGCCAAATCCCATATCAAATCTCCCTCCTTTGAAGAATGGAAATTTCTTCTGCATATCGAATAGGAACTCCCATGTAGCTTCCTCCACAGTCTCGTTAGTCCATTTGACCAACACCTTCGTCGCTGCCTTTCCCTGTCTGTTTACCATCTTTCTCTCCAAGATCAGTTCCGGCTCTCTACTAACCGTATCAGTGAGCACAGTCGGCAGATCTGTAGTTGTCAATGCATTCCCAACAGCCAATTTGAGCTGGGATACATGGAAAACTGGATGCACCTGTGAATGACTCGGAAGCTGTAGCTTGTAAGCTACTTTCCCGCATTTGTCCAGTACCCAGAATTGTCCGTAATACTTCGGCGCCAACTTCTGATTTCCCCTTATCACCACAGAGTTCTGCCTATAAGGCTGTAACTTAACATACACTCGATCGCCAATTTCTAGCTCCCTATCGGTACGATGTTGATCCGCAAAGTGGCGCATTCGGTGTTGCGCACGCAACAGATGAAACTTTAACATCAACATCATACTTTCTCGGTCTTGTATGCACTTCGCCACCACCTCAACCTTGGCTTCACCGGGCAGATATGGCAAGTGTTGAGGGGGCGGTCTACCATATACGGCTTCGAAAGGAGTGATCTGCGTGGCTGTGTGATAGCTGGTATTGTACCAGTATTCAGCTAGAGGCAGCCATTTGCTCCATAGATGCGGCCGCTCACAACACATACACCTTAAATACGTCTCGAGACATCTGTTTACCACCTCTGTCTGGCCATCGCTTTGCGGGTGATAAGCACTAGACATATTGAGAGCAACTCCTTGAAGCGTAAATAATTCAGTCCAGAAATCACTCAGAAAAACACTGTCGCGATCGCTGACTATTGTTTGCGGAAGTCCATGCAATTTGAACACGTTATCTAGAAACACCTGAGCGACCGTAGATGCTGTATACGGGTGAGCAATAGCCATGAAATGAGCAGCTTTGGATAGGCGATCTACGACCACAAAGATTACTGATTTCCCGAACGACAATGGCAGTCCATCAATAAAATCCATAGAAATGTCAGACCATATGGTTTCGGGAATGGGCAGAGGCTGTATTAATCCGGGATAGGCAGCAGTATCATACTTGCATTGCTGACATACACTACAACTTCGTATGAAAGCTTGGATATCAGTAGACATACCTTTCCAGAAAAAAGGCTCTTGACCCGCTGGTGTGTTGCTTCGCGACCCGAATGTCCTCCTAGACCCGAGCTATGCAGCCACTCGAGTATCAGCGTCTTCAGGGTATCATCTTGTGGTACCACAATCTTTCCCCTCCTTCTTAGAATCCCTTGCACAAACGAGAATTGTTTCTTAGCCAGGGGATCTCGTTTGAGTAAATCGATTGTCTCTTTGATTCCCTTGTCGTGGTCATAGCTTGACATGATCTTTTGAATGAGGTCACACTCCATAACAGTCATAGCCATGTGTAAAACTTCAGATCCTTCGACTCTGGACAGAGCATCCGCTACTAAATTCTCTTTTCCTTGTCTGTATTGGATCTTATAATCAAATTCCAGCAATTTTGGTAACCACTGCTGCTGTATTGGAGTGTTCAACCTCTGCTCCAGCAAGTATTTAAGACTTCTTTGATCTGTCTTAATTATGAAGTGGTTTGTTAGCAAGTAATGTCTCCACTTCTGTACTGCAAACACTACAGCTAACAATTCCTTTTCATATATGGACAAATGAAGTTGTTTTCCCTTTAACTGTCGGCTGATAAAAGCCAACGGGTGCCCATTCTGCATTAACACAGCTCATATGCCTTGTCCGCAAGCATCCGTTTCAACTATGAATGGTTGATCAAACCTGGGTAATGCGAGCACTAGCGTTGAACAAAGCGCTCTTTTCAGTTCAACAAACGCTTCAGCTGCTTCCTCATTCCAGTTGAACGATCCTTCTTTGTAAGTGCTGTCAAGGGGATGGCGATTGTACCAAAATGGCGTACAAACCGTCGATAATAACCTGCTAACCCAAGAAATCCTCTTAACTATTTCAGTGTAGTTGGTACGGCCAATCTTCTACGGCTCTGACCTTAGCTGGATTCGTCGACACTCCTCTACCTTCAATGTAGTGCCCTAAGTACTCGACCTTAGTAGCTGCAAATGCGCATTTACTCTGCTTTGAAAAGAGCTGATTATGCCTCATTAGCTCAAAAACGCTCCTCAGGTGCTTTACATGTTCCTCCAAGGACGAGCTATAGACTAGAATATCGTCAAAGAAGATTAACACGCACTTCCTCAGCAAGGATTTAAAAATAGAGTTCATCAGCCCTTGGAAGGTAGCTGGAGCGTTAGTGAGTCCAAAAGGCATCACTAGGTACTCATAATGCCCGATATGCGTCCTGAAAGCTGTTTTATGGATATCGGCAGGATCCATCCGAACCTGATGATAACCAGCCCTTAAATCGATTTTCGAATAGATAGATGATCCTCCTAATTCATCCATAAGATCTTCGATTAAAAGAATAGGGAATCGGTCCTTAACTGTCATTACATTCAAGCTCCTGTAATCAACGCACAACCTCCATGTACCGTCCTTCTTCTTAACCAAGACAACCGGTGACGCATACGGACTGCAACTAGCTTGAATAGCTCCTGCCCGTAACAATTCTTGAACGATCTTATCGATCTCGTTCTTTTGATAAACTGCATATCGATATGGCCTTTGGTTGACCGGATTAGAACCTTCGAGAAGAGGAATCTTGTGATTATGGTGGCTCCTAAGCGGTGGCAGCTTAGTTCGTTCAACGAAGATGTCGTGGAACTCTCGGATCAAATGATATATTGCGCTTGACTCCAACCTACTTGTTGCGGACATGGACTCCACCGAGAACAGAGTAAGTTCTTCTTCCTCTTCGATACTTTGCAGACATACCATCGACAGTTGAATCTGGTCATCATACTTTTTATTCAACTTTGATGCCTTAACATCGCGAACAAAACCCTGCTTTATACCGTGCAAGTGCACCTTCTTATCCAACCAGCGGAATTGCATCTCTAACTTCTTGAAATCCCATGTTATCGGTCCTAACTTCGACAACCATTGGATCCCGAGCACCATGTCACAACCGCCCAAGGGAAGGACTAATAAATCAGATACAAAATCAACACCCTGGAAATCCCACCTGAAGTTTTCAACCTTAGCATTCACGGCCAACATACTGCCGTCCGCGACTTTAACCTTCCTCATACCCACTGTTCTGAACTCGCAGCCTAGCTTCTCCGCAATGTTCTTATCGATGAAATTGTGTGTCGATCCAGAATCAATCAGGATGAAAAGGACCCTTTTTACATGCACACCACGTACTCTCATGGTCCTATAATCCTCTGTTATACTTGAGACTGCGTTGACAGAAAACTGTGCCAAATCACCTTCCTCACACTCCTCAAATCACCTTGAGCTCTCCGCCTGCTCATTTCTTCCTTCGAAAGGAAAGGCACATGTTGTTTTGCTCCTGCCTTATTCCGCTCCACTGGCCCTTGAAAGTTTTGTCGCCCAGTCCACTCTTTCTTCAAAGGAATGGTTCCTTTACTTGCCAGATTAGCAGTATTTGCTCGCGGCCCTGACCAGCCTGTTCCCACTGGTTTAACTGGATGAGCCTTCTCATACAACCGGCCCAATAATAAGCATTGTCGGACTGTCTGAGGCTGGAACATTCGAATGTGCATTTGAGTGTCCATCCTTAACCCTGCTAGATATGCACTGACCAAGTATTCCTCTGACAGTTTCACCCTCGTTTTTATCAGTTCGAACCGTCCATGATACTCGGCAATACCATCTGTCTCTTGCAACTGCTTTAGCTCGGCTATGGGATCGTCGAGAATCTCCTCAAACCGTTCGAGCAATAAAATTTTGTACGATACCCAGTCAGGTAAGGTGTACTCATCTGAATCTGACTGGCTAAGAGACTGATGCCATGTCGCTGCAGCCTCATCGAAGTGGATTGATGCTATCCCTACTTTCGATTCTTCCGGAGTATGGTCGGTCGCGAAAAACTGCTCTACCTTTGTTAACCACTCTTTGATTTTGTCACAATTAAACCTTGGAAAATCTAACTTTGCTAGTCGTGTTACGCCCGAGTATGCCTGTCCTTGACCCTGCCTTCCTCGACCTGAGTCATTGTTACGAGCATGACTGCATGAATCCCCATCGTTAGAACCACTGCGACTCTGAGACAAAACCTTAATCGCTTCGAACATCGACGCGATTCCCTTATCCAGTTTTTCGCCGTGAGCTGCTAACTCTTCCCTCTGCTCCGCTCGCTGCGTAGCCATCAATTCTTCCAACGCCACAATCCGCGTTCCGACCACACTCTCGACTTCACGAACCAACGCTTCCTTCTCCTTCACAGCCATCTGTGCTCTTGTCTCCGTCATCTTTGCCAAGGAAAGAGAGAGCTCTGATACCTTTGATAAGAATAAACGTCAACAATAAACCAACCACAAGAATCAATGTTCCGAGAAACACGAATTCTGACCTCAAACTGCAGAGAATCCGGAATAAGAATGGAATCTCAGACAAATAAGAGCAATCACCCAACAGAGTTAAAGAATTGAGAAATCAATATGATTGAAAATGACTTAATGAATAATGTCGATGAACAAACTAGTTCTTAAAGCTGAAACAAAGCTAACGAAATCTCAACACCAAAATAAGATAACACCAACTACTTAGATCGAGAACTGACGTGTCCGATTTGGATCTTGGCTGGCGCCAAATCCCATATCACTAATGATGAAGGCTGTTGAAAAATCTGCAAAACACTTTTCTTCTCACTCTGTCCTATGTGTAGAGAGATGGGCCCATATGAAATCTTTTTCCAACTGTGTTTCTCATCTCCTCTCCGTTGTTGGGTTGTAAAATTGGCATAAAGGTTCCACTTTTACTTAAAATTCTCTCTCCAACTTTTTTCTTCCTCCATGAAAACTAATTGTTTTGTCGGTCATCGATGGATTAAAGACACTCAATTTTAACACTATTTCTTTTATCAAAAGATGCCCACCGAGGTAGTAAATATATTTTCTTCTCTTTATTTGAATGTTGAACAGTAGTACAAGTTTTTTTTTTTTTTTTGAATCAAGTCTTTATTCTCTTGGTCTGAAGAGTCTCCTGTGGATTAATCTAGTTTTTCCTTGAAGGTTGGTGAAGAACGCAATGTCACGATTACGATTATGAAGCCAGGTGTGAAGAAACTCATAGCACAAGAGTTGTTCATCGACAAGCAGAGGGAGAATGCCGAAGCAGGACAGTTGTCAGACTCTGAGCTCCAAGGAAAAATCAGAGGATAAAAAACAAGACTCGCAAGAACAGCTGTGATAATTTTAGCCATATAAACCCAGCTGACAGTGAAGAGCCTCGCAGAAATAAGAAGCATCAAAGGAGTCTTGACATTGATAATATGATTGACTAAGGGAATTAGTCAAGTTTTTAATCAGTCAGAAGCTTTTACATGGGAAGAAAATAGTGAAATCCTTACATCTAAGGACTTGATGGAAGTGTTTCAGATTCTGGGATCGGATGAGGAATTGTTTCTGCAAGATCCAGAGATACTTGTGCCAAGGGATATTCAAAACTGTCAGAAAGGAGAAGAAAACCGAACAATCTTCTCTTGCTGATAAGAGATGGTCTAGCTTGTTCAGAAGGAAGGATGCACCGCAAGATGACAAAGAATGCGAAGCTTCAGACCGGATTTTCATTCTGAAGCCAAGATCAGTAAGCTTTTCAAGTCCAGACACAGGAAATAACCGTGGTTCGTTTTGATCAAAAACAAAATACAGAAGGAGAGAAACAGTTCACATTTCTTTCTTTCTGAGATCAAGAGGAAGCTGAAACAAGCAATCAGAAAGGAGCAACCGGGAGTGCAGCGTGAGGGGGGATTCGGGGAAGGGTTTCCAAAGAATGTGCCAACTTTCTTTCTCGAGCGGATGACAAAGCCTTCAATATCTCATAATGACGAGGACAAAAGGCAAAGGGTATGTAACATTTATACAGAGGCCAAGAAACATCTGTCTGAGATGCTAAACAATGGAGATCTAAATGCAAACTCAACGAGCAGACAGGTTCAAAGAACCCTGGGAAGTCTGCTTCAGCGGATTTCATAAATGTTGTGAACATCAAGAGAGAAACTCAACCAGAGGATCCGATGAAAAATGCAAAGAACCTGACACTTGTATCGAGTATCTCCAACCAACCGCAACTGAACCTGCTGTTGACATTGAGGATGGAACTGCTGCAGGTAAGGCTCTCTGTTTTGAGAATACAGTAATTAATCTAAAACCAGCCAATCTTCCAGATGATGTAATGATTATCAACGAGATAGAGGACTATGTGTTTGGTCCTCTCATGAAACACTGAGTTTGTAGCAATGTGTATAGCAGCCCGGTTGTCACAATGGAAGGTGATTGGACTTGGTTGCTCTATGCCAAAGTCTTTGAGAAGAGCTTTCAGCCATGTTAACTCGGTTGCAAGCTTCCTCATTGCCCTATACTCAGCTTCAGCACTATAACAAGACACCACCTTCTGCTTCTTTGTCTTCCAAGTTACCAAGTTGCCTCCAATGAAGGTACAATAGCCGGTTGTTGATCTCCTATCACTCTTGTCTCCAGCCCAATCTGCATCACAATAGCCAACAATTTCTGTGCTATCATTCTTACCCATCCAAATGCCTTGTCCAGTTGATCCTTTGAGATATCTGAGTATCCTCTCAATCAAACTCCAATGGTACACTGTGGGTGATTGCATATGCTGGCTCACTTGATTCACAGCAAAGCATAAGTCTGGTCTTGTGAGAGTGAGGTAGATAAGCTTCCCAACCAGTCTCCTATACAATGAGACATCCTTGAACTTGACTTCATCTGATTTCTCCCCCTTTCTATTGACTTGGTAGCCATCTTCAAGAGGAGTCTTTGCAATCTTGCAATCAAGCATACTTGTTTCTGTCAACAAGTCCTTAACATACTTCCTTTCGGACAGAAACAAACCATCATTGAATCTGCAAACTTCAATGCCCAAGAAGTACTTTAACTCTCCAAGGTCTTTAATATCAAAGGAACTCTTGAGAAAATCCTTTGTAGACTGAATCCCATCATTATCACTTCCTGTGATAATCAAATCATCCACATATATCAGAACTACCACCACTCCTTGAGCACTTTGAAGTGTGAACAATGTGTGATCAGATTGAGATTTCTTGAAACCATGGTCCATAAGAGTATGACTGAGCTTATGGTACCATGCCCTTGGTGATTGTTTCAAGCCATAAATCGCCCTTCTCAGCCTCAATACCTCATCATCTTTACATAAGTGCTTCAATCCTGGTGGTGGAGTCATATACACTTCCTCTTCAAGTTCACCTTGTAGAAAGGCATTCTTCACATCCATTTGCCATAAATTCCATGAGAGGTTTGTGGCTAAGCTCAACGTGACTCTCACTGTATGAAGTTTAGCCACTGGTGCAAACGTGTCTGTATAATCTTCCCCATAAGTTTGGGTGAATCCTCTTGCCACTAGCCTTGCCTTGTACCTCTCTATGTCTCCATTGCTTTTATACTTGATTGTGAAGACCCATTTAGAGCTAACAGTCTTCTTCCTTTTTGGCAGCTTCTCCACAATCCAAGTGTGGTTCCTCTCCATAGCCTCTTTCTCATCCTTTACTGCATCCATCCAAACCTTGATACCCTCTGCCTCTTCATAGGTTTTAGGAACATGATTCATCTCTATCTTCCCAAGAAAAGCGCAATGACTTGATGGCAACAAGTCAATAGAACACACGGACTGGTTGGGATGAGCAACAGCCTGATTGTTGAAGTAGAACTTCTTGTTGATGTAGCTTGATAGATCCGTCTTTTCTCTAGTACTTTTTCTGAGTTGTTGGACTGGTTGAGCAACTTCCTCTACACCCATCTCTTCTTCTTCATGATGAATAATCTCCTCATCATTCATATTCAAGTTGTCTTGATCTTGATTCTGAGGTAGAACTTCCTCTTGAGTTTGAGTGGATTCATGTGTGTGTGTTGCTGGTTCAGTATCCTCCTGTGAAGCCTCTTTGGTAGCTGTTTCAGGCTTCTCTGGCCGTGGGTTATCATTCCCCAAGTGCTCCACCAATTACTTTAAACTTGTAGCCAAATCTGAAGGTGATCTTGAGAGGTCCTTCAAACCTTCCCAATCCTTCTTCTCATAGTATCTCTGCCCCTCCATGAACTTAACATCCCTTGAGACATATGTCCTGTTGTTGCTTGGATCAAAACACTTGTAGCCCTTCTGAGTTGTGGAGTATCCAAGGAACATACACCTTATGCTCTTAGCATCTAGCTTATCCCTTTGATCTCCTGAGATATACACAAAACAAACACAACCAAACACCCGTAAGTGTTCAATAAATGGTTTGGCTTTGTTCAATACCTCATATGGTGAAATGTCTTGAAGGACTCTAGTTGGGATCCTGTTGATGAGATAACAAGCTGCCAAGACTGCATCTCCCCAAAATCTCTTAGGAACATTGGTGTGGAACATCATAGACCTAGCAACTTCCATGAGATGTTTGTTCTTCCTTTCAGCCACACCATTTTGTTGAGGAGTATGGGGACAGCTGGTTTGATGAAGGATCCCACATTTGTTCAAGTGAGCTTTGAATCTTTGGCTTGTATACTCTCCTCCATTATCTGACCTAAACACTTTGATCTTGGCATTAAACTGATTAGTAACATAGTTTTGGAAATTCAAGAATGCATCAAACACCCTATCTTTAGTTGGAAGCAATGTTACCCAAGTATATTTTGATTTTTCATCTATGAAAGTCACAAAATACTTGTTTCTATCTCTAGACAGACAAGGTGAAGTCCAAACGTCAGAGTGCACAAGATCAAAGCAATGTTCATAGATAGTAGTTGATTTAGGAAAGATAGTTCTACAATGTTTGCCAAGAATACAAGCTTTACAAGTTGAATGATCAAAGCTAACATTAGGCAACATTAAGTTCAAAGCACGAGCATGGGGATGTCCTAGTCTATCATGCCATAGAACATTTTGATTGAAAGAAAAACAGGATTTAAAAGCTAATGAATCCGAGTTGCTTGGAGAAGTGTCTTCAAGGAGGTAAAGCTCATCTTGTGTACCACCTCTTCCAATAACCTTTCCATTCTTAATATCCTGAAAACAAACTTCATTAGGCCCAAAGATAACATTGCAATTCAAGTCTTTAGTGATCCTCTTAACCGACAGCAAGTTAGATTTAAATTTAGGAACATAGAAAGCATCACTTTCCTTGTTAAATAATCTTAGCTTTCCTGTACCAATTATAGGAATCCCTTGACCATCAGCTATAGTTACTCTTCCTAGGGCAGGTTTAATATCTTTTAACAACTTAGCATCACTAATCATGTGGTGAGAAGCTCCTGAATCTACTACCAACTTATGATCAGTTTTACTAAGCAATTTATGTGAAAATAAAGAGATACCAGAGAACTTAGAAGCATAAGCCTTGATGATGTCCTCAAGGTCACTCTTCTTAACATACTCAGTGGCTGTGTAGAGTGCAAGCTCCCCTCCTTGAGCTGAAGTGGAGGCAGGTTCATTCACAGCTTCTTGAGAGATGTTTGCATTTGCCCTTGAGTCCTTGAACTTGGCTGGTTTGAGGTGGGGATGAAGGATCCAACACTTATCCTTGGAGTGGCCTTTCTTCTTGCAATGCTCACAAGCGCCAGCCTTCTTCTCCTCAGGTTTGATGCCTGCTTTGTTGGCAGTCACCAACTCCCCCTTTCCTCCAAACAAACCAATGTTTCCTTCTTCCTTTTGGAGCCTTGAGCACACCTCTTCAAAATCAGGAAGTGTAGTCTCCCTTAGGATCTTCATGATGGCATCATTGTAAACCGGATTCAAGTTGAGTAGAAGGCCAAAGATCTTGTCTTGCTCCTTTCTCTCAATGAGAGCCTTGGGGTTCATAGTACTTGGCCTTAGCATCTCAAGTTCGGACCATGCTGAAGAGAACTTCCCAAGATACTTGGTAAAGTCATGGTCTTCTTGTTTCAGCTCACTTATGGCCTTCTTCACCTCATACACTCTGCTCAGATTTGACACATCTCCATAAATCTTCTTGAGAGTATCCCACAGTGACTTAGCTGTCTCACAATGAGAATAAGCTTCAAGGATGGATGGGTCAAGAGAGTTTTGGAGAAAGCCAAGCACCAGCTGATCTTCTTGAAACCATTTAGCCTCTGCCTTCTTGGTTTCCTCATCCTTCTTCTTGGATTCATCTTCTTCAGTTGGAGTTTTATCCTCCAGAATATGATCCCACAATCCTCTTCCACAAATGGCAGTCTTGATGGTTCTTTGCCATGTTCTGTAGTTGATTCCTTTGAGCACAACAGGAACAACAGTAGGCCTCAAGCTTGCGCTTAGATGAGTGGAGTCTTCCATGGTGAGAGAGAGATGAAACAAGCGTTAGGGTTTCTGGGCAGAGAAAAGGTGTTGATAAAGATAGCTAGTATCAAGAGTATCTTGAGGCAGAGAGAGTATAAGAACAGAGAGTTTTAGGACAGAGATTAGGGACATAAAGTATTAGGGATTTTGGGGCAGAGAATGATGAAAACTTAGAGAGTGATGGAACTTGAACAAAGAGATTTAAGAAACAAAAGAGAGAATCAAGAGAATAGAGATCTATGCTCTGATACCATGATAGTTTTTGAGATTAAACATTAGTGTTCTTGAGAGAATAAAGAGAGAGGGAGATGGAGGCGTAGAAGAATAGGAGTAAGAGAGACTCAAAACCCTTGCTTATTATTTCTCAATTACTAGCTTTTATAAGGGATACACAAGACTGAAATACTTAACCTAAAATAAGGAAGCTTACACGACACTAGTGTTTTTATATAGTGTACTATGTAGTCTCCCGTCCAGTATGTCGCCGACACCATAGACAACATACGTAGTTCAGAATTATTTTATGTATCCATGTCGCCGACACCGTCGGCAACACACAAACTCAGGATTCTCTTCAGCATCCATGATCAATATCCATGTCGCCGACACCGTCGGCAACACACAAACTCAGGATTCTCTTCAGCATCCATGATCAATAGAAGCAATCACTACTTTGGTTGGTGACTCATCCAAAGCTGAAGCACATGATGAACAGAGAGACGGTATAATCTCAAAACAGGCAAGTCATTTTGATATTATCTTTTTGTATGGACTTTGAAATGAAGAAATGTTTTTACTGCTTTGTTACTTGTACAGATCACTCATGAAGAGAGCTAAAAGTGAGGAGTGCAAATCAGCTATCCATGATTTTCCGGAATGGTCAAGCCCAATATCAGTTCTTGAGCCACTCTTCACTGAAGATGATATAAGCCCAGCAAGAATGCCATCTCAGATGAAGCACGAGTGCAACCTTGGTGTATCTACTTCGATGAAAAAGATACTGCCGGGAAGATTCGGACAAAACCATCACAAGTGAGAAAGAACTGGTGTTTAGGTATGTAAGAGCTGTCTTGGACGTTGTTTTCTCAGACTTTAAAGAGCTCTATCTGAAGGCGCAGTTCTCTGACCAGCTTCTTGAACCAGCAATATACCATTTTGTCCAAACCAGCTTTGTCCTGACCATGAGCTCCTCTTTGACTGCATCAATGAAGTTGTCATGGAGCTCTTCTCTTGCCCTCCATGGGCTTCGTTTGTTACCCGAGTCTTCTCTACCGTCAAAAGCATCAATCACGAGGTTCAAGAAGCTGGAAACTGGTTAGTCCTCAGATGTGACATTGACTGCATTGGCTTTGAAACTAGCCAACTGATTCTCGAGGAATTACTTGAAGAGCTCACTCTAAACTGCCTCGACAACACTGAGCATTCTCTGGTTCCATCTGCGTTGAAGACAGATGAGAGCATCCTAATTTTCTAAAAGGTCATGAAAAGTGAAACCTCTCTTCATAAGCACAAAGACATTGTTGAAACAGCTGCGTGCTCTGAACATAGCTTCACTGTTACCATTGCTGACTTTCATTAGCGCAGAACCATGTAGATACTTTGCATTACTCAAGAGTCAAGACAATAACTCTCAGAGAGCTGAGAGAGAAAGAGAGGAGATAAGATCCTTTCAAGACCAGGCCAGAAACTGTTTGTGGGTGGTGGGGTCATTATAGAATCACTTTTAAAGACAGGACCATTGGTCTCTTCTTCTTTTTAGGATACATATAATATAGGATATGATTTGTTTTTTTTTTGTTTTTTTAATAATTTGAGTGTGTTTGTGTGTTGAGAAGATGCAGAGAGATGTGATAGTGTTTTCGGTTTAATTGATTTATTTGTGTGTAATATATTTCACATGTTGACAGAACAAGGTATTTATTGATTAGGAGAGTATGATCTGGTGGTGACAATTCTAGAGTACTTTCTTTATTTATTTATGAAAATTAGGAAGATATACAAGATTGGTGCATAGTTGATAACTGGAGTAAATGAAAAGTTGATAATGTGTTGTTGTAAATTGTATCCTAAGATTGGTGAGTTGATAACTGGATGATAGATAATGTGGAGTTTTTTTTAGTAAAGGAGAAAGAAACATGCATAACACAAATCGTAGAGATTTTACTCAATGAAGAAATGGAGGATCATTTTGATATATAAAATTTTGGATAATGTATGTTGGAGTTTTGCACTTTATGCCCTACTCATTTTTTTGTTTAGGGGATATGGTTACGTGGACACAATAGATAGTACACCTGATAAAGATGGATCTCAAATGAGCTACTCAAACTGAATAAATATTTGTGAAGCAACCGTGGCCTAGTGGTCAAGTGGTTAAAGCTTTATACCGGTAGGTACTGGGTTCGAATCCCCGAAGGCGCAGTTTTACAAGATTAATGGAGGCAAGCTTATAAGGAAGTTTTCAGTAGCAGGTGGAGCCGTTGATCGTAACCGTTGATGGATTCTCGTAAAACGAAAATAGTATTATCTGTAAAATTGTTCTTGTAATAGTTCTCATAATTTGTATCAGCGTTAAAAAAAAATTGAATAAATATTCATATTCAAAATTATAACTAATTAAATATATTGTTTGAAGAAACTCATTAAAGTTTGTTTCTTTAAATATTAATATATTTCTTTAATTAGAAAATATTACAGTTTAAAAATATGTAATAAATGTTGGATCGTTTAGTGTTTCCTGATTCAATTCTCAATTGATTCATCCTACTAAACATGCAGATCTAGGTTCTCTTATTTAGAAACATAATAGATCTCACTTGTTACCTTGTTTATGCAGCGGAATGGGAGGTAAGGTCAGAGATCAGCAGAACCACCAAGAGATGGATCCTCCAAAGGCTCACACACGCACACTCGGGAATTGGCTGCTAGACCAGACAGAGAGGAGGCGCAGAGAGAGGCTAAGGGAGGCGCAGAAGTCTGAAGAATTAGAGAGCTTTAGGTCAAGTTTTATTCATTAAAACTCCCTTTAGTTCTCATGGGCTTTTGGGCCCAATTCTCAGTTCTGATTAAATCCCTTGGATTTAATCAGGCCCTTTAGTCTCTCCAAGTACCGTAAATGCCTAGCACTTTTACCGTACTTCTGCTAAACCGTTCCTTCGTATTTTCCCGTTAGCTTAGGCGTGTGACCCATATGGGATCATATAATAAAGGCAATAAGTCCAAGACTTATAGATCATGAGCGGACTCTAGCAAGCCATCATGACCCCCAGTATTATATGACTTATGTCTGATCATTGACATACTCTTACTTTCTAGAGACAGTACCGAGATTACTTGACACAATTCCAACAATCTCCCACTTGTACTGGAATCTCTGTATTCATAATCCTTTTGTCTCAATATCTCGATTAGTCATAAGGCAAGATTAGTGTCATCCTTATAAAGCCTAATCTTGTTCATCGGACTCTGATTTGATACTGACAATCCAAACGACTCGGGAAAGTCCGTTTGAGCATGGCCATGCATTTTCCAGTATTCAAATCTCCGATTGGCCTAGAGATATTCACTCCATTTATATTGGAGGGTCAAATCCCGTCTTGTTCCATCACTGTAAACTACTCATTTCATGATGTACCCAAACAAGGTCCTTATAACTATCGCAGAACGACAGCGTTAGACAATGATCAAAGTGCATCAGTCCATGTGTAGTCACATGCATGCGAAATCAGGTCTAAGGACTATACTCTATAGTCGTAGTGAGAATCTCTTATGACACATATATAAATATCCTGAAGAGTTCTCATAAGCTGGTCATGTCCGGTCGTATGTTCCCAACATACACCTATGTACTGACTTTGATGCCGCGCATCAATGACACCATGAAACTTGGTCATAAGTCACATACCAATCTAGTCTCACACGGTTGTTGGTGTTCCAATTTCAACAACCTTCGACTAGGGACTGAATGATATAAGTCATCTATCAAATATAGGGTCTCATGATCAAGCTAAATGACTTTGATGACTCAAGATCAAGTCACTAACTTCGATGACCTATAAAATGGTTTATATCACTTTGGAACGATTATTTCATCACAGTTAAAATAATCTTGAAATAATAATTTCATTAAACATAAGAAAATGTTTTACAAGAACATATCAATAACTAAATAAAGCCTTTTACTAACTCCCACTGAAATTAAGACTACATCTTAATTTCACTTATCCTACAGCAACAGTCCGCGACTCGTGCTTAGGCCTAAGGAGTGGCTTCGTTAATAGATTAGCAACGTTCTCATTCGTTGAAACTTGCTGATCTACTTAACATCTCTGTCATTTATCTCACGGAATAGGTTATACCTACCCTCAAGGTGTTTGGACCTCTGATGTGCAGCTAGTCTCATCTATGCTGGGAATCACATCAAGTTCAGTGACGAACTCTTCTTTCCAAACAACCTCTTTCGCCGCTTCCCAAGCTGCGAAATGTTCAGCTTAAGTCATGGAGTCAGCAACAGTGCCTTGCACCGCCAGATAGACACAAGATATAACCGGACTGTGACCGGAAATCATCTTTGTCCGTTGGAAACTTGCCTTTCAGACTCCACCGACTTGTAGCACCTCACTTTCTCCGTAAATCAAGAATTTTTCCTTAGTATTTCTCAAATACTTTAGGATATTCTTTACGGCAATCCAGTGATTCTTTGCTGGATTTGACTGGTCTATACTTGTCTTGCTTAACATTAAAGTAACATCAAAACAAGTGCGTGTCATGGCATACATGATAGATCCAATTGCTTACGCATATGGAATCTCATCCATGCATTCAAGCTCAGCAGTTATCGTAGGATACTGTATCTTGCTTAACTTAATGCCATGTGACATTGGTATAAAACCCTTCTTGGATTGCTCAAAACGTGTAGGACTTTGTCAATGTAAGAATCCTGACTTTGTCCTACCAGCTCTTCTGGATCTCTATCTTTAGATCCAGAATCCAAGAACTACGTGGCTTTACCCATGTCAATTACTAAACCAACTCCCAAGCCAGTCCTTTACCGACTGCAGTATTGGGACGTTATTTCCGAGAATCAGTATGTCATCGACATACATTATGAGAAATGCAATATCGCTCCCACTAATCTATTAGTAAACGCACAGTTCCATTTCGTTCCTGTTCAAGTCAAAACCTTGACTACTTCAACAGAACGAAGATTCCAACTCCGATATGTTTGCTTCCATCCATGAATGGATCGATGAAGCTAACTTACACAAAATGTAATTTTTCGGAGTCCGGGCTCACTTTCGCTTCTTTGAATTTCGCAGATTCGTCGCTTTCAATGATCATCAGATCATGCGAACTTTTCAATGATTATCAGGTTCAACTAACGACGAGAAATCACTCTCGGATTAGTGACTGATTCATTCATATCTGCGAACTTCAGGCTCTACAGGTGTAGATTCTACAGAAATCTGTAAGTCCATCCGCTGCTCTCCCTCAACAGGTTGAGCAGCCTCCTGTATTTCTCGAATTTCTTCGAGTTATACTTTTACTCCCACTGTTCTTCTTGGAAAGTAACTTCCCTTCTTAGAAAACAGAATGGACGTAAAAGTAACAAGCCTTGGTTTCCCTAGGATAACCAGCGAAGTAGCACAACTACAAATACTCAGTAAAGATGAATTTGGATCGATTCCAATCCACATTTACGTGGTGTCTTTCAACTGATATTGGTGGAACTATTTCAGCGTAAACTTAGATATTTCTAGAGCGTTATTCTTAAATAATATCATGGAAGATACGTGTGACTCATTTCTAATAAGATCTGATTCTTTCTCACAGAAATACCTCAAGGTTTTCAGGAGAATTGAGCTGTGAAACGACTTCACACTCATTCAGATGATCACACCATTAATGACTCAAGTATTCTCACTCGTGATCTAATCCAGAGTTTTAATACTTCTGTCACTCAGATTCTATACCTCAATCTGGAACTCTTTCGACCATGTCAAAGAATTCCGACTTGTGTCTCATCAAATGAACACAGTCTTACTCACTGAAGTAATCAGTAGAGACAATGAAGTACAGGAAATTTTCTCTGGCATTACTGCTCATCGGACCACATACATGAGTATGTTCAATCTCCAATAAGCCTTTGGGCCTTTCTCTAGCTCGGCTAAGATGGGCCCTTTGTCTTTTGGTCCAGTAAGCAGAATTCAAGTCTCATAAGATTTCGTATCAAATGAGCCCAACAGTCCATAACTATGGAATTTCTGAATCCGACTTACTCTATGTGACCAAGACTTTTATGCCAAGAAAAAATCAGGTTTAATTCATCAGATTTAAACCAATTCGGTATTTATGTTACATTTAGGCACTCTTTGGTTTAAGATATAAAACCCATTCCTTGAATAGGGTGCTACAATTAATATTTCATTAAGATCAAAAGAACAAAACCTTGTCTTTTATCAAAATGAAAAACATTCAAATTCTTACAAGAAAATGAAAAACAACTCTGCTTAAAGCAGGTACATTGTAGCAATTACTTAATACAAAACCAAGCCTCGAAGGCATCTACAAGTGAAAACCCTACGGCTGAGGCAGCGTCCATAGCTCCTTCCAGACATGTAGGTCCACTTGTCCTTCCTTCAACATTCTACTGTTGCTTAGGCTCTGCATATTACTACAAATATCAGTGCCACAACCAGTATCCAATACCTTTAAGGTAGAACTTGAAGTAATAACATGAATACCTGAGGAAGTAGTCTCATACATCAACTTTAACTCCTCATCATCTTCCATGAATTTAATGCAATCTCTCTTCCAATGCCCTGTCTCTTTACAGTAGCAGCACTTACCAACGTAAGAGGTATCTGACTTGGGCTCAGAAGACACACGCTTGCCATGATTCAAAATCTGGACAACTTTGTCTTCACCCTTGTCAGCACTAGGTTTAATAAACCTACCCTTCACGTTTGGCTCAACTGTCTTGAGCATATCATGCAGTTCAGTCAGCGTCTTCGTTAAGCCTTTCTTGATATAGTTCCTTCTGAACTTATCATAGCTTGACGGCAGTGACTGTAGAATGATCTCAGTCGCCAATTCTTGGCTAACTGGATAATCCAATTTCCTCAGGTTATCAATGCAACCCATCATTTTACTGACATGAGGACTCACTGGATGATCATTTGGTAGCTTGCAGCTAGTGAGAGACTTAACCAACTGGTATCTCTCCACTCTTATCTGCTCCTGAAATTTCAATTTCAGGCTGCTGATCATCTCTATTGGCGACTCCATGTTCTCATATTGCTTCCGCAAGTCTGAGTCCATGGTAGCCAATATCAGACCACGCACATCTACCGCATCATTATAATGCTTATTCCAAGCATTATATGCTGCATGAGAAGCATTGGACCCGATCCTTACGGGGAGAGCTCTCTCAAGGACATAGTCCTTTCTCTCCTGTCTGAGGACTAGCCTCAGGTTCCGCGACCAAGTCAAGAAATTTGATCCGTTCAACTTTTCCATCTCAAGGACAGACCGGATCGAGAAAGTGTTTTGATTGTTTGTGCTAGTCATAACTGAAATTTAAGATAAAAGGATTTTAGTTAATATGTTCAATATGATTAATCTCGTATTAAATTTAATATGATTAATCACGCATTATATTCAATAACATAAGTTACCCTCAATAGAATATAATGATTCCAAGATCCACATATAACTAAGATCAAAGTGGGCCACTGGCCATCACCCAACCTTAGCTTATATCGGTAAGCCCTATGTCGGCTAATTATATCCGTGATATAACTCTTGGTTGTGAATCTGGGCCCGAGGCCCAATCCACTCTGATGTCTCAAGGCCCGGGACTCCCGATGGCCTAGTCAAGAAAACCAGACTATACAGTCATGTAATCATTAATGTCTGGGACTCCCAATGACATTTATGAATCACAAACCGTCTTATCCACGCAAAAGTAGACACCCTCACACTGTAAGGCCATGAATACAATTGAATGGGCTTCGACAGCTGACATAGACTGGACAAGATATCCAACGCTTGATATTATTTGAGGTTTGTAGGTTTATTAAAAATTCATCTCAAAATAGAAGATTACTATTTTGGGAAACTTTCCTTTTTGGGAAACCTACTAATTTTGGAAACTTTCTAAAATTGGAAACTTTCTAATAATGGAAATTTCCTAAAATCCAAAACATGCAAATCTAGAAAATTCTAATTTAAGAAACTTTCTAATTTCAAAATTTTGGAAACTTATTAATTTTAAAAATCGATTTTTATAATTATTTTATAAAAATAAATTTTAAATTAATCTGATGAAAAGACTCAAATAATTGGCCCAATTGTTTTAACTTCTTGGCCCGAGGCCCAAGAATTGGTTCATGTCCAAGACATAACCCAATTGTCCAATTAAATGACATAACCGGTCTGGTTCATTAAAATTGGTCTTAACCAAAATTAATTACTACGATGACCACAATTGTCAACCGGTTATTTACTAAACCGGATTTTCTCAATTTATTTGGTCCAACCAAATCAAATTAGAAAACCACTGGTTTAGGCACAAAATCCAATTTTTCGACTTTGGATTTCTTATCCCGGTTTAACCAGAACTTAATAAAAATTATTAAATCTGTTTATTAAACCGCGACGTTTAAGATTTTAATCAAGTTTTAAAACCAAACCGAACCGAATTGGTCACGAACCGATCACGGTCGTGACCTAGCTTCTCGATCACTGTCGACCAGCCGCACGCGATCCACGATCCACGCGATCCACGATCAGCCGGACGGCCGAGCCTCAAGCTGGACGGGACGGTGATCGGACGAGCTCGGGCCGGTTGCTTCACGCGATCGCCGAGCGATCGGGACAGCCTTGGTCGAGACTCGATCCATCCGATCGGTCGGCCCTTGATCATGCGATCGCGGCCGAGAGATGCATGACGAGCTCGGTTTTTGATCGGGACAGGAGGTGAGCGGGTCGATCCATGCGATCGGTTCACCTCTCGTCTGACGATCCGACGCATACCAATTCATATAGATTGGATCATGCGATTTCTTGTTTGTTTAGGTTTTAATTCTTTGTTTCTTAAGTGTTTTTCTCTTATCAGTAGATTGATTCAAAAAACACTTCTTAAACAATCCTAAACATGATTCTAAACAAGAAAAACCACAGAACCAATGGCTCTGATACCACTGTTGGATCGTTTAGTGTTTCCTGATTCAATTCTCAATTGATTCATCCTACTAAACATGCAGATCTAGGTTCTCTTATTTAGAAACATAATAGATCTCACCTGTTACCTTGTTTATGCAGCGGAATGGGAGGTAAGGTCAGAGATCAGCAGAACCACCAAGAGATGGATCCTCCAAAGGCTCACACACGCACACTCGGGAATTGGCTGCTAGACCAGACAGAGAGGAGGCGCAGAGAGAGGCTAAGGGAGGCGCAGAAGTCTGAAGAATTAGAGAGCTTTAGGTCAAGTTTTATTCATTAAAACTCCCTTTAGTTCTCATGGGCTTTTGGGCCCAATTCTCAGTTCTGATTAAATCCCTTGGATTTAATCAGGCCCTTTAGTCTCTCCAAGTACCGTAAATGCCTAGCACTTTTACCGTACTTCTGCTAAACCGTTCCTTCGTATTTTCCCGTTAGCTTAGGCGTGTGACCCATATGGGATCATATAATAAAGGCAATAAGTCCAAGACTTATAGATCATGAGCGGACTCTAGCAAGCCATCATGACCCCCAGTATTATATGACTTATGTCTGATCATTGACATACTCTTACTTTCTAGAGACAGTACCGAGATTACTGGACACAATTCCAACAATAAATACACATAATTGGATCATATTATGCAATAATCAACAATATGTATATATGTATATATAAATAATCCTTGTTTTAATATACTATTTTTAAACGAAAATTTCAAATATTTCAAGTAAACTAGAGACCGTTATGATAATGTAAATAGCGATAAAAATAAATAAAACGAAATAACTTAGAATAACAAAAGGAATAAAAATCATACAAATATCATAATTGAAATAGAAAACAAGTACACATCATGAATCTTGTGAATTTTACTTTTAGTTACAGAATTAGAAAGGAAAAGCCTTCAACACTAGTCATTTTCAAACCATTGTATAAATTTATATGTTTTTCGGAAGCCCCCTTGGTCCAATGGTTTGACTAAGGATTCATTAATGCTTCTACACCATAAGATTTGAGGTTCGAATCTCAGAAGTGCGATTTATTATCTATTAATGCAGATTAATGGAATAAGGTCACATGAGGTTTTCAGCGTGGTGCAAATGCGATCGTCAAACGTGGATCTTCATAAGGCGATTCAGTGTGAAAAAGGCATGAGACATGTAAAACCGTCAGACGTAGATTTTCATAGGATGGTAAAAATTTTCCGCTAATAGAATTGTTGATGTAATAATTCTCATAAAATCTGTAATAGAATAGTAAAAACCAGTGTTAAAAAAAAGGAGATTTGTTAAAAAGGGATGAAAAAAAAGATTATTGTCCATTTACTCTTTTCATATTTTATCCTATTTTGACATGATTACCCTTATAATTATTTTTAAAATTTCATAATTCAAATTATTTTTAATCCAAAAAATACAGAAAATTTCTCCTAAAATATAAATACACCAATCCGGATTTTTCAAACTTTTTCCTGCTATTTTCGAATTTTAATATATTTTCTTATTTGTTCTAAAATAATAGAACTTGAATTCTACTATATAGAATACGTTTTCTACCGTTTTCACTAATATCCAAAAACATTAGAATACAAAATCTACCACTTGCACTATGATCTACCTTTTGTAGATTGTAAACTCTACGGTTTTAACTGCATTCTAAAAATGTGAAATATGATTTCTACACTTTTCACTACATTCTAAAAATTGAATCATTTTGTAGAATAAGTAATCTGAAGTTTTAACTTTATTCTAAAATTCCGTAGAATTTACATTCTACCAATTACTCATTATTCTAACCATCGTGGAACATACAATCCACATTTCTCTCTTTCTTCTACATTTTGTGGAACATACATTCCACGAAATCTTTTAAAAATTGGAGAAAATCTAGGAACAAAATTGTAACGCCCCGTCCGCCCCTACCAGTGAGTCACCCATCCCTCTCCCGGGCTCGTGGGCCCCACCCCTGTCCGACGGTCGGTGCGTTATTTTTGATAGGTCCGACCGAGTAATTTACTGACCCTACAATCACCCCCATGATCTTTTCCCATGTGTTTTGTCCTCACATACATGCTACCACGAGTCACTTCCCGGAAGGTCACCCATCCTGGGACTACTTCAGCCCAAGCACGCTTAACTCCGAAGTTCTTTCAGGCAAGTGACCGGAAAAGGTAAGTGCACTTGGTGATATAGGTAGCCAAATTAATTCATTTAAGCCTTTCTCAAATGGGCCGGACCCAGTATGTTACAATTCTCCCCCACTTAATGGGAATTCGTCCCGGAATTTCGCATCTCATAACCGGAGCAACCATAACCCTCAAATCCCAGGATTGTCTCCCGAGACAGAATCGGTTTGACTTCACTGAGCTCTAATACGAATTGTAACGCCCCGTCCGCCCCTACCGGTGAGTCACCCATCCCTCTCCCGGGCTCGTGGGCCCCACCCCTGTCCGACGGTCGGTGCGTTATTTTTGATAGGTCCGACCGAGTAATTTACTGACCCTACAATCACCCCATGACCTTTTCCCATGTGTTTTGTCCTCATATACATGCTACCACGAGTTACTTCCCGGAAGGTCACCCATCCCGGGACTACTCCAGCCCAAGCACGCTTAACTCCGAAGTTCTTTCAGGAAAGAGACCGGAAAAGGTAAGTGCACTTGGTGATATAGGTAGCCAAATTAATTCATTTAAGCCTTTCTCAAATGGGCCGGACCCAGTATGTTACAAAAATATATGCTAATCTTTATTTTTTTATCTTGAATATTTCGAAAATAAAGAAAAAAATTCAAAAAAATTTCGTCCTTACCTCTTTTGTACGTTGATCAATGAATTCTTATTAGTTTTTTGTTGATTTTGTTCCGATCCATAAACTTGCGGTGTTTGGAAATCATGTACCAGAAAGCGTTGGAGTTTTGAGGTTGATGAAGAAAAAGGAGGGATATTACTTGCTTTGGATTCTAATACTACTCTTGAACAGCTGAAGATCATGGTTTCGGAAGACTATGGAATCGAACAGAGCATCGGTGATATCGAGTTCAGCTATTTTCCCGGAGGTTTGATCAATACGAACTATCCGCCTTTTATTATTGCTAATGATCGTCTGCTGGCAAATTTTGTTGCGTATGTACGGAAGACATCGACGCAGCTTTGTGTGAGCTTTGCATTTGTGACTGAGACTGAAACTAATACGGTCAACAATGAGGAGAAATCTGATTCGAAGGGCGGAAAAGAAGATCAGTTTCAAGAAAATTTATTTGATGTTCCGATTGTTGGTGATGATGGTGCTGATGGTGTTGATGATGGTGTTGATTGTGTTGATGATGGTGCTGATGGTGTTGGCTACGTAACGTCTAAGAAGAATGACCTCACCAAGAAAACAGAAGACATGGAAAACGCAGTTCGGTTTTCTTTGGTGGATGTTGTTAAAAAGCAGCAACACTTCAGTAGCAAAAATGTGTTGAAGGCGACAAATGGAAATTTGCGCGATAAAGCACAACTTTGACTACAGAGTTGTAAAATCAGACAAAAAATTTTGGTTAATACGATGCGCAGATAACATATGCAATTGGTGTGTTCGTGCAGAGTGTTTAGAGGGGTCAACATATTTCCTTGTGAAGAAGTATGTCCCTCATCATACATGTGCTCCTTCAACCAAAATCAAACATAGCAGGACACCTTCGGCAAAGACAATTGGGAATATGATTATGCATAGATATGAAGGTGTCAAGGGGGGGGGGGGGCTAAACCGAATGATATCTTTCAGATTATGCGGTCAGAGCATGGATGTGAGATATCTTATGTTTTGGCGTGGGATTCTCGAGAGTATGCGGTTAACGCTGTTAGAGGTATTCCTGAGAAAAGTTATGGTAGAATACCAAAATACTTGCACATGCTTAAAGAAGCAAATACGGGTACACATTCATCTTATCAAACTGATTGTGGTGGTAGATTCAAATATCTATTTATTTCCTTTAGGCAATCTGTTAGAGGATTCTACAAATCTATTCGCAGAGTTGTTGTTGTTGACGGGACATTTTGAAGAGTAAATACAAAGGTGTTTTGCTTGTAGCTACAACTTTATATGGAAATTCGAATTTGTATCCAATTGCATTTGGAGTTGTGGACTCAGAGAATGAGCACGCTTGGGAGTGGTTTTTCAGGCAGCTAAAAGTTGTTATCGGTGACGATGATGGTTTATCTTTTGTTTCAGACAGGAATAAATCGATTGCTAAAGCCATTGATTCAGTTTACCCGCGAGCTATGCATGGGATTTGTATCCACCACTTGTTGAATAATGTGATAAATTTTTACAAGGGGAAGGGCGTGGCAGCCTTGATATCGAAGGCATCAAAATCATATAGGATTTCAGAATTTGAAAAGAGATTCAAGGATATATGCAACATTAGCCCCATCATTGGTAAATACCTATCGGACGCTGATGTGACCAAATGGGCTCGTTGTAAATTTCCAGGTTTCAGATATGATATTAGGACCACTAATCCTGCTGAATCGATTAATGCGGCTTTGCAGTCGCCCAGAGAGTTTCCTTTAATTCCTCTGTTGGACAGCATTCGGGAAATGATGACTCGATGGTTTCATGAGCGAAGGAGGTTGAGCTCAAAGCATAAGCTCCCTTTAACTGTTGAGGTTGAGAAAAAGATCGACAGAAGGATAGGGAAGGGGAAAACATTTATTGTTCACCCTGTCAACGAGAATAGATTTCTTGTTCAAGGGGATGCGTTTGACTGCCTTGTTGATTTGGGAATAAAAACATGCACTTGTGGGAAGTATGACTTGTTAAAAATTCCTTGCAGACACGCTATTAAAGCAGGGTTTTCAGTAGGAAAGGAACCACACTTACCTACTGATGACATGTATACAACTGCTTCATGGAAAACAGTTTATGAGGAATGCATTAATCCTATTGATGTTCCTGAGGATACATGGCTTGTCCCAGATGATGTTGACAACGCCTTAGTTCTACCACCTGAAACAAGAAGAGCTGCTGGTAGGCGAAGAAAAAGAAGATATGAAACCGTCGAAGACAAGATACGCTCGTCACAAGGATCACAAGGGTCTAAGAAAGTCAAGTGTAGCCGCTGTGGAGTTTTGGGTCACAACAGAGCAAGTTGTGATAGAGCAATCTAGACTGCGATTACTTATTTTCTTTTGCATTGCGTTATTGGTTTTCTTATTCAACTTTTTCTTTAGTATTTTCGCTTTGAGTATTGAAACTGAGATAATCTTTCAGAAAAGTATTGGGTTTTCATATTTTTATTGGTGATGGATGTTTTTAATCATGCGTTTTGATTAAGAACTTATGATCATTTAACTCTAAGATGATCTGTTCTTTGTCTTCATATGGGAATGTACACCTCATGGATTTTCCATATATTGATTCGAAGAAAGTATTTGAAGATCAACTGGACTAATATCGTCTTGATTTTTGATGAAGCTCACAATCTTGTAAGGGGTACATTCTCTTTTGTGTTCACCATGAACTCTCTGTTTCTTGGGCTTTTGTTCTACTGTCTCTATTATCCAGGAATGATTATTCTGCTTCCAAATTCTGTAAGACTCAAGTTATCTTTAAAATATGCGCAGGAAGGTTTATGAGCAGACTCAGCTTCAGTTGACCTTCCTTCTGGACTTTTCTCGGCTTGCATTTCTGAGGGACAAGAATGTGTAGAATTTGCGTCAACAAAAAAGGGCTCATTAAATGACGGGTCCATGAACCCTGAGAATTTTGCTATACTTAAAGGTTAAATGTGGAGAGTTGACTCTGAGTATAATGATATATTATACTTAAATGAAATTTACATGTTTGTTCTCATCTATGTGTCTGTTTTCTTTTGTATGACTTCTTCTAAAGCTGCAGGAGAAACAACGAACAGCGACCAACTCTGGAAGCAAACTAGAAATCATTGTTGACATGCTTAAACTGATCTTTAGAGAAGATGGAAATAATCATGCATATGTTTATCGTGTAAGTGCTGAATTTTATGACTAAGTTGAAAATACTTTTCTCTCTATTGTGCTACCTCATTTGCAACGTGATCTTCAACTAGTTTGAAACTCTTTCCGCTAGTTATTTGTTTGTGTATGACCATGAGAAACATATGACTAACTTTGGTGACTAAAATGAGTAATGTTGCTCTCCACGATCCACAATAGAAGATGGTTAGAATTTTTAAAACTGCAAACGCTAAATAGTTAAAAGTATCGACCAACATAGCTAATTAAAACAAAAGCTAGAATTCTAAAAACTGCAAACGCAAAAAAATAACAAATCTCAATCGATCACAGTAACTACATCAGAAAGTCTTGGCACAGGAGGCTTATAGGCAGACATTCTCTCAACTAAAACTGGATCTAGGGCAGCCTGAAATAAATTGGAAACAATCTTTTGTCGAGCGAATCTAATATTCTCATCGTTCAGCAGAGCAAAATCCATTCCAAGCACGTGACACTCAATGAACTTCAAAGCATACAATCCGCAGTCACAACATCTAGAATTAATATGTCGCTGCATCGGCACATAGAAGACAGAATACTGAGTATCCTTAAGGTGTACCTGGGTTTTTCGTGGCTGAACATGTTTCACAATGCGAGGAATGAGGAAAGCAAAGGCTTCTACTTCTTTACAGTTTTTCTTGCCACTACAATCGAACACTTCAATCCTCCGATCAACAAAATAATGCACAAAGATATCCAGTTGTTCCCATTCACAAAAACGGGAACGTAGATACGATCGACATCCACACCCCACATCTTATCTGTTCTACCGTGAGACGGGAGAACACCCTTTCTGTAGTCTAGAAGGGTCACACTAATCTTGAACTTCTTTTTATTCTTCTTGTAGTTTGTGTATTCACCTTTAAGTGTGTTGCTGAACAAACACGTCATGAAAGCAACAGAGCCCGATTTCCATCTTCCAAGAGATGTCTTCTCTTGGAATAAATACACGACCGCATCCATGTACTGCAAAAAAATTCAAGTACCATTTAGACATTATTATATTAAAAAAATTTAAACAAATTCGAAAGACAAAAACCTGAGTGGTAAGCCAATTGGTATATCCTATTATACTATATGCTGCTTCTATATCAAACACACTTGGACCAATTTTAAGGATCCTGAAATATTAAAAACATTGATATAATAACTATATAAGAGGTGAAACATTTAAAAATCTTAAATATTCAAAGTCAGTGACTTACATTGGTGAGGTTTTCCATTTAAAGAGATGATCAAATTGTTCTTCAGACACGTAGATCAATGGATCGTCAGGCAGTGGTCGATGCTGACCGATTCGAGGCACATCCGATAAGACTGGAAACGAGGATGGCTCGTTTATTTCAGAAATGTGTTCTTTAAACGAAGTTTTTGGGGTCAACCACTCTGTTCTCTCACGGGCTTGAGAATGTTGTGATGAATCAAAGCCATCCACTACTCAATCCTGGGATAGACGCCCCACGGTTTTTTGGAGGAATTCTTGAGTATCCAAGCCCGCTAAGATGTCTGAAGACTGTGTCAAGTTGACTTCAAAAAGATTATCGAAGCTAAATAATTTCTCTCCTTCAGTTTTTTCGACCTGTACATTTTTGATACAATAATGAATATTTAAGAAAAGAAAAAAAAAGACATCATAACACGGGAAAGTTCGTAACAAAACGACAACATTTAAAAAAGATCCTTAATGTTAATATTTTAACATCACGTACAACACCTAGATTACAAGAGGTTTTGCCCCTCTCAATTACATAATGTTTAGACATTATTAAACATAACACATTACAAAATGACGTGAGGGTGACCAAAAAAGGACAGCAATACAACAGACATCACAATGTTATACAACAACACGGCATGATTCAACAAAAGACCTTAAATATGTCTCTCACAAATCTATCTAAGGTCATTCATGAGTTAGAGATTTTGTTCCTTCTAACCTTTTCTTGGGCTGGAGAGCGGGTATCCTTAACGGTATCTGACGTAGTTGCCCTTGTACTGTCCATTGGCGCCTCGTGGTATCGAGTGGATAGTTGATCGATGGCTTCTTGCAGCCCCGTGTACTGCCTCTCTAGCTTCTCAAATCTCTCATTATTTTTCTTATCCATCCTCTCCTCAAAAGCAGAGAAAGAAGCCTCAAACAAACCTTGGATGAAAGACTTGGTGCATTCATCCAAACTCCCACTTTTGATGGCTGATCTTTGGCACAAGAGTTTCTGCTTCCAGGACGCTGCTCCAACATCAGGGATCCTTTTTCCACTCCTCCTCAATGCAGAAACTGATGTTCTTGGAGAGTTTTGCGTTCCAACGCAATCAACATCCTGCACAATAGAAATCAGTAGTATAACTTAAGTGAAAAAATCGATTGTTGTATCCAAATATTGTAGAGAAAAAATATCCAGTAGCTCTTTAATTCCTCTCAAATTGGATCATTATAATCAAAATACGAAATGATAGAAACATAAACTGCAAGTTAAAAATAGTGAAAATATCACCTCAATATCCACTGAAATGTGCTGGTGTTCGGATTCTGCGTCACGCTTAGTGTTCCTTCTACTACTACTCCGCAGTCCTGAAGCTGATGTTTCTGCACCATTTTGTGTTCCAACGACCTCAACATCCTACACAAAGAAAACACATTTGTTTACAAATCAATGTTATAAAAAGTATACAAAACATAATTGTTTGGATTTTTTTTAAAATTACCTCATTAACTACTGCTTCTTGAACCTCACATTCATCTTTATAATGCGGATTTAATCCAATCCAATTTTCATCCGACTCCCACGTATGAGCAGTCCAGTCATGTCCTCTTCGTACTAAGTCTTTAATAGCTTCTACTCCAAGATCCCTCATCTCATCAGCTCTAATAAACTCAATACTATCGACGACTGTGTTATTCCCATCTTTGGAGATGTACGGATAAACAACATCATACACAAAGAAGACAGTAGTTAAAACAATATTACAAATTGAAAAAGAAACTAAAAACAGATTTTAATACAACAATACTTACCTCCGATTCAAATGAGTTCTCAAGCTGGGTAATCTCATCATAAGAAACATTTGCTGCTCCTGTCCAATTACTACATCTCACACCACCTTCGAGATCCTCATTAAGTTTGCGTCCCAACATAATCCCGATGTCTGGAATTGCTTCCATGATCCAAATCTGAAACACGTAGGAGAAGCCATCCAAAGTATAGCTGATCTTGTTGTTTAGCTTCACTTTGGACTTGATGATGGACTCAGCAAGGAGGTCGTAGGAGTGAAGACCCCCAAGGATATTTCCACATCTTAGGAAATTCATCGCCAGTTTGATGTGTGTGTGAGAGATATACTTGGTCTCGCTCCTAGCCATTACCACTCCAACAATCACGCACAAATACACCAAACGTATCCTGTCATCAGGATGCCAACCATTAACTGCACCACTATCGAGCTCTTTCTTTAACATCTGAATGTTAATCTTCACACGTCTCTTCAACAACTTACTCCAGTAACCCCGATCATCATGCCAGTCATCATAGTTGCGGTCGTCATCCTCGTCGTACTTGCACTTCAGTCCGATAATTGCATGGAACTCTTGCATTGAGAATCTGAGTGGCTTCCTAGCAAACGTAAACCATTGCTCATGACGTCTCGAGGTAGCAAGTTGGTTACACAAGAACCTATGCACCAGTCTTTCCGAAAAGTTTAGTCAATTCGTATTAATTGCCATAATATCAGCAAACACCGAGTATTTTTTCACTGTGTCGTAATCGGAAGGCAAAGCAGACTCTAGCGTAGACAATAGCGACAGACATCATTTGTTGTTGATCTTCTCAACCTCCGGTTCGTGACCAAGCCTAAAGATACGTTTTGGAAGCTCTAATGCCATACCTATAACACAAAAACAAACAGAAATGAATTAGAAATCTGTTTATAACATAAACAAAATAAAAGATCAGAAACGAATAAGCATTGTTCTCCTTTTGTATAGATAATGTCAGATATCTTAATAAAAAAAAAAAAAACTACGGCAGAGCATAGCTTTCAAGTAACAACATAAAGCAAAGATATATCTGATAAAATAAAAGAATGAAGCCAACACATCAGATGTGATTACCTTAAAACCAATCTCAGACTTTGACTCCACAAGCGAATCTCTTAAAGTATCAGCTTGAGCAGGGCCCTATAAGTATGTAGAATTTAGCACGAGAAACTCAAGAGGAGAAAAAAAAATAAAAAACGATACTAACTATTCATTTTGCACATTCAAACTCAAATATTTCAAATGCATGTTAGCGAAAAAACTACAAATTAAATTTCATTCACATGTAGTAATCAAGAAACTATCTCAAACGTCCAAAGCTAAGTTTCAAGCTATTTGGAGAATACGAAGTGCATACTTAATTAGTTAACAAAACATTTCCTTTAAAAGTTGTTAGTTTTGCTTCTGTAGTAATGGATCACAAAATCAAAAAGCCGATGATGACCTCAAGACCTCTAGAATACAAAAATATAGGATTGAAATCATACAGTTATATAGTCCAATCAAAGTGATGACTCCCAAAAAACTGTCGCCCTCTACTTGATTAGGATTTTAGATTATATTATATAATCACATGATATGACCACTAGCTGTTCTCATTCTAAACAAAAGAAATAGAGTTGCAACATCACAAATTATGATTTACGGATAAAATATAAAAGCGAAAATGGAGAATATCAGAAGCTTACTGAAGATGGTAATGTTGATTCTATTTGTTGGATGGATTTTCGTTTGGCTTATGATTTCAACCAGTGGCGGAGCTAGGGCAGGGCTAGGGGGTCAGCTGACCCATGAAGTTTATAAACTTCCGTATTCATCCTTGTATTAATAGTAGTTGGTAGGTCAGTTAAATAGTACCACAAGGGCTTGACCCCAGTGATGAAGGTTCTAACCTTACTTGCACCCTCTTCATGTTACTATTTCTGTTTTATTTTTGTGGGTTGGATTTATTAGCTTTAGGCCCAACAAACCAATACTTGCAAGAAGAATAGAGTTTAGCTTCTTTTTTCAAAATCGTTTAGCTTCATTTTTTTTCTTTCTGTTACATGTTTTTTTTTTAAAGCAATCTTCATTTTTCCCTTTAATTTTCCATACGGTCTATATATAAGTTCTTTGATTTTTAAAAACAACAATTTACTGAATTTGGTAATGTTAAACAGTAAACACAACCATATACAAAAATATATTACAATAACATTCCATACAAATAATTTATGAAAACGAAATCCAAAAGAAAAATTGATGAATAATGTTATGTGGTAATAAGAGATTTTTTTTTGTTTTGTTAGTTCAATTTGCCCATTTTTTTTTTGTTTTGTTAGATGAAATCTCAGATTAAGCGACTGTTTTCTTTGTATGATATTCTCTTTGTTTTGTTAGTTCAATTTCGGGTTTAAATAACACGATATCCTTGCCGATGTACTCCTCTCACCGTCGATCTCCGGGTCTCTCCTTTGTGTCCTCTGTTTCGTCCATGGAGTTATCTCTTGTTGTCTCACTTGCTCTTGAGGAAGAGCGCTATGGGTGGGGATGGTTGAGCCAATAGATTGGGCTTATCAACCGGCGACAAGCTTCCACGGCATCGACGGTCACGACGGGACAAGATTTTTGTCGCGGTTTTGATCTCAAATGATTTCTTCACCGGGAGTGGAATCGGCAGACGGGCGTGTGACAGAGAAGCAAAAATTCGGTTGCGCAGTGACCGGTGACAGCTCCTCACCGGCAGTCGGCGTTGCATGAGGGTTTCTACAAGAACTTGTCGCGTAGGGCTTCATCATCAGTTTTAGGACACGTGTTCCTTGATCTTATCTGTTGTAAATCCATTTCAACCATTTTCTGTTTTTTGGTACTCGTGGCCCATCTGTAAGTTAGCCCATTTGGGCAAATGAAATATACTCTTGACCAGTGTTAAAAAAAAAACTTATAAGTGACTGAAGTCCGTCTAGGACTTTCCTATAAACCATAATACTGAATACGAGTATAATTCTTTAGCAGAGAAAAGTTGTATACACACTAAGAAATTTGGATTTAAATAAATGAGCAAAAACGAATGGAAACAAGTTTTTCGAACAAACCTGTTTAAACAAGTAACGTCGAAGAACATTGTAGGAGGAGCAGAGGCGGAGATGCAAAATCAGCAGTACCTATCCCAGGAAAGATCAACAGTGTGAAGAGAAAAATGATGGATAGAAAGAGGATATATAAAAACCATTCATCATCAACAGAACATAAAAGATATAATTAGTAGACACACACACACAAGATAAACAAAATAGAAACCATGTTTCTGTTAGTAATTAGTTCACAAAACTCCACTTTGGTACTATTTATTTATGAACAAAACATATCACTGAAGAGATTCGAATAGACATTAACTATCAATCATCACTAAAAACGATTCTACTGTATAAATGCTCCTATTACGGCAACGTGATCACACATCAAAAGAAAAGCAAGGAGATGATGTGGTGAGAAACAGTGATTATTTCTACAATAGAAGCAGAGATATACTAAAGCTATCAGCTTTTACTACATACAAATAAGCTTAAACCAAAACAATGTTGCGAACATAGGTTTGGATGGCCTCTCCTACTTCAGTTTCTGTTGACACAAAAACTAGAATCTAAGTTAACACGTTATACCCAAGTCTTAATGCTTTGCACGTAATCACTAAAGAGCAGAACTAGTAATCACATAACAAACACCAATTTTAGAGGGAATCAGAAAGATATTACAATGAGCTATACAGAAACATCGAATGTGAAGGCAATGTAAAGAGAAGACGAACTCACCAGTCTGTGTTATCGAGGGTACCAACGAGGATGAACTTGCCGTTGCGGGAGAATCTAACAAAGGAAACAAGAGGATTATCATCGTCAATTAGACTGAATCAAGTTCCTATTTTAAGCTCATTGCAACTTAGGATTTCACGATTACGACATAAGAGAGTAATTCTAAAACCTAATTTTGTCAAGCAAACCACAAATGAGGTGAGAAACAGTGAAGCAGAGATAAGGAAAGGTGATCCATCATTGATATAAACTGACCAAGCCTTGATGTGGGTCTTCACGACACTCTTTCCTTTGACAGAGCTTGAAATTTGGCTCACTTGTGTGTCCAACTGCTTCACATGTGTGCTTAAAGACTCAAACTTCCCATTAAGGTCCTCATACACATCATCTAACTTCATGTTGCAGTCCACAACAATCTTAGTCTGTCCTTCTAGCAACTGCTCCATCATGGTCTCCATCTTGCTCTCATGAGCATTAGCAGCAGGAGGCGCCTCATATGAGGAAGATCCATAAGTCCTCTGATTACCTTGCTGAAAAGGTTTCTGAAAACCAGCATTCTTTCCAAATCCAGAAGAGTTTTGATTGCTTGTGAAAGCACTCTTCTGTCAACCATTGAAGAACCTATTACCTTGCTGATTACCAAACCTATTCCCTTGGAATCCAGAGCCACCAATGTAGTTCACATCCTCTTCCTGATTGTATTCTTCAGCTCCAAATACCTCAACATCCTGAGCAAAATGGACAGCTTTCTTTCCAGCCAACAGATTACAAACAGTATCCAACTTACTCCTGATATCAGCTATCTCCAGATTATCTATCTTCCCACCAGACTCCTTCGTTCTCCTATCAGCAGTCTTGCAGCTATTACTGCTCACCAAGTTATCTATCAATGTCTTAGCTTGCTCAGGAGTCCTTGTGTTGAAATTTCCATTGCTGGAATTATCCAACGCAGTCTGGTAAGGGAGATCTATACCTCTAAAGAATATGCCCAGCAATGTCACTTCAGTGAATCCATGATGAAGACAGTCTCGTTGGTACTTCTTAAACCTCATCCAAGCAGCTTTAAGAGGCTCTGTAGGACCTTGGGAGAAAGTGAGAATGTCCTGTCTCGACTGATCAGAGCGAGCATCATCATAAAAGTGCCTCAGAAACTCACTCTTCACAGCATCCCAAGTAGTAAACTTCCCATGTGAAAGTTGTTTCAGCCAGGCTGCAGCATCTCCAGCGAGATAGTAGGGGAAGAGTTTGAGAAACAGATAGTCATAGTTCACTCCATCGTACTTCATCTCAGTGACTATGTCCTCAAACTCATCAATATGGTTCATTGGCTGCTCATTCGGAAACCCATGGAAAGCATTCTGCCTCAGAATAGAGTAGTAGATGGTCTTGATCTCGAAGTCATTCCTCTCAAAACCAGGAGGTACAAGTGCTGATCGGTTAGCATGAAACTCATCCGGACGGTTATAGTCAGCAAGGGTCCTCTCAG
The DNA here is from genome assembly GCA_030180135.1 of Orychophragmus violaceus. Classification (NCBI taxonomy): domain Eukaryota; kingdom Viridiplantae; phylum Streptophyta; class Magnoliopsida; order Brassicales; family Brassicaceae; genus Orychophragmus; species Orychophragmus violaceus. The sequence goes on along the minus strand of CM058237.1, from coordinate 103,264,906 downwards.
CATGTATAACCATCTGCCTCTGACCTTGACCTTGCCCTTGGCCTTTTCCTTGGCCTTGTCCTTGACTTTGTTCTTGTCGCGGTTCAGGCTCAGGTTCAGGGATCACATTCCCTTCAGAATCAATCTGTTGCCCAACAGCATTATACGGATTATTTTGTCGGTCCCTTAGGGTACCTTCAGCATCAGGTATCAAAATCAAGCGCTCTTGTACCATCTTTGCTCGTCGACTTTTCCTGTTAGTTCTCTCTAGTCTAGCAAGCTCCTCAAGTCTGAGATTAACGAGATTCGAGTTCGGATTACTTATGGTATCACGTGTCTGCATAAACCGTCTGTAATCGCAATGCAACGATCGATTCAAAGGAATGCAACGATCGATGCTAAGCGAATGTCCGACCTGCGACAGAGAAAAACAGAGAAATAATTAGTAACTAAAAACAAAAATAAAAATCCTATTCTAAACCCTAAGTTCAAATCTATCAAAGACTCAAAAGAGTCCCCGGCAACGGCGCCAAAAACTTGATACGTCTAAGTTTTATCCTATTCTACTGCAAGTGCACAGTTAATGCAATTATAGTATAAGAGGTATCGAATCCCACAGAGACTCTCGATCACGATAGATTATAAAACAGTCAGGTTAAACTAGGAGAAAGTAATGAAAAACTAAAAGCAAGCAGAAAAGTAAATCAGGTAGCAAGATTGGTTTGAAAGCAATTAACTAAAAGCGCTAAGTCTAGGAAGTTCTCAGGAAATCAGACAAGCAGATCAGATAATCAGTCAGGATTAAATTAAGTACGGTTCTAGAACTCAAACACGGATATAGAACTACCCAACTTTCGTTGTGAGAATTCTCTAAGTCTAATAGCAGAAATCCAAATTTCTTTGTAATTCCTAACAGATTAAACTAGCCTTAAGTTCAGGTTCGATATGTTCACAATTCAATTAAACCAAATTTCTTTGCGAGTAATTCAATTGCTCAACCTAAATAGTTCAGATTCTAAATCACACTTTCGTGTCAATTTAACAACCTAAGGTCTAGATTCTAGTGATCAGGTTAGAAACTAGTATTAAGCTCAATCAAGGTTGAAGAACAAATAAGTTATGAATCCTTAACTGAAATAAATAAATCTAGCAAGTCATGAAATCCCTAATGAGAATCCCTAAACCTAACTATGAATCTACTCAGACATAGATAATGAAAACATATTTTTCTAGATAATTGGTCGAGTCGATGTTTTTCTCTCTAACGAGAGGCGATCAAAAAGGCGATTATAACCGTCGCCATAACCATTCCTTTGAATCTTCAGAGAATCTCTGTCCAACCGCTTGTCCTGATCTTCTTGGGTCAAAGTGTTGGGAATCCGAGCCAATTCTACAGATTCAGAATTCTCGCGAGTTCCCGATAGCCTAGGATCTAGGGTCTAGTTAATTGAATCATGAATCAGATCTGTGTTTACCTGGAGATTTGGCAGCGGAAGATTATGGCAACACGAGATCTGCAGCGCCCCAATCGTTGCGCCTCTACTGTTCAGTCCACACGCACACAAGCTGGAATCCGCCGGGATGCTAGGACCGGTGCTCGGATCTCCCTGGGACTTTAGTTTCTTGAGGTTATGTGTTTTCTCTCTGAGAAAAACACTCTCTTGTCGGCGCACACCAACAACTACTCGGTCGAGATACAAAAACGAGTTTATATATTGACATCGCGGTGAACCGAAACATCAGTCTCGGTTTCGCCCTTGTGTCGACCGACACACTTAGTGGTGTCGATCGACACATGCCCTGTATCGACCGACGCACCCAATGGTGTCGATCGATACACCTCTTAGAAACTCAACTCGATGTGTATCTAATACACATCGATCAGACCATATGCCAATGATCAATCCCATGCAGAGTATATCTAACTTGCTTAGGTGTGTGACCCTGTAGGTTCACACGATACCAGAAATGAGCTACAACTCATTTGTCATAAGTGGTTTCTAGCAAAACATTATGACTACCTAGTATCACATGAATTGTCCGATCTCGACAATACAACTATCATTAGAGTTCGTACAATGTGATTTCAGGACATAATCCCAACAATCTCCCACTTGTACTGGAATCACCTATTCCTATAATCCCTTCGTCTCTATATCTCGATATGGCATAAGGCAAGAGACTGTGTCATCCTTATTATAGCCAACATCATGTTCATCGAACTTCTGATCTATACTGATAAACAAACGACTGACAATCACCTCGTTTGAGCACGGCCATGCATTTTCTCAGTATCAAATCTTCGATGGGCCCTGAGATATTTATCTCCCGTTATATAGGAGGGACAAATCCCATTTTGTTCCATCCCTGTTTCTACACATACTTCATGATACGTCGAAACAATGCCGTTATAGCCGCCAGTTACGGAACGACGTTTGACAAGGTCAAAGCGCACCAATTCATATGCTAGAAAGCATGATGAACTCAGGTCTAAGGACTATACTCTATAGTCGTAATGAGAACCTCCCATGACACTTATATATAACTATCCTGTGGAGTTCTCATTAAGCGGGTCATGTCCGATCATATGTTCACCAACATATATCTATGTGACTGACTGTGATAATCATATCATTGACTCGATGAAACTTAGTCCAACAGTCACCTCACATGCTAGTCTGCGCGGTTGTTAGTGTCCCATTTTAACAACCTTGACTAGGGACAATCATAATTTATGTCATCTTTTACTTATAGGGTTTCATGATCAAGTCTTCAACTTGATGACCTATAAGATGACCATAAAGTATTTTGGGACCATTATTTAATTATCCAATAATTAAATAATACTGATGTCAGTTTTAACTTACACAAATACTGCCAAAGCATGTCTATGTAAAGTTTACAACATAAATAAAATAACTCCCACTAGAATCAAGATCATCTCTTTAGATATCTTAAACCTACAGCAACAGAATAAATTTCGTGCTTTGGTTGTGGGAGAGCCTGCGGTGTCATTGCTTGAAACAATTTCAACAAACCACACCGTCATTCGGATAAAATCACTATTCTACGGTCCACTGCTTGGAGCCTTTCCAACAGTCAGTACCGATATTCAGACAAAGAGATATAACCAGGTGGGAACCGGGAATCGTCTTTGTCCGACTAACTACTTTCAACTGATTCGTCACTTTATCAGTTCACCACGAACCTATCCTTAGTGTTTCTCAACACTTGGGATATTTCTGGTAACTATTCAGTGACTATTACCGGAGTACATTGGTATTTTCTCGTCATACTTTATGCTTAAGCTGCATCTAGACGAGCGCAAGATATGGAATTCATGATGGATTCTTTTGCATCAGCATAAGTAATCACACTCATTAATACTAGTTCAGACAGTGTTCAAAACACTTCTTCTTGCTAATATCGTTACTAGCTCAGCCAGTGTCCAAGACACTGCATCTCGCTTGGATAATTGCCATAAGACCTTTGGTATGAAGCCATTCTTGGAATCAAGCACATTTGAACTGTCCAATACCTTATGAACATAAGGATTTTGACACGATCCAATTAGCCTACTTAATCTATGTCAATAGATTCTTATTCCAAGAATTCACTAGGCTATTCCCATGCCTTTTGTTTAAATTTGACTTCCGACCTAAATCTTGACAAGACTTTAGCGTCGGAACGTCGTTCATGAGATTCAAGTATGTTATCTACATATTGTGTGAGAATTGCCATTACGCTCCCACTAGTCTTTTTGCAAACGCATGGTTTCATCTCTTTCTGATCAAGTCAAAACTATTGACCAATTTATCAGAATGTTGATTCCAACTCCAAGATGTTTGCTTCAATCCAGAAATGGATCGGTGAAGCTAACATGCATACCCAGCCAATTTTCGGAGTTGGGGCTCACCATCGCTTCTTCGAATTTCGCATGTTCATCACTTTTCAATGATCAACAGATCACGACAATTGGTTACGAGAAATCACTCTCGAGTTAGTGACGGATCCTTTCGGATCTGCGAATTTCAGGCTCCACAGGTGCAGATCCTACAGCACTTTGTAGATCTCACCGCTGCTCTTCCTAATCAGGTCGAGCAGCTTACTGTGTTTATCGAATTTCTTCGATGTGTACTTTTACTCCCACTGTTCCTTTTGAAAGTATCACCTTTCTTAAAAGACACAGTTCTGGGCAACAAAAGCACCAAGCCTTGGTTTCCTCAGGACAACCAGCGAGGTAGAACTTATCAGATATAGATTCAAGTTCGTTTGTTGACTACTGTCTTACACAAACCTTGCAATCCCAATTAATCAGAAAAACAGATTTGGAAATTACCCAGTCCACATCCAATGTGGTGTTTTTCACTGATTCTGATAGAAACCTTTTAGTGTAAACATAGACATTTCAGAACGTATTCTTAAATGGTTATGGAAGATTCCTGTGACTAACCATTAATCGAATCATTTCTCATAAGATCTGATTCATTCTTTCAGATGATCACCCAATTCTTGACTCTAGTATTTTCCTCCGCGATTCAATCGAGGATCTCAATACTTCTGTCAAACTGGTTGTACACTTCATTTTGGAACTCCCTTAAGGGATTCCAGCTTGTGTCTCATCAAATGAACACAGCCATGCTTATTGATGCCATCAATAAGGTAATGAAGTACAGAAGATTTCCTTTGGCACTAACGCTCATCGGGCTGCATACATCAGTATGTGTAAGGCCCAATAAGCCTCTGGCCCGTTTCTTTTAGCTCTGCTAAAAGGGCCTTAGTCATTTGGTCTAGTGAACAGAATTCATATCTCAAATGATTAACAATCGAATGAGTCCAAAACTATGGAGCCTTTGAATTCGCTTCACTCTATGTGGTTAAATGACTATGCCAAAGAAAAGTCGAGTTCAAGTCATCAGACTTAAACCGTTTGGTATTTATGTTATATTCTAACTCTTGTTGGTTTGAGATATAAAACCCATTCCAAACGGGGTGCTACCATTAAATATTTCATTAAGATCAAAAGGACAAAACTTGTCTTTTATCAAAATGAAAAACATCCAAATTCTCAAAAGAAAATGAAAGACATTTTGCGTATAGCAAGTACATGGTGGCAATTACTTAATTTCAAAAACCAAGTAGGAAAGGCTTCTACAAGTGGAGAATTTCTACGGCTCATGCAGCAACCATTGCTTCAACCAGACACGCAGTTCCACTTGTCCTTTCTTCAACGTTCTACTGTCGCTTAGGTCCTGCATATTTCAAAAATATCAGTACCACAACAAGCATCCAATACTTATGTAGAACTTGAATTAATAACACAATACCTGAAGAAGAAGTACCATACATCTTCTCCATCTCTTGTGAATCTTCCAAGAATTTATTGCAATCTCTCTTCCAATGCCCCGACTCATTACAGTAGAAGCACTTACTCACACCAGATGGGCTTGACTTGGGCTTAAAAGATGACACAGGCTTATCCTGATTCCAAATCTGGACGGCCTTGCCTTCACCCTTGTCTATAAAAGATTTCTCAAATCTTTTTCCCTTTTTGATGTTTAGCTCTGCTGTCTTAAGCATGCCATGCAGCTCAGTCAACGTCTTCGTCAAGCCTTTCTTGATATAGTTATTAATGAACTTATCATAGCTTGACGGCAGTGACTGCAGAATGATGTCAGTAGCCAACTCTAAGCTGACAGGACATTCCAGTTTCCCCAGGTTATCAATGTAACCCATCAGTTTAATGACATGAGGACTTACTGGAGCATCTTCTGGTAGTTTGCACTCAGTGAGAGACTTCACCATCTGGAATCTCTCAACTCGTGCCAGATCCTGAAACTTCAGTTTCAGGCTGGTGATCATCTCTATTGGCGACTCCATGTTCTCGTATTGACTTTTCAAGTCCGAGTTCATGGTAGCCAATATCAGACCACGCACATCTACCACATCAATATAATGCTTATTCCAAGCATTATATACTGCATGCGAGCGATTGGTCCCAAGCTTTTCTGGAAGAGCCTTTTCAAGGACATAGTCCTTGCTCTCCTGCTTGAGAATGAATCTCAGATTCCGATACCAATCCAGGAAGTTGGATCCATTTAACTTGTCCTTCTCAAGGACGGATCGCAACGAGAAAGTAGTCATAGACATAAGCTGAAATCCAAGAAAAACAAAGATTTAGTTATGTGTATGATGAGAAATCTTATCGAATAAGAAAACTCGCATTATATTCAAACAATGTTTCCTCTATGAATATAATAATCCAAGATCCATACTTCACCAAAATCTGAGTGGGCGACTCGCCATTACCCAAACTTTAGTTATCTAGGTAAGCAAATCATTGCTAATTGTACTCTGTACAACTCTTGGTTGTGGATGAGACAAACTATGTCTAATCCACTCTGATGTCTCCGGGCCCAGAACTTCCGACAGCCCAGTCAAGTAAACCAATCTCTATGTCTTGTGATCATTGACAGTTGCACTGCAAGTCTGTCAATGACCACCTGCCTTACCCATGTAGCAGTGGATACCAAGGACTCCAAGACTATCCAACAAACGACACGAGTTTTGACAGTGGACAAGATTGGGCAAGACATCAAGGTTTCTTGATATTTAGTTGAGGAAACTAAACCCAAAAGTTTAGCAAATCAATTTCTTAGGTCATGTAATTGTTGATGTTAATGCACTGCAAGTCCATCAATGTTATTACCTGCCTTACTCACGTAATTGTGGACACCAAGCTCTTGGCTAGACATCACACAACTAAACGAGTCTTGACAGTTGACCACATTGAAGCTAATCTTTGATCAATGTTTAAGTCTAGTTTGGTTTATGCAAATTCAAGGTTCCATAACCAGAATTTCGAATACTGTGTCGATCGACGCAGACAATGTCTGTCGATCGACACTACCAAACAAAACCGAACTTCAATAACCAGTTAATTTAATTAACCCGGTTCATCGAACCGGTCATGTCGATCGTCACAACCCATGTGTGACGGTCGACATAGACCTAAACCGAAGATCGTTTTGATAACCGGTCCAATCCAATTGAACCGACTTATCTGATCAAACTGATCTTAACCAATCGGTTTATACTAATTGGGATGATCAGTTCAATCCAATTGAACCAATTCATCCAATTTAAACCGTTTAAACCAGTTTCAACTGATTGCGATAACCAGTCCAATTCAATTGAACCGACTTATCCAATCAAACTGATTTATCCCATCGGTTCATGCTAATTGAGATAATCAGTTCAATCCAATTGAACTAATTCATCCAATTTAAACCGATTTTTTCGGACTTAACCAAGCATGATAACCGGTCCAATTCAATTGAACCGATTAACCATTCGCTCGGCCTGTGTCGATCGACACTCAACCTGTGTCGATCGACGCAGTAGGATTTTAGGTTTTCTACGAGAAAAACCCTAGCCGCCGAATTTTGTCCTGTGTCGATCGACACTCAAATTGTGTCGATCGACACTCGACCAAGTTTGCTCTGTGTCGACCGACACACCCAGTGTGTCGATCGACACAGAAGGCTTTCGGTTTTTCTTCACGAAAAACCCTAGCCGTCGACTCTGTCGAATTTGCCACCTTGTGTCGACCGACACACCCAGTGTGTCGATCGACACTGTGCGAAAACACAGAATCGAAGATCGATCAGATCGATCTCACCTGTTCTAACTCATAATTCCAATGAACGAATTCAATTCATTAAATTCTACAAACAGGTTCGATTCAATGATAAAACCCTAAGGCTCTGATACCACTGTTGGGAATCCGAGCCAATTCTACAGATTCAGAATTCTCGCGAGTTCCCGATAGCCTAGGATCTAGGGTCTAGTTAATTGAATCATGAATCAGATCTGTGTTTACCTGGAGATTTGGCAGCGGAAGATTATGGCAACACGAGATCTGCAGCGCCCCAATCGTTGCGCCTCTACTGTTCAGTCCACACGCACACAAGCTGGAATCCGCCGGGATGCTAGGACCGGTGCTCGGATCTCCCTGGGACTTTAGTTTCTTGAGGTTCTGTGTTTTCTCTCTGAGAAAAACACTCTCTTGTCGGCGCACACCAACAACTACTCGGTCGAGATACAAAAACGAGTTTATATATTGACCTCGCGGTGAACCGAAACATCAGTCTCGGTTTCGCCCTTGTGTCGACCGACACACTTAGTGGTGTCGATCGACACATGCCCTGTATCGACCGACGCACCCAATGGTGTCGATCGATACACCTCTTAGAAACTCAAATCGATGTGTATCTAATACACATCGATCAGACCATATGCCAATGATCAATCCCATGCAGAGTATATCTAACTTGCTTAGGTGTGTGACCCTGTAGGTTCACACGATACCAGAAATGAGCTACAACTCATTTGTCATAAGTGGTTTCTAGCAAAACATTATGACTACCTAGTATCACATGAATTGTCCGATCTCGACAATACAACTATCATTAGAGTTCGTACAATGTGATTTCAGGACATAATCCCAACACAAAGTGTGTTGGTTACTGTCCGTTAATCCTTTCTCTAAACGGTTTTGAGTCATCAATCCTATTGGGTGATGTTCAACTGCCGAAACCGCCATGGAAATTCCTCTATAAAACTCAACTTCTGTCATTAGCCATTCCTTTTCCTTTCGTTCTCATACTCATCTTTACCCTTTCAATCATGAGCGATTTTATCCACAAACGAATCCAAAATTTGGCCCTACAAGATGAACCGATATCACTTTCGACTGCGATTTGTGTTCAGGCGTCTTCGACCAATCGTTTCTCCCTTATCGGAGTTGCGGTTAATCCGGCAAAACAAAACCTGCGTGCGCTTGTTGGTACCATGCCAAGACTCTGGGGTTTGGGCAATGCTGTGATAGGACGTATTGTGCCGGGGAATAAATTCCAATTTATTTTCCAATCGGAAGAAGCCATGAATCTCACTCTCAATCGAGGACCGTGGTCTTTTAATGAGTGGATGATTGTGTTGCAGAAATGGGCTCCAAACATTCCTGATGAATCGATGAAAAAAATACCGTTCTGGATCCAAATCAGGGGAATCCCGATACAGTACCTCACGCGTGCGATGATTTCTCGTATTGGAGACACTTTGGGAAAGGTAATTGGTTTGGATTTTGATGATCTTTCGACTAGAGTCGATTTTGTGCGTATACAGATTGATTGGAACATCGACAAACCCCTAAGGTTTCAACGATACTTCTACTTTGGTGAAGAAGAACCCACAATTCTTCGCTTCTGGTTTGAAAGACTTCGCAACTACTGCAAACGTTGTGGAATGCTTACTCACGATATCAAAGAGTGCCCACTTCATGTTGAAGATGAGATGGTTGGCAATGGAGATGGAGAGGATGGAGATGGCAATGAAGATAACAACGACAACAACTCACACTCTGGTGACAACTTTAATCTCTTAGGTGATAATAATAATGATGTTCCTAGTGGAGATTATGGTGCAAACTTTGAAAGCATGTCTCCTGAACTACCACATTTTCAACAAGGAGTGGATCCACAAATCGGAGTTGACCGAGACATGGCCGCTGAAACTGTCCGTTATTTGCAATCTTGAATGGCTAAAGGCAAATTTAAGGCAAATGACTTCATGGAGGTTTTTGCTGCCTACACCAGACAAGAAGAATCTCCAGGTTATCTCAAGCGTAAACGGATTGTTGAAGAAGACAATGCAGGAACTTCTAATGGTCTGACTGCTAAGCGGATGGTCCTGAATCCGCTTATCCAAGAGAATGAGAATGCTAAGTCTCTAGAGTATGTTCCTGCTTATGTATCAATGGACAGAGGCGCGAGGGGCCCGGTACCCTCATGGTTTCCCCCATGAAGATTCTCCAATGGAACATAAGAGGCCTCGGTCATGTGGGGTCTACAACGGAACGTAGATTAACTAAGTTGTGTACTACTATTAGGCCTGATGTGTTGTTTTTAGTAGAAACTATGAATAAGTGTGATATTATTAGGGATTTATGTGTGTATCTTAAGTTTGATCATGCTTGGTCTCTTCCTCCTAATGGAAGAAGTGGTGGATTGGCATTACTATGGAAAAAAGATGTAATAGTTTCTAGGATTTCCCAAGATGCTAGACTCTTGGATGTACATATTAACTTTAATGGGATGTGTTTCTATTTATCTTGTGTTTATGGACATCCAAATCCACAATTTAGAAGTGAACTTTGGGATAGACTAGAAACTCTTAAACAGTCAAAGAATGGACCATGGCTTTTAGTAGGAGATTTTAATGAAATTTTATCTAATGAAGAGAAGGAAGGAGGAACAACGAGAGAGGAACGAACCTTCTATGATTTCCGACACCTTTACGCATCATGCGATTTACATGATATTCCATCTAAAGGCAATCGGTTCTCATGGATTGGTAAAAGGCGAACTCACACAATAAAATGTTGTTTAGACAGAGTTGTTGCAAATACAGCATGGAGTATAGATTTTCCTGCATCATTTGCTGAGTTTCTAAGCCCTTATTGTTCAGACCATAGACCTGTTGTAACTACAATAGCCAGAGCAGTTGCTAAACGAGCTCCTCGTTTTCACTTTGACAAACGTTTGATTGATGTAGCAGACTTTAAAAGTTATGTTGATAAAGGGTGGAATGCAAGAAATGTTGACAGTAATGCCATTATTACGGATAGAATACAAGAGTGTCGTAAACAAATGTCTATTTGCCGGCATCGATCTCAATTAAACTCGGCCAAGCGTATTCAGAGTTTAGAAACAGAGCTTGAATTGGCTTTATCTCTTCGAAGTACATTACCAGAGGATATTACTTCGATTGAAACAGAACTAGCTAAAGCAATCGAGATGAAGACACATATTGGCGAACCCGTAGTAGAAACACTTGGGTTACTAAAGTAGATCGTCAAACGAAATTCTTCCAGGCATGTACAAAAGAACGGATTGCCAGGAACAGATTGCTCGTTATTGAAGACTCAGATGGTACATGTTACCGAGGTGATGAAGACATAGGAAAACATGCGGAAACTTTCTTTATGGACGTGTATCATAGCTCCATTACCAACCCTACAGTTAACATATTTAACAACTTCCAAACCACGGTTACACAAGACATGAATATTTCTTTAACAAAAGAAATAACAATGCAAGAAGTTTATGATTCGATTAAATCGATTGGCTCAGACAAAGCTCCTGGCCCGGATGGTCTGACAGCTCGTTTCTATCAACACTGCTGGGATATTGTTGGTCCGGCTGTATTTGATGAGGTCAAACAATTTTTCATTACTTCTACTATGAAACGAGAAACAAACCAGACAAATTTATGCCTTATTCCTAAAGTACAAAATCCAAAAACGTTGATGGAATATAGACCTATAAGCCTTTGTAATGTACTCTACAAGATCATATCAAAAATCTTGGTCAACAGATTAAAACCTTTTTTGGATGGTATTGTCTCAGAAAATCAGTCGGCATTTATTCCTGGACGACTGATCACTGATAACATTCTAATAGCTCATGAGCTTATGCACTCACTCAAATCCAGGAAACGTGTTTCACAAACATATATGGCGATAAAAACAAATATTACTAAAGCCTATGATAAAATTGAATGGAGCTTTCTGGAAAATGCCATGAGGGTATTTGGTTTCGATGAAAAGTGGATCACATGGATAATGGCAGCAATAACAACAGTAGAATACTCTATTCTAATTAATGGTCATCCCCATGGCAATATTAAACCTACTCGTGGATTACGATAAGACGATCCTCTCTCACCGTATTTATATATCCTATGTGCGGATGTTCTCAGCCACTTAATTGAATCTAAAGCAAGAACTGGACAACTCAGAGGAATAAAAATTGGAAACGGTGCTCCAACTATCACACATCTTCTCTTCGCTGACGACTCATTATTCTTTTGTCAAGCAAACTCAAAAAATTGCAAAACATTAACAGACATTTTTTTGGAATATGAACAATGTTCTGGACAACAAATCAACCAATCCAAATCAACAATCACATTTGGCTCTCGCATTTGGGACGATACCCGTTCTAGACTTCAAGGTGTACTAGGAATTAGTAATGTTGGGGGATGTGGAAAATATCTAGGACTACCAGAACAATTTGGACGCAAGAAAAGTGAAATATTCAAAAATATCAAAGAAAGTGTTCGCAATAGAACTACCTCTTGGAAAGGAAGATATCTTTCTCACGCAGGAAAAGAGATTTTAATCAAATCAGTTGGACTATCAATGCCGGTTTTCTCTATGTCATGTTTCAAGCTACCTTTGTCTATTACCAATGACATAAGCTCTCTCTTGATGCGCTTTTGGTGGGAGAAAAGTGATGGTTCAAAAGGCCTTCCTTGGATAGCTTGGAAAAGATTACAACTTTCAAAACGTGATGGAGGTTTAGGTTTCAGAGATCTATCTATCTTCAATGATGCACTATTAGCTAAGCAAGTATGGAGACTTCATGAAAATCCGACATGTCTTTTTGCAAGACTGTTCAAAGCAAGATACTATCGTGACATTGATATTTTTGAAGCAAAGGAACGAGTTAATCAATCGTATGGTTGGAAATCTATCATGCAAGGTTTAAAAGTGATAAACAAAGGCATCCGCCATATTATAGGAGATGGATCCACAACAAGAGTCTTCCATGATCATTGGATACCAAATATGACATTATATCCAACATCAACAACCACTAATCAATCGAACTTACTAGTTCAAGACTTAATTATAAAGAGACGAACGACTCAACAATGGAACACGGATCTACTCAACAATATGTTCAACCACGATATTATTGAAGCTATTCAGTTAATATACTTGCCACAGTCAAAGAAATCAGATCGTATTATTTGGAACCTTACACCCTCTGGAGAATACACTGTCAAGAGCGGCTATTGGCTTTGTTTTTAAGATCATTTAAACGATCAAAATGATATTCAACCTCCTTATGGTGACACCCTTGTCAAAAAACAAATCTGGGACATAAACATCATTCCGAAATTAAAACATTTCCTATGGCGTATTCTAACTAGAGCAATTGCTTCCTCCTCACGACTTTTATCCCGCGGTTTAGATGTGGACGCTCAATGTCAAAGATGTGGCTATTCAACTGAAACATTACAACACCTCTTTTTCACTTGTCCAGTCTCACTTCAAATATGGCGCCTTTCAAATTCTGTTTGGTTACCCACTATGTCATCTAATGACTATTGTGATGACCAAATAGATTCAATTATCTCTTTTCAATCCAATTCTCAAATAGATTTATATTACAAACTATTACCTTTCTGGATCTTATGGAAAATATGGAAATCTAGATGCAAACTTATCTTTGATAAGAGGAGAATTAACACTTTAAGAATCTGTCAGGAAACAACAGGAGATGTCCAAGAATGGTTATACTTCACATCCACAAATACAACAGAATCTGAAAGTCAGACGTCTACCAACCCTATTCTCCACCATACCAACATCCGGTTTTGGACAAGACCTCCTCAACAACTAATGAAATGTAACTTTGATACTAGTTTCAATTTAGCATCCAAAAACACAATAGTTGGATGGATTTTGAGAGACCATAAAGAAAACACTATTGTCTGGGGTACGGCCAACATTGGAAATTCGTCAAATGCTTTAGAAGGCGAAGCGAAATCATTATTAGTTGCAATGCAACATATCTGGAGTATGGGCTTTACTTCCATTATCTTTGAAGGAGACTCTAAAGTCTTAATTGATCACTTAGTACATGAAACACCCAAACCCGGCCTTCCTAGGCCGCGGTCGATGCGTCCCACTAGTCAGGCCAAACCCAGGCCTGAACCTCCCGAAATTCCGTCCTATTTAAAATTTTCCCTTAGGAACTAAGTATTCATCGGATCTACTATTTGACTCCTAGTCTTAGATCCTTCATACTTAAGATTACGCAGCGGAAATCCTTACTTAACATTTACATCGTTCTTCTAAAGAACGATCCGTCCAAGAACCTCTTATAACCTTACTTGGTTTTCTCAAAACTCTTTCGAGGTTCCAATTCCAACTATCCATTTAGATCCTAAGTCTTTAACTTAGATCCTTTCATTCTCCTATTCAGCTCTAACCATTCTTTAGAACAATAGAAGAGTTCTCGAAACGTGTACCTCTTAACCTTTGGTGAATCCGGTGTGAAGCTAACTCCGCGTTCAGCTTGACTCGTTCGTTCATCGAGCTTATAGAACACGCCCCCTTTGTACCTAGTCATTCAACCAACCATCCCCACATGACCATGTACAAAAGAGGTCTTCTAGTTCCTTCCCTTGACCACCTTTCCATCTCGATCATTACTTAGCTCATTTTCCATTTATCCTTTGTTGCCTTGACTTAACCTTGTTGTGTTTCCTGCAACTTGACTCTTAGACCGATCCATGTCCTTTAGGTCTAACCAGTTCGTGAACCGGTTTACCTTAGTATTGCCTGCCACAACGATCAGGACAATAGTTGGAATGATCCTCTCGATCATTCCCATGGATGGTCTGATCCGTGGTTCGTACCGTCGGTCGTCGACCCAGTTCTTTTGACTGATCGACCGGTCCGCACGCGTTTTGACCACATGATCTCCCGATCCAATCCACGGTCCAACTCATGCCTTCTCGTCAGCCCGAACTTAACCGCGGTTGATCTTCCAATCAATCCCAACGGTGTAAAGGACATCAATCCGTCCAGTCTAATGAAGTCGTCATTTGTCATGACCTTACACGATCAATCGGGTCGTACCGAGTGTCTCTAGGTCGTACCGCGATCGTCAGTCCAATAGCGCAATGGCTTGACGCAACGAGGATGCGGCAGCATCGCCAAGCGTACTCGGCAACACTCGCGTGTTCCTGTTCGTCAGGCCATTCACGTCCTGCCGCGTTCGCTGTCCAACCAGGCTGTCCGCACGTTCTGATCGTTGACGATCTTTGAACCATTGCGCCAGTCCGCGAAGAGACGCGATTGTTCGCGTATGGGTGCGACGATCAGCCAACAGACGCGACCATCCGGAGATGATCCGCGACTGTCCGCTCGACTGTACCGTCAAACCGTGTACCGCGAAACCCAACCCATTCTAAATTCTCTATATCGGCTAAGTTCATAGACTGAATCGCGTCACGACCAAACCGGATCCACGGCCATAACCGTGATCCGTGATCGCACGCGTCAGACCATGTGCCGCGATCCGCGTCTCGGCAGT
Organism: Orychophragmus violaceus; assembly: GCA_030180135.1. NCBI lineage: Eukaryota > Viridiplantae > Streptophyta > Magnoliopsida > Brassicales > Brassicaceae > Orychophragmus > Orychophragmus violaceus. The sequence goes on along the minus strand of CM058237.1, from coordinate 103,249,694 downwards.
ACATCCAACCGCATGGACGGATCAGTACATTCGCAATGCGCGTCTGTCGCGTCCCGCCGTATGCATGCTATCGCGTACCGACGTTCGTCCGGTACGTACGCACGTACGTCCGTATGGACCGTGCGGACGTCCGTATTGACGACATCGCGTATCGCGATCACACGCCAGTCCGTCCGTCTGTCCCGTCCTGCGCGCAAGTCCATGAACCGTCTAGCACTTGACGAGCGATCATCCGTAAGGATATCGCGTATGTCCGGCTGACGCTCCGCGGTCATGACGCATGTCCGGTAAGGACGGTCGCGACTGTTCACCGCGAACGGATGCGATGGTTCCGCGGACGGTTACCATCGATCCATAATCGCGGTGCATGGCTCGCGACTTAACCGTTGATCCGACAATGCTCATCCGACAAGCCGCAACTGACCGGTCTAACTCCCGACCGTTCACGCTCGGTCCTTACCGTGTGCGACTATGATCCGGCCAACATTTCTTCGATGCACCGTCCGATCATCCATGATCCGGCCATGTCTTCCCGACATGCCGTACGATCCACGCACACCGCAAGTCTCGACTCGTAGCGTGATCAATCCGCTCAACGGACTGAACCAATGCGATCATGGCCTTTGGCCGATCGCGCTTATAACCCAAGCCGACCTTAAAACCGTCAAGCCTTAGCCCGGTTCTATGTTCCAGAAATAGAAAGGAGGGAGAGTGTGATCCAGCCATAACTTATCCAGCCAAAGACCAACGGCTTGGCCTAAGACCGAGAGAAGGATGGGCGCGGACTAACCTTGCGGTCGAAGTGGACTTGCCCGGATCACGGCTTGTTTCACCCGCCATGATGCAGCCTTGCTCGCTCCACAACCACCACCAAACTCCTTAACAACCGCCGACTCTCTCACTAGGAGACCGGCCTCGAACTCTCTTTGATTCTCACGATTTTAATGGCCTTTGCCTTAGAAAAATCCGGGTTTCCTCCTTATATCAATTGTGTGCGAAAATTGGCCCTCGCATGAAACTTCCCAAACGAATGGGTGTCTCCTTTGGCCGAAAAGGTACATCTCTCCACTTGTGCCCATTCGCTTATGGTCAGCTAGTGTCACTAGCTGACCAGCTCATTTCGCACTTAGACACTTCAGCTAGCTTGAGCTGAGCTGACCACACTCCCTCCAGCTGATTCCCACGCGATTAAGCTCCCTTCCAGCTGAGCTTAACCCTTTCCCGTCCATAGAACACTCTTCTTGACCACTTATGATCTTAAGTTTGGCCTTGTGGTCCCATAGACAGCCCAAACGTTTAGGGTGTGGTCAGACTCTCGGTTCCTGGATGTTACAAGTTCTCCCCCCCTTAAAAGGGATTCGTCCCCGAATCCGACTTAAGGCGTTTATCCCGTTTGAACTTTATGAACCGTTGGAGACCTACTAACATCCCGAAGTGTTGGCAGAACATAACCATTCTATGTTCTCTCTATTCGGCCTAAGTCCATTTATGGCCGCCCCTGCCGGAGCCATTCATCTCGGATCAAGTCGCGTATGACCGGACTTTTCCATTCCGTTCCCGTGCATGGACCATCCGTGCCCAGCTTGCCAATCTTCGGTCAACCGCCCCAACGGCTACCGTTCGATCGCGCTTAACTGTCCGAACTTCTCTTGCCCATGACTCACGGTTCATCCCACGCTTATCCCGACCTGTGGCTCACGGTCTTGGCTTCGGCCGATCAACAATCGAACCTTGGACTAAGCCGTCGAGAGATCCATACACTTACTATGACCTCGGTCCGTCAAGACTTAATCATTTCTCTGATTTTTGTCTTGCCTTAGACTTAGTCAATCTCGATCACAACCCTTACGGATTTGACCCGGAACTTGATCTCCGCCCTCTAAGGACTTGATCTTAGTTCCCCGAAACTTGATCTCCGCCCTCTATGTACTTGATCTTAGTTCCCCGAAACTTGATCTCCGCCCACCACGGACTTGATCTCGGTTAAGGTTCTTACGCATTCCAAATGCTAAGCAACCTAACCAATCCATACTCAAGATCACCTCGTGACGCTTGAGTTGGACCACCACTAGGCCAGCTGGCATACTTACGCCTCCTCTGGAGACTGGTATACCCCTAGCTAAACCTAGCACGGCCATTACTTGCCCACCGGCCGCATTTACAATGCCTTGGCCCACGACTTGTTCCTTCTGGAACAAGCCTTTCCCGATCATCCGAGGACTCACAAAACTATGTGTGGCCCCGGAGTCGAACATAGTCAGTGTTTCTACACTTCCTACCACAACGGTCCCTACACATTCCCACAATGCATATAAGCCCCGCTTTATTCCCCAATATGCCATGCAGTAATTTGAGGAATCAGGGTTCGAGTGACAGACCAATGATCACATCGAAGGAGACGGCCATGCCTGAATCCTCCACGAGCTCATGGACTTGAGGTTTTCCCCAGTTGGCCCTTGGCCATAGCCGCGCGGTCACCCTGACCCTAATCCACTTTCGGAGCCCTCAACCGTCCGTCCCGGCCATTCCGACAGTCCCAAACAACGTGTCTAGGCTGCCCACGACGGAAACATGACCTTGGTTTTACAGTCACCTCTTTTCGAAACCCAGCCTGTGGACAGCTCGCGACCATAGGTCCTTGCTTCCACCTTCACGCATGCCCTCCTTTTTCCCAACATCTTACGGAGTGTTGTCATCTACCGGAGGTGCATTCTGCGCGGTCCGAGGAATGGTTATCGACCCCTTGGTCCCATTTCCTCCTCAGGTCCTTCCCGGTTAGGTCAACCACTTCCCGTAGTTGTGCTCTCCGGTTCACCCCCCAGGTCCCTCCCGGTTAGGCCAACCACTTTCCCGTGATTGCGCCTTCCAGTTCACCCCCAGGTCCCTCCCGGTTAATCCAACCACTTTCCCATGATTGTGCCTTCCGGTTCACCCCGACACCGTCTTGCGACCTTGATCCAAATCCGGGAACTAATCTCTCAACCGAGCCCATACTCAGCTGAAAAGTACTTCCCATTGGATTTGTTCTCAAAGCCTGCCCAAGACTAAGTGCCATCCTTGGTGCACTTGCCTTAGCAAGTCACCAATCAAAAGAGCATCGTCCTAGGAAATAACTCCGCTCTGATACCAACTTGAAACACCCCAACCCGGCCTTCCTAGGCCGCGGTCGATGCGTCCCACTAGTCAGGCCAAACCGAGGCCTGAACCTCCCGAAATTTCGTCCTATTTAAAATTTTCCCTTAGGAACTAAGTATTCATCGGATCTACTATTTGACTCCTAGTCTTAGATCCTTCATACTTAAGATTACGCAGCGAAAATCCTTACTTAACATTTACATCGTTCTTCTAAAGAACGATCCGTCCAAGAACCTCTTATAACCTTACTTGGTTTTCTCAAAACTCTTTCAAAGTTCCAATTCCAACTATCCATTTAGATCCTAAGTCTTTAACTTAGATCCTTTCATTCTCCTATTCAGCTCTAACCATTCTTTAGAACAATAGAAGAGTTCTCGAAACGTGTACCTCTTAACCTTTGGTGAATCCGGTGTGAAGCTAACTCCGCGTTCAGCTTGACTCGTTCGTTCATCGAGCTTATAGAACACGCCCCCTTTGTACCTAGTCATTCAACCAACCATCCCCACATGACAATGTACAAAAGAGGTCTTCTAGTTCCTTCCCTTGACCACCTTTCCATCTCGATCATTCCTTAGCTCGTTTTCCCTTTATCCTTTGTTGCCTTGACTTAACCTTGTTGTGTTTCCTGCAACTTGACTCTTAGACCGATCCATGTCCTTTAGGTCTAACCAGTTTGTGAACCGGTTTACCTTAGTATTGCCTGCCACAACGATCAGGACAATAGTTGGAATGATCCTCTCGATCATTCCCATGGATGGTCTGATCCGTGGTTCGTACCGTCGGACGTCGACCCAGTTCTTTTGACTGATCGGCCGGTCCGCACGCGTTTCGACCACATGATCTCCCGATCCAATCCACGGTCCAACTCATGCCTTCTCGTCAGCCCGAACTTAACCGCGGTTGATCTTCCGATCAATCCCAACAGTGTAAAGGACATGAATCCGTCCAGTCTAATGAAGTCGCCATTTGTCATGACCTTACACGATCAATCGGGTCGTACCAAGTGTCTCTCGGTCGTACCGCGATCGTCAGTCCAATAGCGCAATGGCTTGACGCAACGAGGATGCGGCAGCATCGCCAAGCGTACTCGGCAACACTCGCGTGTTCCTGTTCGTCAGGCCATTCGCGTCCTGCCGCGTTCGCTGTCCAACCGGGCTGTCCGCACGTTCTGATCGTTGACGATCTTTGAACCATTGCGTCAGTCCGCGAAGAGACGCGACTGTTCGCGTATGGGTGCGACGATCAGCCAACAGACGCGACCATCCGGAGATGATCCGCGACTGTCCGCTCGACTGTACCGTCAAACCGTGTACCGCGAAACCCAACCCATTCTAAATTCTCTATATCGGCTAAGTTTATAGACTGAATCGCGTCACGACCAAACCGGATCCGCGGCCATAACCGTGATCCGTGATCGCATGCGTCAGACCATGTGCCGCGATCCGCGTCTCGGCAGTACATCCAACCGCATGGATGGATCAGTACATGCGCGATGCGCGTCTGTCGCGTCTCGCCGTATGCATGCTATCGCGTACCGACGTTCGTCCGGAACGTACGCACGTACGTCCGTATGGACCGTGCGGACGTCCGTATTGACGACATCGCGTATCGCGATCACACGCCAGTCCTGTTGGAATCCCTAGGATCCAGGGTCTAGGTGATTGAATCTAAGAACTGACCTCGTGATTACCTGGAGATTGGCAGCGGAATGATTAGCAGGTAATCGAGATCTAGAGCGCCTCAATCGCTGCGCTTCTATCATAGTCCACACGCACACAAGCTGGAATCCGCCGGGATGCTAGTACCGGTGATCGGATCTCCTGTGGATCTCTGAGTTTCTGTGTCTCTGCTTTCTCTCAGAGAAGCGACACTGACGGCTCCATCGATTTAGGTCGTGTAACCTGGCTCCTATAAATAGGCCCATGGTTTACAAACCGTAACTTCAGTTTCGGTTTCGACCTTGTGTCGATCGTTGCACTTCTTGCATCGATCGACACACCTCTTAAAACTCAATTCAATGTGTATCCAATACACATTGATCGGATCATATGCCAATGATCAATCCCATACAAAGTGTATCCAACTTGCTTAGGTGTGTGACCCTGTAGGTTCACACGATACTAGAATTGAGTTACAACTCATTTGTCATAAGCGGTTTCGAGCAAAACATTATGACTACCCAGTATCACATGAATTGTCCGATCTCGACAATACAACTATCTTTAGAGTAAGTACAATGTGATTTCAGGACATAATCCCAACAATCTCCCACTTGTACTGGAATCATCTATTCCCATAATCCCTTTGTCGCTATATCTCGATATGGCATAAGGCAAGAAACTGTGTCATCCTTATTATAGCCAACATCATGTTCATCGAACTCCTGATCTATACTGATATAACAAACGACTGACAATCACCTCGTTTGAGCACGGCCATGCATTTTCTCAGTATCAAATCTTCGATGGGCCTTGAGATATTTATCTCCCGTTATACAGGAGGGACAAATTCCATCTTGTTCCATCCCTGTTTCTACACATACTTCATGATACACCTAAGCAATGCCTTTATAGCCGCCATTTACGGATCGCCGTTTGACAAGGTCAAATTGCACCAATTCATATGCTAGAAAGCATGATGAACTCAGGTCTAAGGACTATACTTTATAGTCGTAATGAGAAACTCTCATGACACAGATATAACTATCCTGTAGAGTTCTCATTAGTGGGTCATGTCCGATCATATGTTCACCAACATATATCTATGTGACTGACTGTGATACTCATATCATTGACTCCATGAAACTTAGTCAACAGTCACCTCACAAGCTAGTCTCTTGCGGTTGTCAGTGTCCCACTTTGACAATCTTGACTAGGGACAATCATAATTTATGTCATCTTTTACTTATAGGGTTTCATGATCAAGTCCTCAACTTGATGACCTATATGATGAACATAAAATACTTGGGACCATTATTTAATCATCCAATGATCAAATAATGCTGATGTCAGTTTTAACTTACATAAACACTACCATGGCATGTCTATGTAAAGACTATAACATAACTAAAGTTACTCCCACTAGAATCAAGATCATCTCTTTAGATATCTTATACCTACAACACTCAGAACAAATTTCGTGCTTAGGTTGTGGGAGAGACTGCGGTGTTATTGCTTGAAACAATTTCAACAAACCACACCGCCATTCAGATAAAAGCACTATTCTACAGTCCACTGCTTGGAGCCTTTCCAACAGTTAGCACCGCTATTTAGACAAAGAGACATAACCAGGTGGGAACCGGGATTCGTCTTTGTCTGTTTAACTACTTTCAACTAGTTCGTCACTTTATCAGTTCACCACGAACCTATCCTTAGTGTTCATCAAACACTTGGGATATTTCTGGTAACTGTTCAGTGACTATTACCGGAATATATTGGTATTTTCTCGTCATGCTTTATGCGTAAACTGCATCTAGACGAGCTCAAAATGTGGCATTCATGATGGATTCTATTGCAGCAGCATTAGAATTCACATTTATTAACATTAGTTCAGACAGTGTTCGAAAACACTTCTTCTTACTAATATTGTTACTAGCTCAGCCAGTGTCCAAGACACTGCATCTCGCTTAGATTATTGCCACAAGACCTATGGTATGAAGCCATTCTTGGAATTAAGCACATATGGACTGTCCAATACCTTATCATCATAATGATTTTGACATAATCCAATTTGCCTTTCTGATCCATTTCAATGGATCATTGTTCCAAGAACTTTTACGGCCTTCTCCCATGTCTATCATTCAAATTTGACTTCCGACCCAAATCTTGATAAGACTTTAGTGTCAGAACGTCGTTTATGAGATTAAGTATGTTACCTACATACAGTGTGAGAATTGTAATTACGCTCCCACTAGTCTTCTTGTAAACACATGGTTTCTTTTTCTTTCTGATCAAGTCAAAACTTTTGACTACTTTATCAGAACGTTGATTTCAACTCTAAGATGTTTGCTTCAATCCAAAAAATGGATCGGTGAAGCTAACATGCATACCCAGCCAATTTTCGGAGTTGGGGCTCACCATCGCTTCTTTGAATTTCGCATGCTCGTCACTTTTCAATGATCAACAGATCACGACAATTGGTTACGAGAAATCACTCTCGAGTTAGTGACGGATCCTTTCGGATCTGCGAATTTCAGGCTCCACAGGTGCAGATCCTACATCACTTTGTAGATCTCACCGCTGCTCTTCCTCATCAGGTTGAGCAGCCTCCTGTGTTTATCGAATTTCTTCGATGCGTACTTTTACTCCCACTGTTTCTTTTGAAAGTATGATCTTTCTCAAAAGACACATTTCTGGACAAAAGTACTAAGCCTTGGTTTCCCTAGGACAACCAGCGAGGTAGAGCTTATCATATTTGGGTTCAAGTTTGTTTGTTGACTACTGTCTTACACAAACCTTGCAATCCCAATTAATCAGAAAAACAAATTTGGAAATCACCCAGTCCACATCCAATGTGGTGTTTTTCACTGATTCTGATAGAAACCTTTTCTGCGCAAAGACAGACATTTCAGGACGTATTCTTAAATCGTTATGGAAGATTCCTTTGACTCATCCTTAATCGGAGCATATCTAATAAGATCCGATCCATTCTGTTAGATGATCACCCAATTCTTGACTTAAGTATTTTCCTCCGCGATTCAATCGAGGATCTTAATACTTCTGTCAAATTGGTTCTACACTTCATCTTGGAACTCCTCAAGGGATTCCTGCTTGTGTCTCATCGAATGAACACAGCCATGCTTTATTGAAGCCATCAATAAGGTAATGAAGTATAGAATATTTCCTTTGGCATGAATACTCGTTGGTCCGCATACATCAGTATGTGTAAGGCCCAACAAGCCTTTGGCCCGTTTTTTTAGCTCTGCTAAAAGGTCCTTAGTCATTTGGTCCAGTGAATAGAATTCATATCTCAATTGATTAACAATCGAATGAGTCCAAAACTATGGAATCTTTGAATTCGCTTCACTCTATGTGGTTAAACGACTATGCCAAAGAAAAGTCGAGTTCAAGTCATCAGACTTAAACCTTTAGTATTTGTGTTATATTCTGTCTTTGTTGGTTTAAGATATAAAACTCATTCCAAATGGGGTGCTACCATAGAATATTTCATTAAGATCTAAAGAACAAAACTTGTCTTTTATCAAAATGAAAAACATTCAAATTCTTACAAGAAAATGAAAGACATCTCTGCACAAGACAGATACATAGTAGCAATTACTTAATTTCTAAAACCAAGTATGAAAGGCTCCTACAAGTGGAGAATCCCTACGGCTCATGCAGCAACCATTGCTTCATACCAGACACGCAGTTCCACTTGTCCTTTCTTCAACGTCCTACTGTCGCTTGTGTCCTGCATATTTCAAAAATATCAGTACCACAACGAGTATCCAATACTTATGTAGAACTTGAATTAATAACACAATACCTGAAGAAGAAGCACCATACATCTTCTCCATCTCTTGTGAATCTTCCAAGAATTTAATGCAATCTCTCTTCCAATGCCCCGACTCATTACAGTAGAAGCATTTGCTAACACCAGATGGGTTTGTCTTGGGCTTATAAGATGACACAAGCTTATCCTGATTCCAAATCTGGACGGCCTTGCCAACACCCTTGTCTAAACAAGATTTTTCAAATCTTTTGTCCCTTTTGATGTTTTGCTCTGCTGCCTTGAGCATGCCATGCAGCTCAGTCAACGTCTTCGTCAAGCCTTTCTTGATATAGTTCTTAACGAACTTGTCATAGCTAGACTGCAGTGACCACAGAATGATGTCAGTAGCCAACTCTAAGCTGACAGGACATCCCAGTCTCCCCAGGTTATCAATGTAACCCATCAGTTTAATGACATGAGGATTTACTGGAGCATCCTTTGGTAGCTTGCACTCAGTGAGAGACTTCACCATCTGGAATCTCTCAACTCGTGCCAAATCCTGAAACTTAAGTTTCAGGCTGGTGATCATCTCTATTGGCGACTCCATGTTCTCGTATTGACTCTTCAATTTCGAGTTCATGGTAGCCAACATCAGACCACGCACATTTACCATATCAATATAATGCTTATTCCAAGCATTATATGCTGCATGCGAGCGATTGGTCTCAAGCCTTTCTGGAAGAGCCTTTTCAAGGACATAGTCCTTGCTCTCCTGCTTGAGAATGAATCTCAGATTCCGATACCAATCCAGGAAGTTGGATCCATTTAACTTGTCCTTCTCAAGGACGGATCGCAATGAGAAAGTAGTCATAGACATAAGCTGAAATCCAAGAAAACGAAGATTTAGTCATGTATATGAAGAGAAATCTTATCAAATAAGAAAACTCGCATTATATTCAAACAATGTTTCCTCTATGAATATAATAGTCCAAGATCCATACATTGCTAAAGCCTGAGTGGACGACTCGTCATCATCCAGAGTTTAGTAATCTAGGTAAGCAAACCTTTGCTAATTGTACCCAGTACAACTCTTGGTCGTAGATGAGACAATCCATGTCTCATCCACTCTGACGTCTCTGGGCCCAGAACTTCTGATAGCCCAGTCAAGTAAACCAATCTTTTCTGTCTTGCGATCATTGACAGTTGCACTGCAAGTCTGTCAAAAACCACCTGCGTCACTCACGTTGCAGTGGATACCAAGGACTCCAAGAATATCCAACAAACGACACAAGTTTTGACAGTAGACAAGATTTGGGCAAGACATCAATACTACTTGATATTTAGTTGATGAAACTAAACTCTGAAAGGTTAGCATATCAATCTCTTAGGTCATGTAATTGTTGATGTTAATGTACTGCAAGTCCATCAACATTACTATCTGCCTTACTCACGTAATTGTGGACACCAAGCTCTTGGCTAGACCATCACACAACGAAACGAGTCTTGACAGTTGACCACATTGAAGCTAATCTTTGATCAACGTTTAAGTCTAGTCTGGTTTCTGCAGATTCAAGGTTCAATAACCAGAATTTTGAATACTGTGTCGATCGACGTAGACTCTGTCTGTCGATCGACACCACCAAACAAAACCGGACTGCAATAACCGGTTAATCCAATTAACCTGGTTCATTGAACCGGTCATGTCGATCGACACAACCCATGTGTGACGGTCGACATAGACCTAAACCGAAGATAATTTTGATAACCGGTCCAATCCAATTGAATCGACTTATCAGATCAAACTGATCTTAATTATGCAAATCGGTTTATTCCAATTGAGATAACTAATTCAATCCAATTGAATCAATTCATCCAATTTAAACCGTTTAAACCAGTTTCAACTGATTGCGATAACCGGTCCAATTCAATTGAACCATATTATCCAATCAAATTGATTTAACCATACGAGATAACCGGTTCAATCCAATTGAACCGATTCATCCTGTCGCACGGCCTGTGTCGATCGATGTACCCAGTGTATCGATCGACACAATGCGATTTCTAGATCGAAACCATTCTCTGATTAGGCGAGTTCGCGGTGCATCGATCGACACAAGTTTGTGTCGATCGACGCTATGCGAAAACACAATCGCTTTTGTATTTTCGCGCTGCATCGATCAATGCTGTGCGAAAACACAGTTCTTCGTTTACGATAACTAAAAATTCGAGATTCTACTTATCAAAACGAATCCTAGCTAGCATCAATTCAATTAAAACCCATTCTAATCGAATTCCAGGCAACTTATTCAATCTATTAAACCCTATGGCTCTGATACCACTGTTGGAATCCCTAGGATCCAGGGTCTAGGTGATTGAATCTAAGAACTGACCTCGTGATTACACGGAGATTGGCAGCGGACTGATTAGCAGGTAATCGAGATCTAGAGCGCCTCAATCGCTGCGCCTCTATCGTAGTCCACACGCACACAAGCTGGAATCCGCCGGGATGCTAGTACCGGTGATCGGATCTCCTGTGGATCTCTGAGTTTTTGTGTCTCTGCTTTCTCTCAGAGAAGCGACACTGACGGCTCCATCGATTTAGGTCGTGTAACCTGGCTCCTATAAATAGGCCCATGGTTTACAAACCGTAACTTCAGTTTCGGTTTCGACCTTGTGTCGATCGTTGCACTCCTTGCATCGATCGACACACCTCTTAAAACTCAATTCAATGTGTATCCAATACACATTGATCGGATCATATGCCAATGATCAATCCCATACAAAGTGTATCCAACTTGCTTAGGTGTGTGACCCTGTAGGTTCACACGATACTAGAAATGAGTTACAACTCATTTGTCATAAGCGGTTTCTAGCAAAACATTATGACTACCCAGTATCACATGAATTGTCCGATCTCGACAATACAACTATCTTTAGAATAAGTACAATGTGATTTCAGGACATAATCCCAACAAGTCCGTCCGTTTGTCCCGTCCTGCGCGCATGTCCATGAACCGTCTAGCACTTGACGAGCGATCATCCGTAAGGATATCGCGTATGTCCGGCTGACGCTCCGCGGTCATGACGCATGTCCGGTAAGGACGGTCGCGACTGTTCACCGCGAACGGATGCGATGGTTCCGCGGACGGTTACCATCGATCCATAATCGCGGTGCATGGCTCGCGACTTAACCGTTGATCCGACAATGCTCATCCGACAAGCCGCGACTGACCGGTCTAACTCCCGACCGTTCACGCTCGGTCCTTACCGTGTGCGACTATGATCCGGCCAACATTTCTTCGTTGCACCGTCCTGTTGGGAATGTCCTGAAATCTATTTGTACTTACTCTGAGAGAAAGTTGAAGGATTGTTTAGTGTTTCCTGGTTCAATTCATCAGATCAGTTGATCCTACTAAACATGCCAGATCTAGGTTCTCTTGCAGAATCATAAAGGATCTCACATGTTACCTTGTTATGCAGCGGAAAGAGGAGGTACGGGTCAGAGATCAGCAGAACCACCAAGAGATAGCTCCTCCAAAGGCTCACACACGCACACTGTAGGAAATTGGCTGCTAGACCAAGCTGGTAGGAGGCGCAGAGAGAGAGAGAGAGGGAGGCGCAGAAAGTGGCTGAGAAAATAAGAGCTAGGGCAAGTTTTATTTATTAAAACCCTTGTCCAGTTCTTATGGGCTTTTGGGCCCAATTCTCAGTCAATCAGGCCCTTTAGTCTCTCTTAGTACAGTAAATGCCTAGCACTTTTACCGTACTTCTGCTAAATCGTTCCTACACATTTTCCTGTTAGCTTAGGCGTGTGACCCATATGGGATCATATAATAAAGGTAATAAATCCAAGATTTATAGATCATGAGCGGACTCTAGCAAGCCATCATGACCCCCAGTATTATATGACTTATGTCTGATCATTGACATACTCTTACTTTCTAGAGACAGTACAGAGATTACTGGACATAATTCCAACAATCTCCCACTTGAACTGGAATCTCTGTATTCATAATCCTTTTGTCTCAATATCTCGATTATTCATAAGGCAAGATTAGTGTCATCCTTATAAAGCCTAATCTTGTTCATCGGACTCTGATTTGATACTGACAATCCAAACGACTCGGGAAAGTCCGTTTGAGCATGGCCATGCATTTTCCAGTATACAAATCTCCGATTGGCCTAGAGATATTCACTCCATTTATATTGGAGGGACAAATCCCGTCTTGTTCCATCACTGTAAACTACTCATTTCATAATACACCCAATCAAGGTCCTTATAACTATCGCTTAACGACAGCATTAGACAATGATCAAAGCGCATTAGTTCATGTGCAGTCACATGCATGCGAACTCAGGTCTAAGGACTATACTCTCTAGTCGTAGTAAGAATCTCTTATGACACAGATATAAATATCCTGAAGAGTTCTTATAATCGGGTCTTGTCCGGTCGTATGTACCCCAACATACACCTATGTATTGACTTTGATGCCGTGCATCTATGACATCCTGAGACTTTGTCATAAGTCACATACCAATCTAGTCTCACACGGTTGTTGGTGTTCCAATTTCAACAACCTTCGACTAGGGACAGGATGATATAAGCCATCTATCAGATATAGGGTCTCATGATCAAGCTAAATGACTTTGATGACTCAAGATCAAGTCACTTACTTCGATGACCTATAAAATGGTTCATATCATTTTGGAACGATTATTTCATCACAGTTAAAATAATCTTGAAATAATAATTTCATTAAACATCATAAAATGTTTTACAAGAACATATCAATAACCAAATAAAGCCCTTTATTAACTCCCACTGAAATTAAGACTGCATCTTAATTTCACTTATCCTACAGCAATAGTCCGCGACTCGTGCTTAGGCCTAAGGAGTGGCTTCGTTAATAGATTAGCAATGTTCTCATTCGTTGAAACTTGCTGATCTACTTAACATCTCTGTCATTTATCTCACGGAATAGGTTATACCTATCCTCAAGGTGTTTGGACCTCTGATGTGCAGCTAGTCTTATCTATGCTGAGAATCACATCAAGTTCAGTGACGAACTCTTCTTTCCAAACAACCTCTTTCGCCGCTTCTCAAGCTGCGAAATGTTCAGCTTAAGTCATGGAGTCAGCAACAGTGCCTTGCACCGCCAGATAGACACAAGATATAACCGGACTGTGACCGGAAATCATCTTTGTCCGTTGGAAGCATGCCTTTCAGACTCTACCGACTCGTAGCACCTCAATTTCTCCGTAAATCAAGAACTTATCCTTAGTATTCCTCAAATACTTTAGGATATTCTTTACGGCAATCCAGTGATTCTTTGCTGGATTTGACTGGTCTTTTACTTGTCTTGCTTAACATTAAAGCAACATCAAAACAAGTACATGTCATGGCATATATGATAGATCCAATTGCCGACGCATATGGAATCTCATCCATGCATTCAAGCTCAGCAGATATCGTAGGATACTGTTTCTTGCTTAACGTAAGCCATGTGATATTGGCATAAAACCCTTCTTGGATTGCTGAAAACGTGTAGGACTTTGTCAATTTAAGAATCCTGACATTGTCCTACCAGCTCTTTTGGATCTCTATCTTTAGATCCAAAATCCAAGAACATACGTGGCTTTACCCATGTCAATCATTAAAACCAACTCCCAAGCCAGTCCTTTACCGACTGCAGCATTGGGATGTTATTTCCGAGAATCAGTATGTCATCGACATACAATATGAGAAATGCAACATCGCTCCCACTTATCTATTAGTAAACGCACAGTTCCATTTCGTTCCTGTTCAAGTCAAAACCTTGACTACTTCAACAGAACGAAGATTCCAACTCCGATATGTTTGCTTCCATCCATGAATGGATCGATGAAGCTAACTTTACACAAAATGTAATTTTTCGGAGTCCGAGCTCACTTTCGCTTCTTTGAATTTCGCAGATTCGTCGCTTTCAATGATCATCAGATCATGCGAACTTTCAATGATCATCAGGTTCAACTAATGACGAGAAATTACTCTCGGATTAGTGACTGATTCATTCATATCTGCGAACTTCAGGCTCTACAGGTGTAGATTCTACAGAAATCTGCAAATCCATCTGTTGCTCTCCCTCAACAGGTTGAGCAGCCTCCTGTATTTCTCGAATTTCTTCGAGTTATACTTTTACTCCCACTGTTCTTCTTGGAAAGTAACTTCCCTTCTTAGAAAACAGAATGGACGTAAAAGTAACAAGCCTTGGTTTCCCTAGGACAACCAGCAAAGTAGCACAACTATAAATACTCAGTAAAGACGAATTTGGATCGATTCCAATCCACATTTACGTGGTGTCTTTCAACTGATATTGGTGGAACTATTTCAGCGTAAACTTAGATATTTCTAGAGCGTTATTCTTAAAAATATCATGGAAGATTCGTGTGACTCATCTTTAATCATTTCTGATAAGATCTGACTCTTTCTCACAGAAACACCTCCAGGTTTTCAGGAGAAATGAGCTGTGAAACTACTTCACACTCAATCAGATGATCACACCATTAATGACTCAAGTATTCTCACTCGTGATCTAATCCAGAGTCTTAATACTTCTGTCACTCAGATTCTATACCTCATTCTGGAACTCTTTCGACCATGTCAAAGAATTCCGACTTGTGTCTCTTCAAATGAACACAGTCTTAATCAGTAGAGACAATGAAGTACAGGAAATTTTCTCTGGCATTACTGCTCATCGGACCACATACATGAGTATGTTCAATCTCCAATAAGCCTTTGGGCCTTTCTCTAGCTCGGCTAAGATGGGCCCTTTGCCTTTTGGTCCAGTAAGCAGAATTCAAGTCTCATAAGATATCGTATCAAATGAGCCCAACAGTCCATAACTATGGGATTTCTGAATCCGACTTACTCTATGTGACCAAGACTTTTATGCCAAGAAAAATCAGGTTTAATTCATCAGATTTAAACCAATTCGGTATTTATGTTACATTTAGGCACTCTTTGGTTTAAGATATAAAACCCATTCCTTGAATAGGGTGCTACAATTAATATTTCATTAAGATCAAAAGAACAAAACCTTGTCTTTTATCAAAATGAAAAACATTCAAATTCTTACAAGAAAATGAAAAACAACTCTGCTTAAAGCAGGTACATTGTAGCAATTACTTAATACAAAACCAAGCCTCGAAGGCATCTACAAGTGAAAACCCTACGGCTGAGGCAGCGTCCATCGCTCCTTCCAGACATGTAGATCCACTTGTCCTTCCTTCAACATCCTACTGTTGCTTAGGCTCTGCATATTACTACAAATATCAGTGCCACAACCAGTATCCAATACCTTTAAGGTAGAACTTGAAGTAATAACATGAATACCTGAGGAAGTAGTCTCATACATCAACTTCAACTCCTCATCATCTTCCATGAATTTAATGCAATCTCTCTTCCAATGCCCTGTCTCTTTACAGTAGCAGCACTTACCAACGTAAGAGGTATCTGACTCGGGCTCAGAAGACACACGCTTGCCATGATTCAAAATCTGGACAACTTTGCCTTCACCCTTGTCAGCATTAGGTTTAGCAAACCTACCCTTCTCTATCATGAGATTATTCAGGGTACTCTTCACGTTTGGCTCAACTGTCTTGAGCATATCATGCAGTTCAGTCAGCGTCTTCGTTAAGCCTTTCTTGATATAGTTCCTTCTGAACTTATCATAGCTTGACGGCAGTGACTGTAGAATGATCTCAGTTGCCAATTCTTGGCTAACTGGATAATCCAGTTTCCTCAGGTTATCAATGTAACCCATCATTTTACTGACATGAGGACTCACTGGATGATCATTTGGTAGCTTGCAGCTAGTGAGAGACTTAACCAACTGGTATCTCTCCACTCTTATCTGCTCCTGAAATTTCAATTTCAGGCTGCTGATCATCTCTATTGGCGACTCCATGTTCTCATATTGCTTCCGCAAGTCTGAGTCCATGGTAGCCAATATCAGACCACGCACATCTACCGCATCATTATAATGCTTATTCCAAGCATCATATACTGCATGAGAAGCATTGGACCCGATCCTCACGGGGAGAGCTCTCTCAAGGACATAGTCCTTTCTCTCCTGTCTGAGGACTAGCCTCAGGTTCCGCGACCAAGTCAAGAAGTTTGATCCGTTCAGCTTGTCCATCTCAAGGACAGACCGGATCGAGAAAGTGTTTTGATTGTTTGTGCTAGTCATAACTGAAATTTAAGATAAAAGAATTTTAGTTAATATGTTCAATATGATTAAACTCGCATTATAGATAATATGATTAATCTCTCATTATATTCAATAACATCAGTTACCCTCAATAGAATATAATGATTCCAAGATCCACATATAACTAAGATCAAAGTGGGCCACTGGCCGTCACCCAAACTTAGCTTATATCGGTAAGCCCTATCTCGGCTAATTATATCCGTGATATAACTCTTGGTTGTGAATCTGGGCCCGAGGCCCAATCCACTCTGATGTCTCAAGGCCCGGGACTCCCGATGGCCTAGTCAAGAAAACCAGACTATACAGTCATGTAATCACTAATGTCTGGGACTCCCAATGACATTTATGAATCACAAACCGTCTTACCCACGCAAAAGTAGACACCCTCACACTGTAAGGCCATGAGTACAATTGAATGGGCTTCGACAGCTGACATAGACTGGACAAGACATCCAACGCTTGATATTGTTTGAGGTTTGTAGGTTTATTAAAATTTTATCCCAAAATAGAAGATTACTATTTTGGGAAACTTTCCCTTTTGGGAAACCTACTAATTTTGGAAACTTTCTAAAATTGGAAACTTCCTAAAATTGGAAACTCCTAAAATTGGAAACTTTCTAAATATAGAAATTTCCTAAAATCCAAAACATGCAAATCTAGAAACTTCTAATTTAAGAAACTTTCTAATTTCAGATTTTGAAAACTGATTAATTTTAAAATCAAATTTTAATAATTAAATGAATTTTAAAATAATCTGAAGAATAAGACTCAAATAATTGGCCCAATTGTTTTAACTTCTTGGCCCGAGGCCCAAGAATTGGTCCATGTCCAAGACATAACCCAATTGTCCAATTAAATGACATAACCGGTCTGGTTCATTAAAATTGGTCTAACCAAAATTAATTACTACGATGACCACAATTGTCAACCGGTTATTTACTAAACCGGATTTTCTCAATTTATTTGGTCCAACCAAATCAAATTAGAAAACCACTGGTTTAGGCACTAAATCCAATTTTTCGACTTTGGATTTCTTATCCCGGTTTAACCAGAACTTAATAAATTTTATTAAGTCTGTTTATTAAACCGTGACGTTTAATTTTTAATAAATTTAAACCGAACCACGAACCAAAACCGACCCGAATGGTCACGAACCGATCACGGTCGTGACCAAGCTCCATGCGATGCACGGACGAAAGCAGGACGGGACGGGCTTGGGCCGAGAGATGCAAGACGCGGGATCCATGCGATCGATCGATCCATGCGATCGTGGTCAATCTCTCGCGACCAAGCCGATCGGGACGATAGCGGGACGTGAGGCCGGGCGCGACGGGATGAGGCGGGACGCGATCACGATCGATCGTGCGATCGTTCGATCCGATCCGATCCGTTCGATCGGCCCATCTGATCGTCCATGTCGCCGATCGGATCGACGACACAACTCGATCCGTGATCGGTTCGTGCGTCATCCGATCCGGACGTGTGATCCGATACTGATCAACACTCCGACGCATGCCGATTCATATAGATCGGATCATGCGATTTCTATTAGTTTAGGTTTTAATTCTTTGTTTCTTAAGTGTTTTTCTTATCAATAGATTGATTCAAACACTTCTAAAACAACCTAAACATGATTCTAAACAAGAAATCCTAACAGAACCAATGGCTCTGATACCACTGAAGGATTGTTTAGTGTTTCCTGGTTCAATTCATCAGATCAGTTGATCCTACTAAACATGCCAGATCTAGGTTCTCTTGCAGAATCATAAAGGATCTCACCTGTTACCTTGTTATGCAGCGGAAAGAGGAGGTACGGGTCAGAGATCAGCAGAACCACCAAGAGATAGCTCCTCCAAAGGCTCACACACGCACACTGCAGGAAATTGGCTGCTAGACCAAGCTGGTAGGAGGCGCAGAGAGAGAGAGAGGGAGGCGCAGAAAGTGGATGAGAAAATAAGAGCTAGGGCAAGTTTTATTTATTAAAACCCTTGTCCAGTTCTTATGGGCTTTTGGGCCCAATTCTCAGTCTGATTAAATCCCTTGGATTTAATCAGGCCCTTTAGTCTCTCTTAGTACAGTAAATGCCTAGCACTTTTACCGTACTTCTGCTAAATCGTTCCTACACATTTTCCTGTTAGCTTAGGCGTGTGACCCATATGGGATCATATAATAAAGGTAATAAATCCAAGATTTATAGATCATGAGCGGACTCTAGCAAGCCATCATGACCCCCAGTATTATATGACTTATGTCTGATCATTGACATACTCTTACTTTCTAGAGACAGTACAGAGATTACTGGACATAATTCCAACAAAAGTCGTGTTGTCGAGATGAGACAATCATATGACACTAGGTACTCGTAATGCTTTGCTAGAAGCCACTTATGATCAATGAGTTTAGAACTCATTGCTAGTGTTATATGATCCTACAGGGTCACACACCTAAGCAAACTGGACGTTGAACATGAGTTTGATCATTAATGTAATGATCGGGTGAATGCATATTAGATATGCATTCAATACTAAGTTTCTAGAACAGTGTCGATCGACATAATAAGTATGTCGGTCGACACAGATCGACCATGTCGATCGACACATAGAGTGTGTCGGTCGACACGACTCGCGGATTACCAAATTAAATCGGTTTAATTGTTGGTTAATTCCGTTGTGGTTTAAGTTGACATATATAAGATATATGGTCGACCTAAACTCGCATCTAACCTAATTTACAGCCACCAGAAACTAAAAAGAAACCTCTCTGGAGATTAGATCTCTGATAGGCACTAGCATCCCTGCTGTCCAGTTCTGTGTGTGTGTGGATACCAGTAGAGGCGCAGCACTTGAGGCGCTCTAGATCTCGATTACTTGCTAAGACTTCCGCTGCTAATCACCAGGTAATCTTCAGATCTGATAGATTCAATTACATGAACCTGTAGATTCTAGGCTCGGAATTCAGACTAGGATTGCCTAATTGGATTAGGAATCTGCTAGAAATTCCTTCAGTGGTATCAGAGCTTTAGGGTTCCATTGAATCTGTAGCATGTTGATTAGATTAGTTGAATCTGAATCTCTGTATAGTTGATACAAGCATGCTAAAATTCGTTTTCATGAAAAATTCTAGTTTTAGGGTTTTTTGACTTGAAAAACGAATTGGGCTTATCGCACTGTGTCGATCGACACCAATCCGGTATCGGTCGACACAAAAGGATAACCCGAATAAATTTGTTTCGCCTAGTGTCGATCGACACAAGAGTTGTGTCGGTCGACACAAACCTCGCGAGATTGATGAATCGGTTCAATTGGATTGGACCGGTTATCGAGCCTTGTTTATGACGGTTGAATACTGTGAATGGTTTAATTGCGAATGGTTTGATCATGTTGGTATCGACCGAAGCTAGTGTAGCATCGATCGACACTGACCGGTATTCAAAACCGGATCAATTGGATTGATCGGTTATCACGGTTTGCTTTTGGTTATTCTGCATCGATCGACACTATAGTAGTGTCGGTCGACATAAGATTCGATGATTGGGTTATGGAACCTGCAATCACATAACCAAAGCAAGATAAATCAATTAATTATAAGAATTAAAACATAATAAAACTGAACGTTTTAAAGGTTCCGTTCCTCAACCAAACATCAAGTGATACTTGATGTCTTTCCAATCTTGTCAACTGTCAAGACTCATTTAGTTGTGTGATAGACTTGCAGTGCAAGATGTCCACGATTTCATGAGTAAGACAGGAAGTAATCGTGTTGATGGGCTTGCAGTGCAAGGCGTCAACAATTACATGACTGAAGAGATTGGTTTACTTGACTGGGCCATCAAAATCGTTTTGGGCTCAGAGACATTAGGTGGATTTGACATAAGATGTCAGTCCACAACCAAGAGTTGTATTGGATACAACTAGCAAGGTTGTTGCTTACCTAGATAGCTGAATTTGGGTGACAACCAGTGGCTCACTCAAGTTTAGTGAAGTATGGGTCTTGGATCATTATATTCATCTGAGGAAACATTGTTTGAATATAATGCAAGTTTTCTTAAAAGTTAAGACTTCTCATTTCTTGAACATCATAACTAAACCTCCCTTGTTTTTCAGCTATGTCTAGCACAAACCATCGTAACAATTTCTCCCTGCGATCCGTCCTTGAGAAGGACAAGTTAAATGGATCCAACTTTCTTGAATGGTATCGGAACTTGAGAATTGTTCTCAAACAGGAGAAAAAGGACTATGTCCTTGAGAAAGTTCTCCCCAAGAAGTACCGAGCCAATGCCTGGCAGTCAGATAAGGATGCTTGGGATAAGCATTCTAATGATGCGGTGGATGTGAGTTGTCTCATGTTGGCTACCATGAACTCGGAATTGCAGAAGCAATATGAGTACGTGGAGTCGCCAAAAGAGATGATCACTGGCCTGAAAAGTATGTTTCAGGAGCACACACGAACTCAGAGATACCAGACGGTTAGGTCTCTGATTGAGTGCAAGCTACCAATGGGCGAACCAGTAAGTCCTCATGTCATTAAGATGATGGGTTATATTGATAACCTGGGGAAACTGGATTGTCCCATTAGCCAAGAGTTGGCTACTGACATCATTCTACAGTCACTGCCGTCAAGCTATGATCAATTTGTTATGAACTATAACATGAACAACTTGACGAAGACGTTGACTGAATTGCATGGGATGCTTAAGACTGCTGAACCTAACATCAAGAAGGACACCCCAAATGTCCTTATGGTACAAAAGGGTAAAAAGTTTAAGAAACTTGGTAAGAACAAAGGTGATGGCAAGAAGAGCTCGATTGTGAATCCAAGCGAGTCTGGCCATGTTCCTAAGGTTAAAACCAGTCCTTCTGAAGATGTTAAGTGCCGTTATTGTAATGGTTATGGGCATTTGAAAAGAAACTGCAATAAATTCTTGGAAGATTATGAGAAGCTGAAGAAGACGTACGAGACTTCTTCTTCAGGTATTATGTTATAGAAGTAAATGTTACTTCTTACAGTCCTACTTATTGGGTATTTGATACCAGCCGTGGTACTCATATTTTGTGAAAATGTGCAGGGCCTGAGCAAAAGTAGGATTATGGAGAAAGGACAAGTGGATCTACGCGTGGAAATGAAGCAAGAGTTGTTGCATTAACCGTAGGAGTATTTCATTTGTTTTTCCTTTTATGGCATGTTTTGAACTTAAAACTGCTACTATGTATCTGCTATGAGCAGAAAGATTATTTCTAATCCTTGTTTGGATATGAAAGGATATCAGTTTTCAAATTAAGAATAAGTGTTATTCATTTGATTACAGTGATTTTTATAGTAGCAATCCATTAGAGAATGAATTTTATGTTATAAACCAGAATGTGCCTAACTATAACATTAATATCAAACTTCTCTCTGGCATTGTCATTTTGGGCCACGTAAATGAGAAACAGATTCAGAAGCTCCATAGTGATGGGCTTTTGGGCTCATCTGATTATGAATCACAATGAGTAAAGTGAATCTTGTTTATTGGGTAAAATGACAAAGGCCCCTTTCGGAAAAAGGGTAGTGTCGATCGACACAAACGATGCATCGGTCGACACAGGTCGCGAACGGATAAAATGAAAGGGCCAGAGGCTTATTGGGCTTTATGCATACTGATGTATATGGGCCGATGAGCAGTAATGCTAGAGTAAATTTTCAGTACTTCATTACCTTTACTGATATTTTCAGTAGGTACGGTTATGTCTTGTTAATAAAACATAAATCAGAATCTTTTGAAAAGTTCAAAGAGTTCCAGAATGAAGTATAGAATCAATTTGGCAAAAGAGTTGAAGCTCTATGATGAGATCATGGAGGTGAATACTTAAGTCAATAATTAAGTGATCATCTAATAGATTGTGAAAGTGTTTCACAATTCAATCCTCATGTATCGAACTTTATTAGATATAGTTTGATCAATGATGAATCACTTAGATCTTCCATTATCCTTCTAAGAATAAGCTCTAGGAAAGATCTGAGTTTACATTAAATAGTGTTCCATCAAAATCAGTTACAGAGATTTCACATGAGATGTGGAATAGAAATGTTTCTGATTTATCCATCATGAAGATTTGGAGTTGTGAGAGTTATATAAAACGTTTAATCTCTGATAAGCTCACACCCAAATCTGATAAGTACTGCTTCATTGGTTGTCCTGACGAAACCAAGGCGTGCTACTTTTACAACCAGTTTGAGAACAAATTGTTTGTTGCTCGGAACTATGTTTTCTTGAGAAAGACTTTCTTTCCAAGAAGAACAGTGGGAGTAAAGTACAATTCGAAGAAATTCGAGAATCACAGGAGACTGTTCAACCCGATGAGGAAGAGCAGCAGTTGGATCTACAAAGAGTTGTAGAACCTGCAACTGTGGTGCCTGAGGTTTGCAAGGATCTGATGAATGAATATTAGATATACATTCAAAAGCGAGTTTTAAAGATGTGTCGATCGACGCAAAAGTTGCATCGATCGACACAGGTCGCGAACCAAAATATTTTGGTTTATGATTTAATTAACTACGGTTTAAATCTTGGTTAATTAGATCGTGGTAAAAGTCTACATATGAGATATGTGCGTGACTTTTAACACAAGACTGAAGCTCGTAGATCCAATAGGATCCGTCACGAAACCGAGAAATGGGGATTTCTCGTAACCAATTGCCGTGATCTACTGATCATTGAAAGTGACGGGCCTGCGAAATTTGAAGAAGCAATGATGGGCCTTGACTCCGAAAGTGGCTAAAAGCCGCTGAATCCGGAATGGCGATGTCCAAAGCTGGATTGGTGGAAAAGGTTTCAAGTAAATTCATGGTATTAACTGTGAAGAAACCTAATCCCAGACACCATGCTTATGTCCATTCGGATTCTCCTAGCAACCGCCACTCATAATGGTTATGAGATCTGGCAGATGGATGTGAAAAAAAAACAGTTTTCCTTAATGGAATTCTGAAAAGGGATGTGTACATGACACAACCTGAAGTTTTCATTAATCCTAATGAAGCCAGGAAGATATGCAAGCTTCATCGATCCATTTATGGATTGAAGCAAGCATCTCGGAGTTGGAATCTTCGTTTTGATGAAGAAGTCAAAAGGTTTGATTTCGTCATAAATGAAGTGGAAACATGTGTTTACAAGAGACTAGTGGGAGCGCAGTTGCATTTCTAGTATAGTATGTTGATAACATACTACTCCTCGGAAATGAAGTTCCATTGTTTACAGTCTATTAAGACTTGATTCAAAAGGTTATTTTTTCGACAAAATTAAGGGAGAAACCATATACATTCTTGGAATAAGAATCTATAGAGATAGATTGGATAAGCTAAGTGGATTGTGTCAAGATACTTATGTGATAAGGCCTTGCACAGATCCAGTATGCATGATTCCAAGAAGGACTTTGTGCAAATGACTCTTGGTATTACTCTTAGCAAGACGCAGTGTCCTTCGACACACGCTGAGCTAGGGCGAATGAGGGTCAGGCTACTGCTAAAGGCATTAGATGTCTTAAGATGTGATCTTAATTTTAGTGGGAGTCAATGTTATTAATTTTAGTTATGATATGATGTTCGTATAAACATAATATGATTATGTTATTGAAATCTGACATCTGTATTATTTAATAATGGTTATTAAATAATAGTCCCAAAGTAATTATGACATTTTATAGGTCATCAAGTATGTGACTTGATCATGAAACCCTATAAATAATAAATGACATAAATTATGTTTGTCCCTGGTCGAGGTTGTTAAAGTGGGACATTAACAACCACGTGAGACTAGTATGTGAGGTGACTGATGACTAAGTTTCATGGAGTCATTAATAAGAGTATTAAAGTCAATCACATAGGTATGTGTTAGAGAACACATGATCGGACATGACCCACTGATGAGAACTCTACGGGATAGTTATATAAGTGTCATGAGAGTTTTCATTACGACTATAGAGTATAGTCCTTAGACCTGAGTTATCATGATTTCTTACATGTGAATTGGTCCGCTTTGACCTTGTCAAACGTCAGCCGTAACTGGTGATCATAAAGACATTGATTGGGCGTATCATGAAGCGTGTGAAGGAGCAGGGATGGAACAAGATGGGAATTGTCCCTCCTATATAACAGGAGATAAATATCTCAGGGCCCATCGAAGATTTGATACTGAGAAAATGTGTGGCCACACTCAAACGAGGTGATTTTCAGTCGTTTGGCTTGTCAGTATGAATCGGAATTCGATGAACATGATTTTGGCTTAATAAGGATGACACGGATCTTGCCTTATGCCGGATCGAGATATAGTGACGAAGGGATTATAGGAATAGATGATTCCAGTACAAGTGGGAGATTGTTGGGAATGTCCTGAAATCTATTTGTACTTACTCTGAGAGAAAGTCGTGTTGTCGAGATGAGACAATCATATGACACTAGGTACTCGTAATGCTTTGCTAGAAGCCACTTATGATCAATGAGTTTAGAACTCATTGCTAGTGTTATATGATCCTACAGGGTCACACACCTAAGCAAACTGGACGTTGAACATGAGGTTGATCATTAATGTAATGATCGGGTGAATGCATATTAGATATGCATTCAATACTAAGTTTCTGGAACAGTGTCGATCGACATAATAAGTATGTCGGTCGACACAGATCGACCATGTCGATCGACACATAGAGTGTGTCGGTCGACACGACTCGCGGATTACCAAATTAAATCGGTTTAATTGTTGGTTAATTCCGTTGTGGTTTAAGTCGACATATATAAGATATATGGTCGACCTAAACTCGCATCTAACCTAATTTACAGCCACCAGAAACTAAAAAGAAACCTCTCTGGAGATTAGATCTCTGATAGGCACTAGCATCCCTGCTGTCCAGTTCTGTGTGCGTGTGGATACCAGTAGAGGCGCAGCACTTGAGGCGCTCTAGATCTCGATTACTTGCTAAGACTTCCGCTGCTAATCACCAAGTAATCTTCAGATCTGATAGATTCAATTACATGAACCTGTAGATTCTAGGCTCGGAATTCAGACTAGGATTGCCTAATTGGATTAGGAATCTGCTAGAAATTCCTTCACGTCCGATCATCCATGATCCGGCCATGTCTTCCCGACATGCCGTACGATCCACGCACACCGCAAGTCTTGACTCGTAGCGTGATCAATCCGCTCGTCGGACTGAACCAATGCGATCATGGCCTTTGGCCGATCGCGCTTATAACCCAAGCCGACCTTAAAACCGTCAAGCCTTAGCCCGGTTCTAAGTTCCATAAATAGAAAGGAGGGAGAGTGTGATCCGGCCATAACTTATCCAGCCAAAGACCAACGGCTTGGCCTAAGACCGAGAGAAGGATGGGCGCGGACTAACCTTGCGGTCGAAGTGGACTTGCCCGGATCACGGCTTGTTTCACCCGCCATGATGCAGCCTTGCTCGCTCCACAACCACCACCAAACTCCTTAACAACCACCGACTCTCTCACTAGGAGACCGGCCTCGAACTCTCTTTGATTCTCACGATTTTAATGGCCTTTGCCTTAGAAAAATCCGGGTTTCCTCCTTATATCAATTGTGTGCGAAAATTGGCCCCTTCATGGCCTATTTATAGGCCATGAATTCGCATGAAACTTCCCAAACGAATGGATGTCTCCTTTGGCCGAAAAGGCACATCTCTCCACTTGTGCCCATTCGCTTATTGTCAGCTAGTGTCACTAGCTGACCAGCTCATTTCGCACTTAGACACTTCAGCTAGCTTGAGCTGAGCTGACCACACTCCCTCCAGCTGATTCCCATGCGATTAAGCTCCCTTCCAGCTGAGATTAACATTTTCCCGTCCATAGAACACTCTTCTTGACCACTTATGATCTTAAGTTTGGCCTTGTGGTCCCATAGACAGCCCAAACGTTTAGGGTGTGGTCAGACTCCCGGTTCCGGGATGTTACAGTACACTCCCAACATACAGCTCTTATAGATGGCATTTCTCATGATATTCTTTCCTGGAGCAAAAAATTTAAACATTGTCGTTTTGAATTTACTTATAGGGAAACAAATGTACCGGCTCACTTATTAGCCAAGAATGGACCTCCAAATTTAATTTTTCATTGTTCTAAATTGTATCCTCCTAATTGGTTGTATAATGCTTTGTATACAGACTATGTAAACTCTTTTATTAATCAATAAAATTATATTTTGTCGCAAAAAAAAAAGAGTAAGAAACAAAGGGGTTCAAAATCTTCTCCAAAAGCAGGAAGCAATACAGGTTCATATCAGCCCCAAAAAGCTCTAAAAACTCTCAGCTCAAAGTTTGAAAGCGTATGTAAGCGATATCTAAAAACTGATGTAAAAACCTAATTATATTAGCTTAATCACGTCTTGGGGCTTCTTTGTAAATACTGGAACATCTGGGCAAATCTGCAATTTCATCATTCTTCATTAAACTCTCCGAGAAAGGCCCATCTCGCTCGTGTGTCGATCGACGCACAATGTGTGTCGATCGATGCAATCTTCTGTTTTGGACAGTGAACTCTATCTCTCGGGTCAAAACTCTAAAATGCTCCAAAATGCTCCATAATCTCCAATTCCGCTCCAAACATGCATACATCTAATAATACATGTAAATGGCTCTAAAGAAAGACCAAAAGACTCTAAAACATACTTATATCATGGCCTAAAACTGGTAAAAACCATGATATATCACTTACCCTGGATGTGAGTTTAGGAAAACAGGAGATTCCAAATACGACGGCGGACTAAACACATGAGGATCGTATCGTCAGTAGACCACGAGATCGGAAGCTTAGCCGACCAAAAGAAGAGTTTCACCGGCGAAATCAGAGACCTCCGGCGACTACAGACGGCAACGAAGAAGGAGCAAACTGAATTATGGGTTGAGGAAGGTGGAGACCGACGGAAAGAACGAAGAAGAGAATATGCTTATTTAATTAGATATTTAGTTATTATATTAATATTTTACATATTATTTTATAATTAAATAGGGCTAAAATAGTATTAAAAAAAAATACTAGAGAGACAAATTTTGGTATTGAAAATCGGAGGACATTAACCTTTTTTCAAGGCAATTTTCCCTAAAAAAACCTATATGATTTTCAATTAGATTCAAAATTGATTACGCAAATTTACTAAAAATAATCGAATTTAGAGAAATCAATTTTTAGATAAGACTTGAATTATTTATGTAAATTTAGAGAAATTTTTTTGACATTTACTTATATTATATTTTTATAGCGAAAATGTCCACACTTTACAAAAAATTGCTAGCATGATGATTATGTATTTCCATGTAAGTTAAAACCAAAAGTCTAGTGTTTATTTTGGAAGGAGAATGGAAGAAGATAAGAGATTGTTAATCAAACGCAGAATGAACATTGATCAGGAAGGTGGAGAAGGAACCTACTTAGGGCTGCCAGAATCTTTTGGTGGAGCTAAAGTTTCGATACTCAGTTACATTAAGGAGAGAATGCAGAACAAAGTAGGAGGTTGGCAAAATAAATTCCTTACACCGGCTGGGAAGGAGATACTACTCAAATCAGTGGCAATGGCGCTCCCTACTTATACAATGTCTTGTTTTCTCCTGCCAAAGACGGTGTGTAAGCAAATTTCCTCTCTTATAGCAGACTTTTGGTGGAAGAACTCCAAGGAAAAGAAAGGAATTCACTGGAAATCCTGG
Source organism: Orychophragmus violaceus (assembly GCA_030180135.1). NCBI lineage: Eukaryota > Viridiplantae > Streptophyta > Magnoliopsida > Brassicales > Brassicaceae > Orychophragmus > Orychophragmus violaceus. Next base: position 103,221,193 of record CM058237.1, on the reverse strand, counting down.
AAGAATCTGAGTAAACACAAGCTTGAAGGAGGGTTGAGATTTAAAGATATAGAAGCTTTTAACTTGGCTCTCCTTGGAAAACAGTTATGGAGAATGCTCACACAAAAAGACCTTCTCCTATCTCGGGTCTTCAAAGCTAGGTACTTCAAGGATTCAAACCCCATCAACGCAACACTCGGCTCCAGACCTTCATATGCATGGCGAAGCATATTTCAGGCAAAAGAGATCATTAAAAGAGGGATTAGAGCAACAGTAGGCAATGGATCCGACATCAATATCTGGGAGGATCAATGGTTAAGCTCTAAACCTGCGAAGTCTATTTGCTCATCTCGGATAGTCCCTCTTCACAAGCAGGAATGTATCACTGCCATAAAGTACGTAAGTGACCTGCTCTATAATGATGGCAGAGAATGGAATATTGCTTTGTTGCAGGATCTCTTTAGGGAGGAAGATGTATCCCATATCATTCAGATCCGGCCTGGAGGTAGCTCTATTCAAGATACTTTCTGCTGGGATTTTTCTAGAACTGGCCACTACGCTGTGAAATCAGGCTACTGGATTGCCATAGAGATTCAGAAAGAAAGAGAACAACACACTCTAATAGCGCAACAAAGCAACAAAGTGTTGGGATAGTGTCCTGAAATCACACTTGTACTCACTCCTGAAGATAGTTGTGTGTCGAGATCAGACATTTGTATAGTACTGGGCGGTTACAATGTTTTGCTAGAAACCTCTTGTAATCTGTAAGTTGTAGACTTACTGCCAGTACTATATGATCGTATAGGGTCACACACCTAAGCGAACTGGAAGCTACGACATGGGAATGATCATTATGGTAATGATCATACTAATGTGTATTGGATACACATTAATATCGACAAAATGGTGTTGTGTCGATCGACACAGCTTGTGTGTCGGTCGACACAGTTCGGATTTTCCGAACAGGCTTTTCGAGTTTAGGCTTAATTAAGTCTGGCCCGTTAAGCACGTTTAGGTCGAATAATACTCTAAGATTTCGACCTAAACAGCAAGCCGTCCACTTTTCTTGACAGAAACAGTAGACACACCAGAGAGATTCGATCCCCATTGATCCGGCACTAGCATCCCGTTTCCAGCGAGCGTGCGTGTGTATCTGGTAGAGGCAAGGCGTTTTCGTTGCTCCAACTGATCTCGTTCACCATCTCAATTCCGCTGCCAAAAGGTAACAACGAGGTTGGTTCAATTTTCAATATATCAAACCCTAGATCCGTAGGTATCCAACAGTGGTATCAGAGCATGCTTAGGGTTTAGCTATTGAATCTGGTGATATTAAATCGAAACTTGATGTTGTTGATCTGAATATTGCCTGTTAAAATCGTGTTTCATAGAATAAATCTCGGATTTTGTCTCTGTTGAAAACGATGGTATTGTTTAAATCGCACTGTGTCGATCGACACAAAGCGTGTGTCGGTCGACACGCCGCGGCGCAAAATATAAAATTTTAGGGTTTGTCGCAGGGTGTCGATCGATGCAAAGCGTGTGTCAGTCGACACAGAGCGAAAACTCGCAATAAAATTTAGGGTTTGTCGCGAAGTGTCGATCGACACAAAGCGTGTGTCGGTCGACACAAAGCGAAAATCCGTAAATAATTTTAGGGTTTCGATTTGAGATCGAGTACCCGTAATCGTTCTGTGTCGATCGATAAACTGGGTGCGTCGGTCGACACAGGTAAAGCGACGAGATAGATCGGTTCAATTGGATTGAACCGGTTATCTCACTCGGTTAATTTTAATTAACCAATTTTGTTCTGGTTTGGTGATATCGATCGACACACAGTGTGTAACAATCGACATGGACCATTAAACCGAACCGTTTCAATTGGATTGAATCGGTTATGTAAGTTCGATCCGGTTAGACCGGTTATCGAAGGACGGTTTAAAATGATTGCGTCGATCGATACCAATGGTTGGCGTCGATCGATGCAATGCTAGCAGATATACTAGTTGGACTACATATTTGCATATACCAGAACAACTTAATCCTAAAGGTTGTAGATGAATCTAAACTAAATAAAACTGAATGTTTTAAATAAATTAATAAATTCTTGATGTATATTGGATATACATCAAGATAAAATAGTCCTTTCCTCAACTAAATATCAAGTAATCTTGATGTCTTGCCCGATCTAGTCTACTGTCAAGACTCGTGTCGTTTGTTGGATATTCTTGGAGTCCTTGATATCCACTGCAACATGAGTAAGGCAGGTGGTCATTGACAGACTTGCAGTGCAACTGTCAGTAATCACAAGACAGAAAAAGGATTGGTTTTACTTGACTGGGCTGTCAGAAGTTCTGGGCCCAGAGACATCAGAGTGGATTGGACATAGTTTGTTTTATCCACGACCAGGAGTTGTACTGGGTACAATTAGCAATGATTTGCTTACCTAGATGACTGAAGTTTGAGTAACGGCGAGTCGCCCACTCGAATTTTAGCAATCTGAGGATCTTGGCTCATTGTATTCGTCTGAGGAAACATAGTTTTGAATACAATGCGAGTTTTTCTTATTGGATAAGAATTCTCATTTCTTGAGCTTTATAACTAAAATTTACCTCTTTTGAATTACAGCTATGTCTGTCTCAAATCACATCAACACTTTCTCACTCAGATCCGTCCTTGAGAAGGACAAGTTGAATGGATCAAATTTCTTAGAATGGTATCGGAACCTGAGAATAGTTCTCAGGCAAGAGAACAAGGAATATGTCCTTGAAAGAGTTCTCACCGAGAGGCCACGTTCCAATGCTCCGCAGACAGAAAAGAATGCTTGGGATAAGCATTCAGCGGATGTCAAAGATGTTACTTGTCTAATGCTGGTGACCATGAACTCTGAGCTGCAGAAGCAATATGAGAACGTGTTGTCACCCATTGAGATGATTAACAGCCTGAAAGCTTTGTTTCAGGAGCAAGCTCGCACAGAGAGATACCAGACGGTTAAATCTCTCATGGACTGCAAGCTGGCTAAGGACAGTCCAGTAAGTCCTCATTGTTGGAATTATGTCCAGTAATCTCTGTATTGTCTCTAGAAAGTAAGAGTATGTCAATGATCAGACATAAGTCATATAATACTGGGGGTCATGATGGCTTGCTAGAGTCCGCTCATGATCTATAAGTCTTGGACTTATTGCCTTTATTATATGATCCCATATGGGTCACACGCCTAAGCTAACGGGAAAATACGAAGGAACGGTTTAGCAGAAGTACGGTAAAAGTGCTAGGCATTTACTGTACTTAGAGAGTATAAAGGGCCTGATTAAATCCATGGGATTTAATCAGAACTGAGAATTGGGCCCAAAAGCCCATGAGAACTAAAGGGAGTTTTAATGAATAAAACTTGACCTAAAGCTCTCTAATTCTCTTCAGCTTCTGCGCCTCCCATCTCTCTCTCTGCGCCTCTTCTCTCAGCTGGTCTAGCAGCCAATTTCCCGGTGTGCGTGTGTGAGCCTTTGGAGGATCCATCCCTTGGTGGTTCTGCTGATCTCTGACCCGTGCCTCCTCTTTCCGCTGCACAAAAAGGTAACAGGTGAGATCCATTATGTTTCTATTCAAGAGAACCTAGATCTGCATGTTTAGTAGGATGAATCAATTGAGAATTGAATCAGGAAACACTAAACGATCCAACAGTGGTATCAGAGCTATTGGTTCTGTGGTTTTTCTTGTTTAGAATCTTGTTTAGGATTGTTTAAAGAAGTTTTTTTGAATCAATCTACTGATAAGAGAAAAACACTCAAGAAACAATGAATTAAAAACCTAAACTAATGAAAATCGCATGACCAAACTATATGATTTGGTATGCGTCGGCCGAGTGATGATCCGATCGACCAAGCCGATCGCATGTATCGATCACGGATCGATGGCGTGGATCGCGTTGCCTGGTCGGATCGATCGACCGTGAGGCGCGAGCATCGCATGGATCCGCTAGGCAGATCGCATGGATCGCGTGCGTCTCGGCAAGCGTCGTCCCGCTCTCGTCCCGCGCTGTCCCGGTCGCTCGGCGATCGCGTGAAGCCAACGACCCGAGCTCGACGATCACGGTCCCGTCCCGAGCGATCGTCCCGTCCCGTCCAGCAGCCTGTCCCGATCGTCCCGTTCGTGAGGCTTGCGGCTGTCATGATCGTGTGAAGCTCACGGCTAGGTCGTGATTGGTTCACATGATCAATCGGTTCGGTTCGGTTTAAGGCTCGGTTTAAAATTTTAATTAAAATCAAAACGTCGCGGTTTAATAAACAGACTTAATAATTTTATTAAGTTCTGGTTAAACCGGGATAAGAAATCCAAAGTCGAAAATTGGATTTTGTGCCTAAACCAGTGATTTTCTAATTTGATTTGGTTGGACCAAATAAATTGAGAAAATCCGGTTTAGTAAATAACCGGTTGACAATTGTGGTCATCGTAGTAATTAATTTTGGTTAGACCAATTTTAATGAACCAGACCGGTTATGTCATTTAATTGGACAATTGGGTTATGTCTTGGACATAGACCAATTCTTGGGCCTCGGGCCAAGAAGTTAAAACAATTGGGCCAATTATTTGAGTCTTTTCATCAGATTAATTTAAAATTTATTTTTTATAAAATAATTATAAAAATCGATTTTTAAAATTAATAAGTTTCCAAAATTTTGAAATTAGAAAGTTTCTTAAAATAGAAGTTTCTAGATTTGCATGTTTTGGATTTTAGGAAGTTTCCAATTTTAGAAAGTTTCCATTTTTAGAAAGTTTCCAAAATTAGAAAGTTTCCAAAAATAGTAGGTTTACAAAAGGGAAAGTTTCCCAAAATAGTAATCTTCTATTTTGGGATAAGATTTTAATAAACCTACAAACCTCAAATAATATCAAGCGTTGGATGTCTTGTCCAGTCTATGTCAGCTGTCGAAGCCCATTCAATTGTATTCATGGCCTTACAGTGTGAGGGTGTCTACTTTTGCGTGGATAAGACGGTTTGTGATTCATAAATGTCATTGGGAGTCCCAGACATTAATGATTACATGACTGTATAGTCTGGTTTTCTTGACTGGGCCATCGGGAGTCCCGGGCCTTGAGACATCAGAGTGGATTGGGCCTCGGGCCCAGATTCACAACAAAGAGTTATATCACGGATATAATTAGCCGAGATAGGGCTTACCGATATAAGCTAAGGTTGGGTGACGGCCAGTGGCCCACTTTGATCTTAGTTATATGTGGATCTTGGAATCATTATATTCTATTGAGGGTAACTGATGTTATTGAATATAATGCGAGATTAATCATATTAAGTATAATGCCAGATTAATCATATTGAACATATTAACTAAAATCCTTTTATCTTAATTTTCAGTTATGACTAGCACAAACAATCAAAACACTTTCTCGATCCGGTCTGTCCTTGAGATGGACAAACTGAACGGATCAAATTTCTTGACTTGGTCGCGGAACCTGAGGCTAGTCCTCAGGCAGGAGAGAAAGGACTATGTCCTTGAGAGAGCTCTCCCCGTGAGGATCGGGTCCAATGCTTCTCATGCAGTATATGATGCTTGGAATAAGCATTATAATGATGCGGTAGATGTGCGTGGTCTGATATTGGCTACCATGGACTCAGACTTGCAGAAGCAATATGAGAACATGGAGTCGCCAATGGAGATGATCAGCAGCCTGAAATTGAAATTTCAGGAGCAGATAAGAGTGGAGAGATACCAGTTGGTTAAGTCTCTCACTAGCTGCAAGCTACCAAATGATCATCCAGTGAGTCCTCATGTCAGAAAAATGATGGGTTACATTGATAACCTGAGGAAACTGGATTATCCAGTTAGCCAAGAATTGGCAACTGAGATCGTTCTGCAGTCACTGCCGTCAAGCTATGATAAGTTCAGAAGGAACTATATCAAGAAAGGCTTAACGAAGACGCTGACTGAACTGCATGATATGCTCAAGACAGTTGAGCCAAACGTGAAGAGTACCCAGTATAATCTCATAATGGAGAAGGGTGGGTTTATTAAACCTAGTACTGACAAGGGCGAAGACAAAGTTGTCCAGATTTTGAATCATGGCAAGCGTGTGTCTTCTGAGCCCAAGTCAGATACCTCTTACGTTGGTAAGTGCTGCTACTGTAAAGAGACTGGGCATTGGAAGAGAAATTGCATTAAATTCATGGAAGATGATGAGGAGTTGAAGTTGATGTATGAGACTACTTCCTCAGGTATTCATGTTATTACTTCAAGTTCTACCTTATAGGTATTGGATACTGGTTGTGGCACTGATATTTGTTATAATATGCAGAGCCTGGGCAATAGTAGAACTTTGAAGGAAGGGCAAGTGAAACTACATGTCTGGAAGGAGCTTGGGATGCTGCCTCAGCCGTAGGGTTAGCACCCTATTCATGGAATGGGTTTTATATCTTAAACCAAAGAGTGCCTAAATGTAACATAAATACCGAATTGGTTTAAATCTGATGAATTAAACCTGATTTTTCTTGGCATAAAAGTCTTGGTCACATAGAGTAAGTCGGATTCAGAAATCCCATAGTTATGGACTGTTGGGCTCATTTGATAAGATATCTTATGAGACTTGAATTCTGTTTACTGGACCAAAAGGTAAAGGGCCTATCTTAGCCGAGCTAGAGAAAGGCCCAAAGGCTTATTGGACCTGGAACATACTCATGTATGTGGCCCAATGAGCAGTAATGCCAGAGAAAATTTCATGTACTTCATTGTCTCTACTGATTACTTCAGTGAGTGTGATTGTGTTCATTTGATGAGACACAAGTCGGAATTCTTTGACATGGTCGAAAGAGTTCCAGAATGAAGTATAGGATCTGAATGACAGAAGTATTAAGACTCTGGATCAGATCACGAGTGAGAATACTTAAGTCATTGATTGTGTGATCATCTGAATGAGTGTGAAATCGTTTCACAGCTCATTTCTCCTGAAAACCTGAAGGTGTTTCTGTGAGAAAGAATCAGATCTTATTAGAAATGATTAAAGATGAGTCACACGAATCTTCCATGATATTATTTAAGAATAACGCTCTAGAAATATCTAAGTTTACGCTGAAAAAGGTTCCACCAATATCAGTTGAAAGACACCACGTAAATGTGGATTGGAATCGATCCAAATTCGTCTTTACTGAGTATTTGTAGTTGTGCTACTTCACTGGTTGTCCTAGGGAAACCAAGGCTTGTTACTTTTACGTCCAATCTGTTTTCTAAGAAGGGAAGTTACTTTCCAAGAAGAACAGTGGGAGTAAAAGTATAAATCGAAGAAATTCGAGACATACAGGAGGCTGCTCAACCTGTTGAGGGAGAGCAACGGATGGATTTACAGATTTATGTAGAATCTACGCCTGTGGAGCCTGAAGTTCGCAGATATGAATGAATCAGTTACTAATCCGAGAGTGATTTCTCGTCATTAGTTGAACCTGATAATCATTGAAAGTTCGCATGATCTAATGATCATTGAAAGCGACGAATCTGCGAAATTCAAAGAAGCGAAAGTGAGCCCGGCCTCCGAAAATATACACTTTGTGTAAGTTAGCTTCATCGATCCATTCATGGATGGAAGCAAACATATCGGAGTTGGAATCTTCGTTCTGTTGAAATAGTCAAGGTTTTGACTTGAACAGGAACGAAATGGAACTATGCTTTTACTAAAAGATAAGTGGGAGCAATATTGCATTTCTCATAGTGTATGTCGATGACATACTGATTCTCGGATATAACGTCCCAATGCTGCAGTCGGTAAAGGACTGGCTTGGGAGTTGGTTTTATGATTGACATGGGTAAAGCCACGTAGTTCTTGGATTTTGGATCTAAAGATAGAGATCCGAAAGAGCTGGTAGGACAAAGTCAGGATTCTTAAATTGACAAAGTCCTACACGTTTTCAGCATTCCAAGAAGGGTTTTATGCCAATGTCACATGGCATTACGTTAAGCAAGACACAGTGTCCTACGATAACTGCTGAGCTTAAATGCATGGATAAGATTCCATATGCGTCGGCAATTGGATCTATCATGTATGCCATGAAACGTACTTGTTTGATGATTGTTTTAATGTTAAGCAAGACAAGTAAAGACCAGTCAAATCCAGCAAAGAATCACTGGATTGCCGTAAAGAATATCCTAAAGTATTTGAGGAATACTAAGAAAAAAATTTCTTGATTTACGGAGAAAGTGAGGTGCTACGAGTCGGTAGAGTCTGAAAGGCAAGTTTCCAACGGACAAAGATGATTTCCGGTCACAGTCCGGTTATATCTTGTGTCTATCTGGCGGTGCAAGGCACTGTTGCTGACTCCATGACTTAAGCTGAACATTTCGCAGCTTGGGAAGCGGCGAAAGAGGTTGTTTGGAAAGAAGAGTTCGTCACTGAACTTGATGTGATTCCCAGCATAGATGAGACTAGCTGCACATCAGAGGTCCAAACACCTTGAGGGTAGGTATAACCTATTCCGTGAGATAAATGACAGTGATGTTAAGTAGATCAGCAAGTTTCAACGAATGAGAACGTTGCTAATCTATTAACGAAGCCACTCCTTAGGCCTAAGAACGAGTCGCGGACTGTTGCTGTAGGATAAGTGAAATTAAGATGTAGTCTTAATTTCAGTGGGAGTTAATAAAGGGCTTTATTTAGTTATTGATATGTTCTTGTAAAACATTTTATGATGTTTAATGAAATTATTATTTCAAGATTATTTTAACTGTGATGAAATAATCGTTCCAAAATGATATGAACCATTTTATAGGTCATCGAAGTAAGTGACTTGATCTTGAGTCATCAAAGTCATTTAGCTTGATCATGAGACCCTATATTTGATAGATGGCTTATATCATCCTGTCCCTAGTCGAAGGTTGTTGAAATTGGAACACCAACAACCGTGTGAGACTAGATTGGTATGTGACTTATGACAAAGTCTCAGGATGTCATAGATGCACGGCATCAAAGTCAATACATAGGTGTATGTTGGGGTACATACGACCGGACAAGACCCGATTATAAGAACTCTTCAGGATATTTATATCTGTGTCATAAGAGATTCTTACTACGACTATAGAGTATAGTCCTTAGACCTGAGTTCACATGCATGTGACTGCACATGAACTAATGCGCTTTGATCATTGTCTAATGCTGTCGTTAAGCGATAGTTATAAGGACCTTGATTGGGTGTATTATGAAATGAGTAGTGTACAGTGATGGAACAAGACGGGATTTGTCCCTCCAATATAAATGGAGTGAATATCTCTAGGCCAATCAGAGATTTGAATACTGGAAAATGCATGGCCATGCTCAAACGGACTTTCCCGAGTCGTTTGGATTGTCAGTATCAAATCAGAGTCCGATGAACAAGATTAGACTTTATAAGGATGACACTAATCTTGCCTTATTACTAATCGAGATATTGAGACAAAAGGATTATGAATACAGAGATCCAGTTCAAGTGGGAGATTGTTGGAATTATGTCCAGTAATCTCTGTACTGTCTCTAGAAAGTAAGAGTATGTCAATGATCAGACATAAGTCATATAATACAGGGGGTCATGATGGCTTGCTAGAGTCCGCTCATGATCTATAAGTCTTGGACTTATTGCCTTTATTATATGATCCCATATGGGTCACACGCCTAAGCTAACGGAAAAATACGAAGGAACGGTTTAGCAGAAGTACGGTAAAAGTGCTAGGCATTTACTGTACTTAGAGAGTATAAAGGGCCTGATTAAATCCATGGGATTTAATCAGAACTGAGAATTGGGCCCAAAAGCCCATGAGAACTAAAGGGAGTTTTAATGAATAAAACTTGACCTAAAGCTCTCTAATTCTCTTCAGCTTCTGCGCCTCCCATCTCTCTCTCTGCGCCTCTTCTCTCAGCTGGTCTAGCAGCCAATTTCCTGGTGTGCGTGTGTGAGCCTTTGGAGGATCCATCCCTTGGTGGTTCTGCTGATCTCTGACCCGTGCCTCCTCTTTCCGCTGCACAAAAAGGTAACAGGTGAGATCCATTATGTTTCTATTCAAGAGAACCTAGATCTGCATGTTTAGTAGGATGAATCAATTGAGAATTGAATCAGGAAACACTAAACGATCCAACACTCATGTCCTTAAAATGATGGGTTACATTGATAACTTGGGGAAACTGGACTGTGCCATTAGTCAGGAGCTAACCACTGACATGATTCTGCAGTCTTTGCCGTCGTGTTTTGATCAGTTCATCATGAACTACAACATGCAAAACATGACTAAGACATTGACTGTGTTGCACGGTATGCTGAAGACAGCAGAGCCGAATCTCAAGAAGGCTACTCCCAGTGTCCTGATGGTACAAGGGGGTAAAAGGTTTAAGAAACCTAAGAAGGATAAGGGAAAGGCCCAGGTTGTCGAGACTGAAAGTCAAGACAAGCCCAAGCTGATATATCATGGTTTTTACTAGTTTTAGGCCATGATATAGTTGTGTTTTAGTGTCTTTTGTGTTCTTTTAGAGTCTTTTACAGGTATAATCAGGTTTGGAGCTAAATTGGAGATAATGGAGCATTTTGGAGATTTTTGGAGTGTTTGACCGAGAGATAGAGTTCACTGTCCGAAACAGAGAAAGGTGTCGATCGTTGCACACCTGCAACGGTCGATGCACCAGCGAGATGGGCCAAAACTCGGCGGTTTAGAAGAATCAAGATATTGCACTTTGATCCAGAAGTTCCTGATATTTACAAAGAAGTCCATGGCCGAGATTATACCTATATAATCAAGTTTTAGTTGTTTTTATTAGAGACACTTTCATAATTAAGAGCAGAGGATTTTGAGAGCTTTTGGGGCTGATCTGAACCTATTACTTCATCTGTATTTGGAGAAGATTTCGAATCCCTTTTACTCTTATTCTTTTATGCAATTTATTCATCATATGATCATGTTTTCATTATCTATGTCTGAGTAGATTCCTAGTTAGGTTTAGGGTTTCTCACATAGGATTTCATGACTTGCTAGACTTGTTCAATTTCAGTTAAGGATTCAAACTATATCTGTTCTTCAATTTAATTGTGCTTAAAGCTAGTTCTAACCTGATCAATTAGAATCTAGATCTTAGGTTGCTAAATACGTCACGGAAGTGGGGTTTAGGAATCTGAACTAATTAAATTGGGCAATTAAACTTTGCGCAAACGGAAGTTTGGTTTAGGATAATTGTGAACATATCAAACTTGGGATTAATGCTAGTTTAATCTGTTAGTTCTCGCAAACGAAAGTTGGTTTGCTGCACTTAGACTTAGAGAATTATCGCAAAGGAATTTGGTTAATTCTATATCTGTGTTTTGAGTTCTAGAACTGTGCTTAATTAGATCCTTACTGAATGAACTGTCTGCTTGTCTGATTTGCTGAGAACACCCTAGACTTAGCGCTTTTAATTACTTGCTTTCACAACCGTTAATCTCTGCTACTGATTT
>CM058237.1:102514175-102609271 GCA_030180135.1 Orychophragmus violaceus | reverse complement strand
AGAAAAGAGAAGGAAGAGGAGGAAAAGAGAGAGATTATGTTTAAAAAAAAAAAAAAAAAAAAAAAAAAAAAATAAAAACATTAAAAAAAAAAATTGTTTAAGCTTGCCAACCCATGAGCGCTGAACAATTCCTCCAAAGCTGAACTCGAGGAGATGTCTATGTTTAAGCTTTCAATTTGTTCCAAGTGTTGCAGCTCCTCTATTGTACTAACATCGAGCGTAAACTTCGAATCTAGTAAAAATATAAAAAAATATTTTAGGTCTTTGAGTGGGATGATTATTTTTCAAATGGTAAAAACCAGTTTTATTTAATATTTTATACTATTTGGTTTATAGTGATGTATATAAAAATAAAATAAATCAGCTATGGATTAAGTGTAATTTATTTCCATGACCAAATAAATTTGATTTGTAACAAACTAATATCAACCATAAAAATTAAATGGTTTTGTGCACATTTTATTTGTTGTGATCGTTGTTACCATCTAAAGCATTATGTTCTATAGATTCAAAAAGTTAGTTTGAATTTCGACTCATAATCAAATTATTAAAGAAAAAGTGTTAATTTTAATTTGGTTAACCATTGTGCAGAAATTGTGATACGTTGTATTCTCTTCATTTTCTCTTCCCTAATTTTTTTTTTAATTTAGCCGTCAACTAGCTTTAATCACATGTTACTCACCTCTGCCTCTTCGGCGTCGGGAGAGACTTCATCACTACCACCTCTTTTATTCATTGGCGACTCTTCACCTCGGTGATGGGTTTCGCCGGATCCGCAAAGATGTTCTTTCCGCCTTCGGTTTTGGTGTGCATGGTCCCGGCGGTGGGTGAAGCGATGCACGCTTTTCAGATGGTATCGAGAGCTAACCTTGGATATGTTTGCTTCTGTTTGGAGATCTATAGGGTTTTAGTCGTGTTTGGTGGCGTGGGTGTTCGTGCGGCGGTTGTGGCTCTGGTGGTGCGGCGGTGAGTGGGCCTCGGTGTTTAGCTTAGTTGGATGTCTCCTTTCAAAGCAGATCTGCTAGGGAACAACAGATCGGCTGCGACTGAGAGTTTTCCTGGCGGTGATAACTACGGATGTCTCTTTCTCCCTTTCCGTCTCTCTCTCCCTTGCGGTGGCGCGTGCATGCTTCCATAGGTCTGACAGTCCTGAATCATCTACTCTTTTACCGTTCTGGTCATGGCTGGTCATGGCGTGTTGGGGAGAGGTCTTATGTTCTCCTTGGCGGTGTTGTTGCCGCCTCTAGTCGGAGGCCCAATGTCGGTGGGGTTTTGCTCTCCCGGCCGTAAAGCACTTCAACATGCAGTGGCATTGTCATGCAAAGCATTTTCTATGATTCCGATTATTTTTAGTTTACTAATCCTATGTATTGGTTAAATGTCTTTGTAGATCCGGTTCTGCTCTTAGCAAACCCAATTTTGGAACTGTTGGTTAATACCGGTTGAACCAGATTAAAAATTAAAATCCCATAAAATTTATTTTTATGCAAAATAGTTTAAAAAAAAATATGACTTGAATGAAGTCATGTTGAACTAGCTATAATATAACAACAACACATTCTCATATAGCTTTTAAAGACTCTTAATAAATTACTAAGTGGGTCTTTTTTTTCTTTCCTCAGCCTGAAAATTTCCAATAACAAGAAAAGAGGGAGGAAGCTTGAGAGTGAGCAAAATAATCTTTTTTTTTTTGCCATTCGGATTTACTGTAATTTTCCTAATGGGGACTCAAGGGCAGTGGCGGAACTAGTAAGGCAGGAGGGGGGCAGCTGCCCCCGGTAAAATCTACAAATATTTGTATTTCCTTCGTTACTTTGAAATGTTCTATAGCCCAAATGGTAAAAAACCAGTACTTTGCCCCCCCTTTGAAACCCGGTTCGAAGCCACTCTGCCCCTCTCTCGTTCCTTTTTTATTTTATTTTATTTTCCTTTTGCTATTCTTTATTAAGTTTGGGATTATTCTTTACAATAACTTTCTCAGCTTTCGAGTATAACTTTCCTAGTTTTTTTGTTGAGCTTTCCCGAAGCGTTATTTTTATTATAACTTTCCCCAAGACTTTTTTTTGCAATTCTTCTGATTTAATATTAACTAGATTTTTTCTTTTTTTTTTGGTTTTACCCTATTTAATGTCTTTTTTTGTCAAAATGTCTTTCTTTAATTACAGCTTTTAGTAAGTTCATTTTCAAAAATGTTTTATTGTGCTTATAAATTAAACATATTGAAAAGTAGGAGAAATTATAGATACCTTGCAAGTCCTTGAACTAATTCTTTTTATATTGTAATTTTCCAAATTCAATGCTTAAATGATAAAAAATGGTACCATTTTTAAATAGTTTTATATGTTAAATATGAAGTACTAATAAATACTATTTAAAAAAACTATTAAAAACTAAAATTGATATAAGATTAAAGATATATGAATACAATATATATATATATATATATATATATATATATATATATATATATATATATATATATAGAAAAGGTACAAAAATAGTTTTATTATTTAATATAGTATTGTCCCCGGTAAAATTATGTTCTAGATCCGCCACTGCTCAAGGGCATGATCATCCACTAACCATAGACCAAAGTCACGGAAGCGTTTGATCTTCTTGTGGAAACCGAGAATGTAGTTATTGTGGATTATCACGTGTTTCCCCTTTGTCTCCTTTACCCATGTCTCGTTCTTGAAGTACAATCCTCCTGTTGGGAGTAGAGATCCACCTACACAACATGAGTGGATTAGTGGAGCTATGAATACCTAAGGTTCTAATTAAAGAAGAATCTCATAGTACCAAAAGGTTCAGTCTTTTGAGATATTTTTAAAGCTCCCAATTTCATAGAACCCAACACAATAATTGTGTAATAAAAGCTTGAGATCATTTGTACAGCAAGTTACTTGGAGGGAACAAAATCATACCTGATGAACTGTTTTGTTAAGTGCCCAGTTAAAAGCAGGCTGATCATTCGCTTTCTTTGCTTTGGACCAAGGTTGGTCTTGAAGTTACTCAATCCATTTCTTCATTAGAAGCTTTGCGCCATGAGTCGGACGCAAGAAAATCATGCAGCTACATATATAAGTCCTTCCTTTTTACCCGGAGGTGGCAAATCGTGAGAGTGATCCAATGGCTTAATCTGGCACCAATATCAACAAGGTAATTAATAATCTGAATGCAGACATGTCAAGGAGATGTGTGAGGAAATTACATACGGCAGTCATGTCATCCATGAAGTATGCATCATGGCTTCCTTCCAAATACTGGAACGGATCTTGTAGCCAGACCATATCAACATCGTTGTACATAACATTGTAACCTAGCTCCAAAATTTTAAGAGATGTTGCGGCCTCCGTGATGTAAAATTGAAGAAACCTTATATGATCAATTAGGTAAAAGATCTATTCATCAAAATTCAATCAAAATCAGAAAGAAAAATGGCTGCTACTACATCCACAAGTTGACCATCTCTCGTTACTCAAAAGATCAGCCATGGATGTACTAAACACAGCTCAAATCCATAACCTCGAGAAATTTATATGCGAGCAACCACTAAATAACATTAGCTAATCAAAGTATCATCCAAGACCCACGAGAATCAGATTGATAAGTTTGAATGATTATGAAAGCTACTAAAACCACAAGTTCACAATCCACTGTTACTCATAGGATCAGCCATGGATTTACTAAAACACAGCTCATAACCGAAACATCATGGACTACAAAAACGAACATCCAGGATTTAAGTGAATTAGTGTGATGAAGACATAAATAACTTATCTGAGCCACTTTCAGCAAAGCCTACTGCGCAGAGATTATACCTGGGAACTGAATTTGTGTGCGGTCTGAGAATCCAGCGACGGAGGGATGAGAACGGCGTGACCAGGCCACTTGTCGTTAACTTTGTACAGAGTAGCATAATCCTCAGCGATCACAAGGACTTGTTCCTGATGCTTATGTCTCGAAACACTAATCAACCAGTTGTTGAGAAAAGGTAAATAAGGAAATAAGGATAGCTCACGGCGCAGACGATCACAGTGCCGTTCTTAGCGGCAAATTTGGCGGCTTGAGCGAGTGAATAGTCGCGCCATTTGGATTGCAATAAAGAAGAAGAGCTCCTGTTTGGAAATACACCGAGGATAAGGAGGAGGAGACCGTTGCGGCTGAGCACAGAGATGGGTCGATTTGAGATTGAAGAATTTGAAATAGAGGAGGAAGAGAAAGGGTTTGAGAATGGGACGCTGGTGGAGGAACTGTTGCTGCGCCATTGCTGTAGCAGGAGAGAAAACAAAGAAAATGGGGGAGATGGATTCGAGTCGAGAGACAAATTTGGAAATTGTGGAGAAACTTTACTGAAGAAGATAGTGTAGATCTGGTGATTATATGGTGTGGAGGGAGATTAACCTTGATCGCTGGACGCAAGGGGCTTCTCTCTCCTCGAGAGAGAAATTTTCTCTTCCCTCTCGGGTTTTTTTGATTCCATCTCCCTTCTCACTCTCAGATCTTTCATGGAGAGGATATCTTTTTCCCGACTCTTCATCGGAATATCGCCTCCGACTTTCGGTGTAAGTCATTTGTTTTTTTCGCTTTCTCCGATCTTGTATCAGAGTTCTCGCCGGGTTGGTCCGGCTTCTGCTCCGGGGTTTTGCTTGTCCTCCGGTTTAAAGCCTCTGCTTGAGGTTTAGATCTTGATTCACATGTTCTTGGCTCACCGGAGCTTTGTTTTCTCCTTTGTTCTCGCTTGAATCCCGTCATCGGTAGGATTAATATCTCCGTTGGTTATGGCTCGCGTCTAGAGCCGCTATTGAGGATTTCGTCTTCCTCTTAGCTTCAACGGCATATCCGCTTTGGATTGCCCCCAACGAAGCCTCCTCTGTCGCGGTTTGGTTCGGTGGTGCTTAGGAGCTACTCAAATTCAGATGGCCAAAGCTTTTGGTGCGTTAATGGTGGAGTCAAGGTCGCAGATCGGATTCGGTGTGGTGTTGAAGCTTTTGACGCAGGTGCTCGCTTCTTCTCTGCCTTGTCGCCGGAGGTTGCTGGTGGTCGGAGCGGTGGTCGGTGCCGAAGCTTCTCGTCTTTCACGCTATGGATGCCACGTTTTTCTCTTCTCTTTATCTGCTTACACGTGTCTCGCACATGCATTTCTTATCCTTTTGACTGTGTATTGGGCTTATGGGCCTCCAATCTTGTACCGAATCTAGCCCAATGGGCTTATAAGATCTGTTTTGTTGACAAAAAAAAAAATATGGTGTGGAGGGAGATCTCAAACTAGCCCTGGGATATAAAACCGAACTGAAATTATCGAACCGAAACCGAACCGAAGTTTTATGAACCGAAACCGAACCGAACCGAAGAAAAAAAACCGATCGGTAAATTTTCTAAAAACAAAAAAAAACCGAAAAACCGAGTAACCGAATTGTAAGCGAACCGAAGAACCGAAGTCCCAGGCCTATCTCAAAGAATGGCGATTTTGAAGAGTATTTTCATTTCTTCCAATTTAATTTTAATCATTTTTATAATCCTTTATAGTGTTGGAGACAAATGGGCTCGAAATAAGGTTCATAAAGTATCACAAGTATAAGTCTGTAAAAAGCCCAATGTTTTAAAAACTTACGGGCCCATTAATCTCTAATAGTTATTAGTTAATATTCTATTGTGTAATTTATAGTTTTTTTTTTTTAATTTACATCAGCGGAGTACTCGTTTAGTTCTTCACACTTGTTGGGGTTTACCGACTTAAGATGTCTAAGTTGTGAGTTTGTCGAACAATGAAAGAGAATAGTGAATGAATACCAACAAAAATAAAATAATCATTAATGTTATACTATTGTTATTAAAGATAAAAACTCGGTTAGTCAAACACAATGCTTAAATTAATGTTGACTTTCTCGGGTTTAGTAATATTTTATTATCTTTATTAAAAAAAATACTCGCTTTGGTGGATCCACTCGCTTTGATACTGTGCCTCGTGCAGCCCACTTGGAGCGTATTTCTATAAAATCCATTCCCTACGGTTTCACGTGGCTCATGCACCTGATTGGGTCATGAAAATCTCGACCGTCCGATGAGCCGGGGTATAAGAAAAAGTGAAAAACTATTAAGTACAGATTTGACCGCCCGATGATTGACTAAAGGCTGATGGGAGCGTTATAAACCGTACGATTGTCTCCAAAAGGAGAATCAACAGCACGAGGCGAGAGGTAAATAGTAACGGCATAAAAGCATTTGTAAAGGTGGGACCCGACAAAGGTTTTTGGACAGCTGGAGCACTTCCACATCATCCTCTCTGGACAGCTTACTCTCCGTGTGAACCGTTGATTTTAGAAAACTGTCAACCTTTTTACCCTTGAAGATCACGCGCTCTCGCCGGCTGGCACGTGTGCTACATCTCTAAAATTTACTTTTTGTGTAAATTTATATATATATATATATGAATATAGCATAGTTAAGCGGCGACCGAGTTCGCCCTAAGAATTCTCTTACAGGCACGTTCTTCAAGGTAAAGCCGTCGCCTTCTGCTCGACGTCGTTCGGCCTCCTCAGTGTCCGGTCTTCCTTGACGGAGCCGGAGAGGGTCTCTCCGTTAGTTTTATTCTGTTTACGGTATAGCTCTCCGTCGTCTTCAGCTCCTCCGGCAATTTGGCCGTGGATCTGTCATCTCCTCCGGCGGTTCGTGTGGTCATGCTTCTCGTCGCAGGTCTGGTTGCTGGTACGGGCTCTTCTGCAATGGCGTAAGCGTGTGGCCTTCAGTTTCTTCCTCCTTGCTGCTCCGACGTCACTTCTTCTCCTCCGTTGGGTGGAGTCTGGCGAGTTTGGCTCGAAGCAGTGCGTAGTCGTTCTATCATGCTCCTCTTCCGGAGCTCCGTGCAAATCTGGCTAGTATCGACTCGTGGTGTCTCAGATCTACGATTACTGATAACAAGGATTTTACGATCCTTTTGAGGTATCAATTCCTCAAGCTTATCGTGTAGTCTTGAGGTATCGAACCTTTTTGGGATGGATAAAACCAATAAGCACACACTAAACCTCTAGAGTCAAATCACTCAATTAAGTTTTTGGTTTCTAACAATCCTGACGAGAACAATTCAAACAGAAGTAAGTAAAAGGCAAGTAAACGAATGCGAATTCAATCAATGATAAAGATAGGGCATAAGGTCAAGGTCAACGGACAGGTGATTCAGGATGATCAAGGATCCTAATTCAAACTTCAAACAAGCTAACCTCCTAGAAAGGAACACAACGATACGATCAGTTTAATCTCTTAATACTAATCTCTTTACTTAATCCTAATCCAAGAACAAATTCCCATTTGTGAATTAGGATCAAGCAAGCAATCAAACAAACTCCAAACAACTAACAATCACTCTAAACATACATTCTCATGCGCTAGAATGTGAAAGTTCTATCAAAGCTATGAACAAGAATTTCATCGAACATGTTGTGAACAAGAAATCTTAAGCATTCCAATCAACTTGATCAAGGCTAATTAGACATTAAACACACTTTGACATATGAGATTTTAAACAATCAAGCACTAGAAATCCATTGATCACCCCTAATCAACCTAATCCTACCTAACCCATAAGCCCTATGAAGAACTACTCACTAATCATCATGTGAACAACAAAATCCATAGGGATAGTGTTGATCATTAGAGACTAGAGATTTTGAGGAAGATTAAGAAAAGAAATCACCAAAAAGTACTTAGATTAATCAAAGAAATCAATCTTGTTCTTACAAAAGAGTTTTTGCAACAAAACAAGCTTTTTAAACAATAAAAATAGGTTTTTGGCTTAAATAGTCAATAGGGTGCGAGTCGGGTCAACCCGAAACAAACCGGGTGTTGACCCGGATCCAAGTGAAAATCTGGGGACAGTATCAGCTGGCTGGACCGATACGCCGACCGATACGAGCTCTCGGATTTTCTGTCGAAGGAGCGTATCGGTTGGCTGAACCGATATGCCAACCGATATGGATGTACAAAAATTAATCCGAGAGGTCGTATCGGTTGGCTGGCCGATATGCAACCCGATATGAAGACTGTGTTGAGATGCATCTAGTAAATCAGGCATAACTCTTTCCATATAGCTCCGAATGACTTCAAACCACCTCCATTAGAAAGCTAACTCAATTTCCCATGATTTTTATTTAGAATCCCAGAGCTAAAAGTCAACGTAATATCTTAATATGACTCAATCTTTCAAGCTCATCGGTTTGGTCCTTCATCACCATTTCACTTGCAATCACTCCTTTGGTCTCCAAACTCTTCCAAACATCCTTAGAAACTCCAAGAACCTACAAAACATAGGAAACACTCCAAATGCAAACCTAGAATGCCTAAACCTAGCTCTAGATGATCCTATACTCTAAACACACCAATGACCAAATAAATGAAGCCAAAGGAAACTAAAAAGAAGTAAAACATGATCCTAACAATAGCCTAAATGCATGGAAATACAAGTATATCAATTCCCCCAAACTTAAACCTTGCTTGTCCACAAGCAAGCATAAGACTATCAAAGCAAGTTGGGAGAAAGGTTTGAAGGTGGGAGCTCATATCCAAAGACAAAACTGAGATCAACAAGTTCCAATTCGTGTCAACGTCACCAAGATGCAACCAAGTTAGGCTTACTCCAAAAATTTAGCCACGCTCATCAAGACAAAACTCTTAGCTCAATTCTCAACCTAGACAAGCATTCCTATCAACTAGCTCATTAACATTCATTAGGTTTTCAAGTGGATCTTACTCAATGCAAGGTGATCAAACTCATTTGGCAAAGGGACAAGGTTTTGAGATTAAAGTGATCTCAATCAAAAAAGGGGTTTATTCCAAAAGCATGAAGGTTCTCTCATAAAGAAGTGAATGAGCTATAGTAAAATGCTAAGAGTTAGAGGCAATTGGTGCATACTAGGTTGATTTCCATCTACCCATGCCCCAATTACTTCTTCTCCTAATCTAGCCCACCTAAATGGATACTACCCTTGACCAAGGCTATTTTTGCCCCATCCCCTTTTCTCAATCAGACACTTTCCAATCAAACTCCCCAAGGATCAATAAAGACTTTTCAAAACAGTGGCAAATCTTTTCTTTTTAACTTAGCTCAAATCTTTCTTTAGCAATGGTCTCTTTTCTTTCTTTAAGGTGAGCCTTTGGCTTCTTTTCATTTCAAAATATGAGACACTTTTCTTTTCTTTAAACACATAAGAGCTTTTCTTCTTTTAAAACACTTTGCCAACAAACATAAGATCCTAACCAATATCCCTTTTCATTCTTCCTTTTCTTTACTCCCTCTCTCTCCTTTCCCAACTCTTCCTTAAAACTTTGATCCTAGCCTATTGCAAAGCCAAAGATGTTGAGCTTGCATCTATATGGAAATTTCTCCTAGTCGCCTCATACTCAACACTTTTTACCTAGCTCATTCCAAATAGGCCTACCACTCAAGATAGTGTTTGTGGCTTGAAAGAAGGGTGGTGAAAGGTATGGAAATCTATTTGAGCAAGTAGAGAGGGGTAGAAAGGATAAGAATGCTCAAATATTTTAGGGTATCCATGAGTTTAGCACACAGAGCATGAGTAAGATAATTAGATGTCATCATTAAAGTTCTCACTTAAGTAGAGCTAGTGTCAATTCAAAGCCTATTTCAGTTTCAAATCAAGTTTCAAAGCAAGCAATCCTAGCATGGTTCGTCTTAACTTTCTAGCCTTTCTTGAATTTCAATCTTAGGACAATCAACTAGCTCAAACAACTAGCATAAAGAACAAGTCATCACTCAATCAGTCTTACAAGGACATTCAATCATTGCTCCCTATGCATGCGTCCTATATGATGCAACTAGACTTGATCCTATGATGCAAGTGCAACTACATGCTTTCTTTTTGAAAATTTTGAAAATTTTCGATTTTTTTGGTATTTTCTATGCCATAAATAAAATGCATGAGACTCAAAGTGAGGAAATCGAAAATAGGAACAAAGAAAACATGGTTAGCAACTAGCCTCTCCCCCAAACTTACTTCACACCGTCTCGGTGGGGAAGCAAGCTCGAGAGAGAGACTCAACAAAAGGAGAAAAAGAAAGAAAAGAAGCTAAAATGCAAGTATGTACAAGTTGGAGTGTTACCTGGTCCAAGAGAAGGCGTATCGGTCGAGTGAACCTGGGCAGTGAGAGCGTATCGGTCGAGTGAACCTGGGCAGTGAGAGTGTATCGGCCTGGCCAACCGATACGCCAGCCGATATGATGTCTCAGATTATTTCTGGGAGGCACGTATCGGCCTGGCCAGCCGATATCGTGGCCGATACGGCTTCAATGTTTTCCTTTCGACCACTTTGTCTAAGATGTTTCAGCCATTTCTTAACGCCAATGAGTCTATAGCTTCACCCATCAACCAAAACGTGATAAAAACTCAAAGCAAAACGTCAAAGATGACTAGAAAAGATCAATATGTACAAGGATAAACATGGGAATGTCTCCCAAGTGCGCTTTTGTTTAGAGTCGTTAAGCTCGACTTTTGCAAACCGGTTTTTAGGTGGTTGAAGAGTGTGGCCTGCCCTCGAGAGTGATGGCTAGGACCTGAGAAGTCAGCTCACTGAGATTGACTGAGTCGCCTTGGAACCTTGGACTGATCGAAGCCTTTACAACCTTTGGAGACATCTTTGTCACCATATCCACAGCCTTCTCTTTGGGAGCTTTTTCCTTATCGATGCTCAGCTTCTTCGAAGAGATGGATCCAACAAACTCAGTCCTTATGGTCATGGGAGGAGTTCCAATAGCCCTATCCACTCCCTTCTTTTTAGCACGTCCCATGTGCTCACTCAGTGATCCATAAGAAATGTGTTTAGGCCAAACTTCCTTGCCAACATTGGCAAATAGCCTTGCTGCCTCTAGCACATCATCTTCATTGGGAGAGAGGATGACACCACAAGTGTGAAGAGATGTGCTTCTTAGAGGATAGGAAGCTTTGGTATCAACATTATTCAGCACAGCATGTTTCTTTTTGAAGTCCAGACAAGCTCCAGTGGTGTTGAGGAAAGAGGTACCAAGTAAGAGAGGTAGTTGGGTACTCTTCTTCATCTTCATGACAATAAAGTCAGTTGGGATAGTGCACTCACCAATCTTCAGTGGATAGTCCTTGATCATTCCCATTGGAGTTTTTGAGTAAGAGTCTCCAAATGTAATAGAAGATGTGTACCTTTCCATGCTCTTAATCCCAAGAGATTCCACCATGTCAAGAGATATCACACTCACAGTAGAGCCATAATCACACAATGCATCAGTAATCTCCAAGTCTCCCAAAGTACAACTGATGGTAAATTTACCCGGATTACCAATCTTAGGAAGCACTTTTGGTGCTGTTTGGACAGTAGGCACAATATCTTCAGCAAAAGTATCAGTAGCACTCATCACCTTAGCTGGTGCAACATAGGAAGGCTTAACTACAGTGGCTTTCATCTCCTCGAGAGGAACAGGTGCAGCCGGAGGGAGTTCATAACCATAGAGAAGAGCTTCTATCTCATCAACCTCTCGCTCATAGTCTGATTTTTCATGATCAACAGTAGAGAAGATTGCATTGCAGTAGTCTTTTGGGTTCTTCTCCGGGTTTCCGGGCAAGGTACCGGTAGGTCTAGAAGTGGAAGCGTGCATGTTTTCAACATTGATCAAGCGAGAGGTCAAATGCTGCAACTCATTCTTTAAGTTCTTCACTTCCAATGCCCCACTAGCTTGTCCTTGGATGAGTTGTTGCATCATGCCCTTTAACTCATTACCCAAACCCAAAGAGGAAGAAGCTTGTGGCTGTTGTTGTCCAAAACCGGGTGGAGGGTATTGTTGCTTGGGGACATAGCCTTGTTGTCCCTGAGGTTGAGGCTGAGAGACAAACCCTTGTTGGTTGGTGTAGGAGACAAAAGGCTTTTGTTGTGGAGCTTGTCCTTGAGATGGAGCTTGAGGATAGACTTGGTCTTGAGGATTGGCTACATTGGGGTTGCGGTATGAGAAGTTTGGGTGGTTTCTATAGTTTTGGTTGAAGACCTTGTTGAAACCACCTTGTCCAGCAATGAAGTTAATCTCTTCTTGTGTCAAATCCTCATCATCATCATAAAGTTGTGGCTTAGAATCCTCATAGTGTCCCACAAAGCTGATATTCTTTTGGCCAATGGAGATCATCTTGTCTAACTTCTCATTCAAAGCTTTGATTTCCTTTTCATACTTCTCATCCGTGGAAGATGATCCTCTATTGGTGCGCTCATAGTCCTCATTGTAGTTACCATCACTCGTTGCAAGATTTTCAATCAGCTCCATAGCTGCATCTACTCCCTTGCCTAGGAAGTGTCCATTGCTGCAAGAATCTAGCATTGCCCTCATTCTAGGAAGCACTCCACGGTAGAGGTTACTGAGTAGTGTTTCCTTGGTGAAACCATAGTGTGGGCACTGAGTGGTGAGCTTATTGAACCTCTCCCAAGCTTCAGCGAAGCTCTCATTGTTGCGCTGCACAAACCCGGATAGCTCACTGCGAAAACGGGCAGTCCTAGTAGGTGAGAAGAACTTCTTCAGGAAAGCTTTCTTCAGGTCTCCCCAAGTAGTGATGGATCCTGGAGGGATAGTGCTTTCCCAATCCTTGGCTCTGTCTGCCAAAGAGAAGACGAAGAGACGCATTTTCTGAAACATCCCATCCCGACACTACGGCCGGAACGGCCGTTCCATTCACTAAGTAATCCGACTTGAGGTTCGTTGTCAACCTCAAGCCCATTTATTCCATACTTAGTCAAATTTGAGCTTAAGTCAATTCCATTCATTTCATTCCCATTCAATCTTAACTAAGGCAATAAAGGCAAATAGACATTTTATTAATCAAACCAAGGTACCAATACAATGTGAGTCAATCGCATTATGCTAATAAAGTATTCGGTCCTAACAATGTCTATCTAACAACACACCACTCGTCCACCGTCTTGGTCCGCTCCTAGGATCGATCATCCTCATGATCGTCCGCATGTCCTGAAACGCAAATATCACATTAAGTATGCTTCATAAGATAATTAAACCAACAACTTAGCATTTAATCATTCTATATGAACCCATGCAACAAAGAACCCTAAACCATTCTAATTCCTCTAAATCGGCTAAGTTTAGTAAACGGACCGCGTCACGACCATTCCGGATACACGGCCGTAGCCGCTGTCCATAATCGCACGCGTCAGTCCATGTACCGCGATCCGCGTCTCGGCAGTCCGTCAATCCGCATGAACGGATCCGAACATGCGCGATGCGCGTTTAGCCGCGTCCGACCATATGCCGCTATCGCGTACGGATGATCGTCTGGTACGTACGCACGTCCGTCCGTAAGGACCGTGCGGATGTCCGTGTCGACGACATCGCGTGTAGCGATTGCGCGTCAGTCCGCCCGTCGGTCCGTCTATGCGCGTGCCGAGTGCCGATAGCCGCACGATGAGCGTACGTCCGTATGGACTGATCCGCGCATCCGGCCATCGCCCGCGTGCACTGCCATAAGCCAAGTAGCGCATGGTGAACGTTCGTCCTTACGGACAACGCGTGCATCCGCCTGACGACTCACGGTCATAGCGACCCTTCGGTACGAACAGTCGCGATGGTTCACCGCGAACGGACGCGTTGGTTCCGCGGACGGTTACCAACGTTCCGGTTTCGCGGTGCATGGTCCGCGACTCGTCCGACCATCCGATAGCGGTTTACGTCATACCGCGTGTTCGCCGGTCATTTCCAGACCGTTCGCGCCGGCCAGTCCATCCTGCGGTTATGGTCCGGCTATCTATTCCCGATAAGCCGTCCGACCATCTCATGACCCGGTTGTCTTTCCAACAACCGTCCGATCATCCGCATATGGACCCAACCATCCTCAGCGCCGCGACACACGGTCCGACCATTTGAACCGCGATCATGGCCTTCGGCCGATCGCTTGAAGGATCAACCAAGCCGACTCTAAAACCGTGTTTCTTAACCCGATTCTAGTTCCAAAAGAAGGAGAAGAAGAAGGGAGTAATCCGGCCACAACTTAACCGGCCAAAGGCCACGGTTTGACCCAAGGCCGAGAGAAGATAGGGACTCGGACTAACCTTTGCGGTCGTGGTGGACTTGCCCGGATCACGGCTTGTTTCTCCCGCCATCACGCTTCCTTAAGCCGCTCCAATACACCACCAAAACCCTTGAACACACGCCGACTCTCTCTCTAGAAAACCGGCCACAAACGCCTCTTTCTCTCTCTAGGTTTCACTCGGTTTTATGGCCTTTGCCTTTAAGAAATTCTGGATTTCTTCCCCTTGTGAACTTGTGTGCGAAAATGGCCTCCAAGGCTTCTATTTATAAGCCTTAGATCGCCCCATAACCGCCCATGGCAATGGCTGCCTTTGGGATTAGCGAATGGACACAAGTCCATTGGTGGCCATTCGCTTATGGGCGCTAGGATCAGCTAGTGTCACTAGCTGATCAGCTCACTTTCACACTTCACACTTCAACCGAGCTGAGCCGAGCTACCCACACTCATTCCAGCTGATTCCCACTTGATTAAGCTCCATTCCAGCTGAGCTTAACCTAATTCCGTCCATAGAACACTTCCCTTTTGGCCTTCTCAGCCTTAAGTTCGCGTTTCTGGTCCTATGGACGCCCAATGGCCCGTAGGCCGGTTCGGGGATGTTACAAGTTCTCCCCCCCTTGAAATGGATTCGTTCCCGAATCCGCTCCAAGAAGTTCGTCCCTTGTAAACTCCTCAAACCACTCTGGGTAATCAGCCTTCATTCGGGCCTCAGTTTCCCAAGTGATCTCCTTAACTCCGTTGCAAATCCATTCCACCTTGACCATCTGAATTACCTTCTTCCTGGTGACTTTTTCCAGTCGATCCAGGATCCTTATGGGTCTAGTTTCCAAAGTGAGGTTTGCCTTAAGATCCGCGGGGATCGCTGGCAAAATGATGTCTTGATCCGAGAGGCACTTGCGCAGCTGTGAGACATGGAACACATTGTGAAATGCTTCCATCTCGTTGGGAAAGTACAACTTGTAGGCCACTTTCCCGACCCTTTCCAGAATCGTGAATGGCCCCAAGTACCTCGGGTCAAGTTTCCCTCTCTTGGAAACCCTAGCCCTTCCTCGGAAGGTAATCATCTTAAGGTAAACCTGTTGGAATTGTGTCCAGTAATCTCGGTACTGTCTCTAGAAAGTAAGAGTATGTCAATGATCAGACATAAGTCATATAATACTGGGGGTCATGATGGCTTGCTAGAGTCCGCTCATGATCTATAAGTCTTGGACTTATTGCCTTTATTATATGATCCCATATGGGTCACACGCCTAAGCTAACAGGAAAATGTGTTGGAACGGCTTAGCAGAAGTACGACAAAAGTGCCAGGCATTTGTCGTACTAAGAGAGAAAGATTAATGGGTCTGATTAAATGGGATTTAATCAGATTGGTGTTTTGGGCCCATAAGCCCAAAAGGGAAAGAGAAGGCTTTTAATAAACTAAAAGCCAAATCTCTTTCTCCCAACCCTAGCACCTGCGCCGAAAATCCTTCCTCTCTGCGCCTCCCATCAGCTCGGTCTAGCAGCCGTTTTCTGTGATCGCGTGTGTGAACCTTTGGAGGATTCATCCCTCGGTGTATCTCTCTGATCTGACCTGTTCTATTCCTTCCGCTGCAACAAACAGGTAAAAGGTGAGATCATCTAATGTTTCTATTCAAGAGAACCTAGATCTGTATGTTTAGGTTGATATGAATCTGTGAATTGAATCAGGATCAACTAAACAATTCCTACAGTGGTATCAGAGCCATTGGTTCTTAGGATTTCTTGTTTTAGATTCATGTTTAGGTTGTTTAATCTGTTTAGAAGTGTTTTGAATCAATTACTGATAAGAAAAACACTTAAGAAACTGAATTGAATCCTGAACAAACATATAAATCGCAAAACAAGCTATATGACTTGTTGTTGTGATCGGCCGATGGCTTGAATGCATGGATCGATCATGGATCGATCGCATGATCAGCCGATCGACCGTGAGCGCAACGATGGCCGATCGCTTGCGTGAGAGGATAAGCAAGCGATCATGTGGATTGATCGAACGCGTCGGTTGGACCGAGCTACGATCGTCCCATGATGGTCTCGGCATCGTCCCGGACGATCGCGTGGAGAAGAGGCCGACGATTGCATGGATCGAGCAATGGCCGATCGCATGGACCGCCTCTCGTCCCGCCTGCATCGTCCCACGATCGTCCCGCCTGACCCGAGCTCGTCCCGACCGTCCCGCGTCCCGTTCCGTTGCGATCGTCCGATGCGGCTGCCCGGGTGTAGCCGCGATCGTTTCAAAACCCTAATGGGCCGGTTCGTTTTCGGTTAGCTGGTTCGGTTTAAAACTTGATTAAAATCAATTCGTCCTGGTTTAATAAACAGATTTTAATAATTTTATTAAATCTGGTTAAACCGGGATAAGAAATCCAATGTCGAAAGAAATATTGGATTTAGTGCCTAAACCAGGAATTTCTAATTTGATTTGGTTGGACCAAATAAATTGAGAAATTCCGGTTTAGTAAATAACCGGTTGACAATTGTGGTCATCGTAGTAATTAAAATTTGGTTAGACCAATTTTAATGAACCAGACCGGTTATGTCAAATAATTGGACAATTGGGTCATGTCTTGGACATGGACCAATTCTTGGGCCTCGGGCCAAGAAGTTAAAACAATTGGGCCAATTATTTGAGTCTTTCTTCAGATCAATTTAAAATTTATTTTATAAAATATAAAGTCGATTTTAAATTATAGTTTCCGAAATTTTGAAATTAGAAAGTTTCTTAAAATAGAAGTTTCTGAATTTGCGGGTTTTGGATTTTAAGAAATTTCTAAAGTTAGAAAGTTTCCGTTTTTAGAAAGTTTCCAATTTTAGAAAGTTTCCAAAAATAGTAGGTTTCCAAAAATAGAAAGTTTCCCGAAATAGTAATCTTCTATTTTGGGAATGAAATTTAATAAACCTACGAACCTCAAATAATATCAAGCGTTGGATGTCTTGTCCAGGCTATGTCAGCTGTCGAAGCCCATTCAATTGTATTCATGGCCTTACAGTGTGAGGGTGTCTACTTTTGCGTGGATAAGACGGTTTGTGATTCATAAATGTCATTGGGAGTCCCAGACATTAATGATTACATGACTGTATAGTCTGGTTTTCTTGACTAGGCCATCGGGAGTCCCGGGCCTTGAGACATCAGAGTGGATTGGGCCTCGGGCCCAGATTCACAACCAAGAGTTATATCACGGATATAATTAGCCGATATAGGGCTTACCGATATAAGCTAAGGTTGGGTGACGGCCAGTGGCCCACTTTAATCTTAGTTATATGTGGATCTTGGAATCATTATATTCTATTGAGGGTAACTGAAGTTATTGAATATAATGCGTGATTAATCATATTAAATTTTTAATACGAGATTAGTCATTTTGAACATAATAACTAATAACCTTTTTATTTATATATTTCAGATATGACTACTACAAGCACACAAAACACATTCTCGATCCGGTCTGTTCTCGAGAAGGAGAAGCTGACTGGAACGAACTTCCTGACATGGTCAAGGAACTTGAGGCTGGTCCTCAAGCAGGAGAAGAAGGATTATGTCCTTCGTGATCCCCTCCCCGAGAGGCCTCTTGACAATGCTGCCAGGACTCTGCACAATGCTTGGGAAAAGCATTCGTCAGATGAAAATGATGTCTATTGCCTGATGTTGGTGACAATGACTCCTGAGCTGCAAAAACAGTTCGAAAGTGTATTGTCTCCCATCGAGATAATGGCAAGCCTGAAATCGCTTTTTCAGGAGCAGGCTAGGACTGAGAGGTTCCAGACAGTTAAGAACCTCTTGGACTGTAAGTTGGCTGCGAATGCGGCAGTGAGTCCTCATGTCTTGAAGATGATGGGTTATCTCGATCATCTTCAGAAACTCGACTGCCCAATCAGCCAGGAACTTGCCTGCGACATCATTCTGCAGTCTTTACCTGCAAGCTATGATCAGTTCATTCTGAACTTTAACATGCATGGCTTGAGTAAGACACTACCTGAGCTTCACGGAATGCTCAAGACTGCAGAGCCCAACTTGAGGAAAACCGCCAAGGACCCCAATGTACTTATGGTGCAGAAGGGCAAGGGGTTTAAGAAATCCTCTGCTAAGGATAAGGGAGCGGCCAATGCTGTCCAAGTCGCGGACAAGGACACGCCAAAGCCCAAGCCCAAGTCTAAGGCTGGGCCTACTGACATGTGCAGGTTCTGCAAAGAACTGGGGCATTGGAGAAGAGATTGTAAGAAATTCCAGGAAGGTCTAAAGGAATTAAAGAAGAAGACTTTCGAGACTTCTTCATCAGGTATTTTTGTTATAGAAGTTAATACAACTACTTCTGATAATACCTCATGGGTCATGGATACTGGTTGTGGGGCTCATATTTGTACTAATATGCAGGCACTCAGCAACAGTAGAAGGCTGAAGCAAGGACAAGTGGAGCTACGAGTTGGGAATGGAGCGAAAGTTTCAGCACTAGCTGTAGGCACATACTTGTTGTCTTTACCTTCGGGATTGATTTTAGAACTGAATAATTGTTATTTTGTACCTGCTATAAGCAGAAATATTATTTCAATTTCTTTGTTGGATTTGGAAGGTTATGATTTTTCAGTTAAGAATAAATTATGTTCCTTCAATCGCAACAATTTGTTCTATGGTTCTGCCCCTCTTTCGAATGGGCTTTACATACTCGATCAATCCGCGCCAATATATAACATTAATACAAAACGGTTTAAACCTAATGAAGAAAACCGAACGTTTCTATGGCATTGTCGTTTAGGGCACATCAGCGAGAAACGCATCAAGAGGCTCCATTCGAATGGACTTCTTGGCTCATTTGACTTTGAGTCATGTGAGAAATGCGAATCCTGCATGATGGGCAAAATGACACGGGCCCCCTTTAATAAACCTAACGAGAGGGCCAGTGACTTATTGGGCCTGATACACACTGATGTGTGTGGCCCAATGTCCACAAATGCAAGAGGAAACTATCAGTACTTCATTACCTTCACTGATGATTTCAGTAGGTATGGATATGTTTATTTAATGAAACATAAGTCTGAATCTTTTGAGAAGTTCAGAGAATTCCAAAAATGAAGTACAGAACCAACTTGGCAAAAGCATTAAGGCTCTTCGGTCCGACCGAGGAGGAGAATACTTAAGCCAAGAATTCAGTAATCATCTGAGAGAGTGTGGGATTGTATCCCAACTCACTCCTCCTGGAACACCTCAATGGAATGGTGTGTCTGAGAGGAGAAATCGGACCTTATTGGATATGGTTCGATCTATGATGAGTCACACAGACCTTCCAATATCCCTTTGGGGATATGCTCTGCTAACAGCAGTGTTCACTCTAAATAGAGCGCCATCAAAAGCAGTAGCAAAGATACCATATGAATTATGGACTGGAGAAGCTCCAGTGCTGTCTTATCTCAGAATTTGGGGTTGTGAAGCCTATGTCAAGAGATTAATCTCAGACAAGCTTACACCAAAGTCTGATAAATGCTACTTCATTGGTTATCCGAAGGAAACCAAGGCTTATTACTTCTATCTACGTTCCGAGAACAAGATCTTTGTTGCCCGGGATTGTAACTTTCTTGAGAGGGAGTTTCTCTCTAAGAAAGACAGTGGGAGTAAGGTACTGCTTGAAGAAATTCAAGATGAACAGGATACTGCTCAACCTAATGAGGAAGAGCAGGAGGAGGCCCTGCAAGAAATTGTAGAGCCTGAACCTGTAGTACCTGAAGTTCGAAGATCCGGGAGGATCCGTCACGAACCCGAGAGATATCAAGGATTCCTCGTGACTAACTGTCATGATCTTTTGATCATTGATGGTGATGAACCATCGAACTTCAATCAAGCCATGATGGGCCCAAATTCCTCTAAGTGGCGTAAGGCCACTGATTCCGAAATGGATTCCATGTCGGTCAACCAAGTATTTTCGTTGGTTGACTTGCCTGCTGGTGTAAAAGCCATCGAGTGCAAATGGATCTTCAAGAAGAAGATTGACGTGGATGGAAATGTCCAGATTTATAAAGCCAGGTTGGTGGCAAAAGGTTTCAGACAAGTTCACGGAGTGGATTACGATGAAACCTATTCACCAGTGGCTATGATGAAATCTATTCGGATTCTACTAGCAACTGCAGCTTTTCATGATTATGAAATTTGGCAGATGGACGTGAAAACCGCCTTCCTGAATGGTATTCTGGAAGAGGATGTGTATATGACGCAACCTGACGGTTACATAGATCCAAAGAATGCTGGGAAAGTATGCAAGCTTCATAAATCCATTTATGGATTGAAGCAAGCATCGAGGAGCTGGAATCTTCGTTTTGATGAAGCGATCAAGCAATTTGACTTCATTAGAAACGAAGAAGAACAATGCGTGTATAAGAAATCTAGTGGGAGCAAGATTGTATTTCTTATTCTGTATGTCGATGACATACTGCTTCTCGGAAACGACGTTCCAATGCTAAAGTCCGTAAAAGACTGGCTTGGAAGTTGTTTTTCCATGAAAGACATGGGTGAAGCCGCATACGTTCTTGGAATTAGGATCTATCGGGATAGACCTAAGAGGCTGATAGGCTTGTGTCAAGACTCATACATTGACAAAGTCCTACAAAGATTCAGCATGAAAGATTCCAAGAAGGGCTTCACACCAATGGTGCATGGCACAACGCTAAGCAAGAAGCAGAGCCCTACGTCGGCTGCTGAGCTTGAGCGCATGAAGAATATTCCTTATGCATCTGCAATAGGATCTGTCATGTATGCCATGATCTGTACTCGTCCTGATGTTGCTTATGCATTGAGCATGACGAGTAGATACCAGTCAAATCCAGGTGAAAACCATTGGATTGCCGTAAAGAATATCTTGAAGTATCTAAGACATACTAAGGATAAGTTCTTGGTGTACGGTGGAAGTGATGTGCTTAAAGTCAGTGGATTCACGGACGCAAGTTTTCAGACAGACACAGATGATTTCCGGTCACAGTCCGGTTATATCTTTTGTCTGAATGGCGGTGCAGTAAGTTGGAGAAGCTCCAAGCAGGACACCGTTGCTGATTCCACTACAGAAGCTGAATATATCGCCGCCTCAGAAGCAGCGAAGGAAGCTGTTTGGATACGAAAGTTCATTATGGAACTAGGTGTGATACCAAATGCGGCTGAGCCTATGGCACTGTTTTGTGACAACAATGGTGCTATAGCTCAGGCAAAGGAACCAAGATCACACCAGAAATCCAAGCATGTTCAAAGAAGATTTCACTTGATACGTGACATCGTTAATAGAAAGGAAGTCAAGATCAGCCGAGTCCCGACAGATGATAATGTCGCTGATCCGTTGACAAAGCCACTCCCAAGGCCTAAGCTCGAGTTCCTGACTGAAGCTGTAGGCATTAGAAACATTGAAATGTAATCTAAATTTGAGTGGGAGTTTTGTGAGCTTTATTTTAGTTATTTGATATGTTCTTGTAAAACATTATTTTATGTTTAATGAAATTATTATTTCAAGATTATTTTAACTGTGATGAAATAATCGTTCCAAAATGATATGAAGCATTTTATAGGTCATCGAAGTAAGTGACTTGATCTTGAGTCATCAAAGTCATTTAGCTTGATCATGAGACCCTATATTTGATAAATGTTTTATATCATCCTGTCCCTAGTCGAAGGTTGTTGAAACTGGAACACCAACAACCGTGTGAGACTGGATTGGTACGTGACTTATGACAAAGTCTCAGTGTGTCATAGATGCGCGGCATCAAAGTCAGTACATAGGTGCATGTTGGGAACATACGACCGGACAAGACCCGCTTATAAGAACTCTTCAGGATATTTATATCTGTGTCATAAGAGATTCTTACTACGACTATAGAGTATAGTCCTTAGACCTGAGTTCACATGCATGTGATTGCACATGGACTGGTGTACTTTGATCATTGTCTAACGCTATCGTTCTGCGATAGCTATAAGGACCTTGTTTGGGTACATCATGAAATGAGTAGTTTACAGTGATGGAACAAGATGGGATTTGTCCCTCCAATATAAATGGAGTGAATATCTCTAGGCCAATCGGAGATTTGAATACTGGAAAACGCATGGCCATGCTCAAACGGACTTTCCCGAGTCGTTTGGATTGTCAGTATCAAATCAGAGTCCGATGAACAAGATTAGGCTTTATAAGGATGACACTAATCTTGCCTTATGACTAATCGAGATATTGAGACAAAAGGATTATGAATACAGAGAGATTCCAGTACAAGTGGGAGATTGTTGGAATTGTGTCCAGTAATCTCGGTACTGTCTCTAGAAAGTAAGAGTATGTCAATGATCAGACATAAGTCATATAATACTGGGGGTCATGATGGCTTGCTAAAGTCCGCTCATGATCTATAAGTCTTGGACTTATTGCCTTTATTATATGATCCCATATGGGTCACACGCCTAAGCTAACAGGAAAATGTGTTGGAACGGCTTAGCAGAAGTACGACAAAAGTGCCAGGCATTTGTCGTACTAAGAGAGAAAGATTAATGGGTCTGATTAAATGGGATTTAATCAGATTGGTGTTTTGGGCCCATAAGCCCAAAAGGGAAAGAGAAGGCTTTTAATAAACTAAAAGCCAAATCTCTTTCTCCCAACCCTAGCACCTGCGCCGAAAATCCTTCCTCTCTGCGCCTCCCATCAGCTCGGTCTAGCAGCCGTTTTCTGTGATCGCGTGTGTGAACCTTTGGAGGATTCATCCCTCGGTGTATCTCTCTGATCTGACCTGTTCTATTCCTTCCGCTGCAACAAACAGGTAAAAGGTGAGATCATCTAATGTTTCTATTCAAGAGAACCTAGATCTGTATGTTTAGGTTGATATGAATCTGTGAATTGAATCAGGATCAACTAAACAATTCCTACAAAACCCGGTCCCCAACTTGGAACTCAAGGTCTTTCCTTCTCTTGTTGGCATAACTCCTTTGGCGATCTTGCGCCTCCTTCATTTTAGCCTTTAGGAATCGGATTTGCTCGGTGGTCTCGGCAATTATGTCCGGTCCAACCACACTGGACTCTCCCACTTGTGTCCAACACAACGGGGTCCTACACGGCCGGCCATACAACGCCTCATAAGGCGACATCCCGATGCTTGCTTGATAACTGTTGTTATAAGCAAACTCGGTCAAGGGCAAGTACTTCTCCCAAGAATCGCCCCAATCCAGAACACACGCCCTTAGCATGTCTTCCAGCGTTTGTATGGTCCTCTCCGACTGCCCATCCGTCTGTGGATGGTAAGCCGTACTCATGTTCACTCTTGTTCCTAGGGCTTTTTGAAAAGCTTGCCAGAAATAAGAAGTGAAGCGACCATCCCGGTCTGAGACTATACTTGCTGGAATACCGTGAAGTCTTACGACCTCGTCAACGTATCTCTCAGCAAGCTTACCCACTCCATCAGTCTTACGGATGGCCAAGAAGTGTGCAGACTTGGTCAGCCTGTCCACTACAACCCAAATCGTGTCCTTCCTCAACCGAGTCGCAGGTAGTCCTGTTACAAAGTCCATGGTGATGTGATCCCACTTCCATTCCGGAATGGGTAGACTTTGCAATAGGCCACTTGGGACTTGGTGTTCAATCTTAACCAACTGACACGTTTGACACTTGGACACCCATTCTGCTATGTCTCTCTTCATCCCGACCCAATGATAGTACCGTTTGAGGTCTTGGTACATCTTGGTCTGTCCAGGATGAATGTAGAACTTAGACTGATGAGCCATCCTTAAGATTTCTTCCTTAAGGACCTTCACGTCGGGAACACACACCCGTCCATTCACCACAATCGTTCCATTGTTGGTAAACTGGTACTCAGTGTTGTTGTTGTTCACCGACTTGATCAGCTCTTCATCATGTTCCTGAGCCAACCGTACACGAGTCAACAGATCCGCCTGGTCTGCTGCTCCAAGGCCGAGCGGCTCATTGTCCACTGACAATGCGTTCAGATGCAAGGACCTGACCAAACCGACCAAGGTCTCTGCATCTTTCTCCACGGCCACCTCGGTCCTCTTCCGACTCAAGGCGTCTGCTACCAAGTTAGCTTTTCCCGGATGGTAGGTGATGTCTAGATCGTAATCTGCCACCAACTCCATCCATCTTCTTTGCCTCAGGTTCAAGTCAGGCTGAGTGAACACATACTTCAGACTCTTATGGTCGGTGAATAGTTGCACTTTGGCTCCGTAGAGATAAGATCGCCAAATCTTTAGTGCAAATACCACAGCGGCCATTTCGAGATCATGAGTGGGGTAATTACCTTCGTGCTTCCTCAACTGCCTTGAAGCGTAAGCAATCACCTTTCCTTCCTGCATCAGAACACAACCCAGACCGATCCGGGATGCATCTGTATAGACCACGTAAGGCACGTTGTCCATGGGCAGGGTCAGGATTGGCGCCTTGGTTAGCATGACCTTCAAGTCCTGGAAACTCTTCTCAGCGGCCTCCGTCCATTCGAACTTTACGTTCTTTCCGGTTAGCTTAGTCATGGCCTTGGCCATACTTGCAAAACCCTGGACGAACCGCCTATAATAACCGGCCAAACCAAGGAAACTTCGAACCTCAGTTGCGTTCCTTGGCCGCGGCCACTCCTCAATCGACCGGATCTTCTCCGGGTCGACCGCAACTCCCTTGTCAGACACGATGTGTCCAAGGAAGCCCACGCTACTCTGCCAGAAACTACACTTGCTCAACTTGGCGTAGAGCTGGTGTGTCCTCAAGGTCTCTAGTACAATCCTTAGATGTTCACGGTGTTCTTCACGGTCCTTGGAGTAGACGAGGATGTCATCAATGAAAATGATCACAAACCTATCTAACCATTCCCGGAAAACACTGTTCATCATCTTCATGAAGGCAGCTGGTGCATTTGTTAGACCAAATGGCATGACTACAAACTCGTAGTGACCATACCGGGTTCTAAACGCGGTTTTCCTCACGTCCTCAGGCGCTATCGGGATTTGATGGTAACCCGACGCCAGATCGATCTTGGAAAACACGGTTGAACCTTTTAGTTGATCCAACAGCTCGTCTATCCGAGGCAACAGGTACTTGTTCTTCACAGTGACCCGGTTTATACCTCGGTAGTCGATGCACAGCCGGAGGCTTCCATCCTTCTTCTTGACAAAAAGAACGGGAGCGCCCCATGGAGAACTGCTTGGTCTAATGAAACCCTTGTCTAGCAGTTCTTCTAGCTGCTTCTTCAGCTCGGCCATCTCAGCCGGAGCCATTCTGTACGGAGCCTTAGACAGAGGTTTCGTCCCTGGTTCAAGTTCAATGACGAATGGATCAGACCTGTCAGGCGGTAAGCCTTCTAAGGCCTTGAACACATCATCAAAGTCCCGAACCACTGGAATCTCACCAATCTTTACTTCCGTCCCCACTTCCTTAGTGGTGATGGTGGCTAGGTATGCCTCGCATCCCCTTTCCAACATCTTCTCTGCTTGGATCGCAGAGACGACCAGACTTCCTGAAGTCGGCCTCATTCCTTGGAACGTGACCTTACCTTCTGGTCTATCAAACTTCATCCTTCCCCGGTGACAGTCAATAGTGGCTCGGTTCTGTCCCAACCAATCCATACCCAAGATCACCTCGTGATGCTTGAGCTGGACCACCACTAGGTCAGCCGGCATACTTACGCCTCCTATGGAGACTGGTATACCACTAACTAAACCTAGCACGGGCATTACTTGCCCTCCGGCCGCATTTACAATGCCTTGGCCCACGACCTGTTCCTTCTGGAACAAGCCTTTCCCTATCATCCTAGGACTAACAAAAATATGTGTAGCCCCGGAATCAAACATAGTCAGTGTTTCTACACCTCCTACCACAACGGTCCCTACACATTCCCACAATGCATATAAGCCCCGCTTTATTTCCCCAATATGCCATGCAGTAATTTGAAGAAATTAGGGTTCGAGTGACATACCAGTAATCGCATCGAAGGAGCCGGCCTCTCCCGAGTCCTTCACGAGCTCGTAGATACGGGGATTAGCAGCCGTACCCTTAGTAGGTCCCGTACGGCCCTCACGACCCCGCTCCACTTTCGGAGCTCCCGACTGTCCGTCTCGGCCACTCGGACACTCCCGGGCATAGTGTCCCGGTTGTCCACAACGGAAACATGTGCGTGGTTTCTCCGTCACTTCCTTGCTACCCTCAACCTGTGGACAGCTCGCGACCTCATGGTCCTTGCTACCACACTTCACGCAGGTCCTCCTTTTCTTCCAACAGCTTCCGGAGTGTTGCTTCCCACAGGAGGTGCATTCTGCGCGGTCAGAGGATTGGTTATCAGCCCCTTGGCACCATTTCCTCTTCAGGTCCTTCACAGGTCGGCTGGCCCCCTTGTCTTGCGACTTGGCCACCGCCTGCTTCGCCTCGACCAATTTGGCCTCGACCGTTGCGGCCCGTTCGACCAACTCCGAGACAGAATCGTAAGAACAAACCGAGCAGTGGGTCTTAAGTTCCAGACGCAAACCGCGAAGGAACCGACGGACCTGAGCTGGCTCGTCCTCTACGTCCCGTCCCACAAAGCGTCTGAGACGGTCGAACTCGGCCTCATACTCCCGAACCGTCTTGTAACCTTGGACCAAACTCAAATACATTCCTTCCATACGATCCCAAGCCTCGGCCGGGAAGTACTTCCGGTTGAATTCAGTCTCAAAGTCCTCGAACGACTTGAGAAGGCCCTTGGTGCGTCTGTCCACTGACAGCCACCAATTATGCGCATCCCCTTCCAGGAAGTGGATCGCAAAATCCTTACGGTAATCCTTTGGACAACGGGTAGAACGGAAGTTCCGGATAAGCCGTGACCTCCATTCATCAGCCTCAAGTGGGTCAGCACTGCCCTTAAAGGGCTTTGTTCCCAACTTGGTGATATGGCCCAAGACGTTGAGATAGTCCACCTTACGGTCCTTCTTATGAACCGGTGACTCTATCACTACTACGTCTGAGTCGTTAACACTCGGGGCCGAAGTCTCGGGGACTTGGACCCGCGGCTCACCCTCAGCTGACTTCTGGCCAGAAATGCTCTGGTTCAAAGTCGTAAGCTGGTCCATGACCGTCTTAAGCAACGTCCACATCTGACCGATGTTTGGGACGGCTGTAAACGGCTCACCGTCACCACCACCTGTGGCATCATCATTCTCAAGACCGGTCTCATTGTGGACCGCATGAGAAGATGACTTGCCCATCCGCTCCTCCTCATCCCTAACCTGAACGCCCAGTTCGGAAACCCTAGTCCCGTCAGGAATGTGAGGAGCCGGAGGCTCAATGCCTGTCTGGTTAACCTCAGGACCGGTTAACCCAGGCGCAACAGGAGTGGTCTGGACCTTCTGGCCTTGGCCGGTCGCAGACACCTCCTTATCCTTATCCTTAGTCCTCTTGGACTTCTTACCAACCTGAAGATTCATCAAGATACAATAAATATCAAGCAAGCAATCTTCAAGTCCTAATAATTCTAATGCATTTCTACCGCAGACCTCAACCCGGACGAGTGGTGTAGCCCTTAACCCAAAGCCTAGGAAATAACTCCGCTCTGATACCAACTTGAAACACCCCATCCCGACACTACGGCCGGAACGGCCGTTCCATTCACTAAGTAATCCAACTTGAGGTTCGTTGTCAACCTCAAGCCCATTTATTCCATACTTAGTCAAATTCGAGCTTAAGTCAATTCCATTCATTTCATTCCCATTCAATCTTAACTAAGGCAATAAAGGCAAATAGACATTTTATTAATCAAACCAAGGTACCAATACAATGTGAGTCAATCGCATTATGCTAATAAAGTATTCGGTCCTAACAATGTCTATCTAACAACACACCACTCGTCCACCGTCTTGGTCCGCTCCTAGGATCGATCATCCTCATGATCGTCCGCATGTCCTGAAACGCAAATATCACATTAAGTATGCTTCATAAGATAATTAAACCAACAACTTAGCATTTAATCATTCTATATGAACCCATGCAACAAAGAACCCTAAACCATTCTAATTCCTCTAAATCGGCTAAGTTTAGTAAACGGACCGCGTCACGACCATTCCGGATACACGGCCGTAGCCGCTGTCCATAATCGCACGCGTCAGTCCATGTACCGCGATCCGCGTCTCGGCAGTCCGTCAATCCACATGAACGGATCCGAACATGCGCGATGCGCGTTTAGCCGCGTCCGACCATATGCCGCTATCGCGTACGGATGATCGTCCGGTACGTACGCACGTCCGTCCGTAAGGACCGTGCGGATGTCCGTGTCGACGACATCGCGTGTAGCGAATGCGCATCAGTCCGCCCGTCGGTCCGTCTATGCGCGTGCCGAGTGCCGATAGCCGCACGATGAGCGTACGTCCGTATGGACTGATCCGCGCATCCGGCCATCGCCCGCGTGCACTGCCGTAAGCCAAGTAGCGCATGGTGAACGTTCGTCCTTACGGACAACGCGTGCATCCGCCTGACGACTCACGGTCATAGCGACCCTTTGGTACGAACAGTCGCGATGGTTCACCGCGAACGGACGCGTTGGTTCTGCGGACGGTTACCAACGTTCCGGTTTCGCGGTGCATGGTCCGCGACTCGTCCGACCATCCGATAGCGGTTTACGTCATACCGCGTGTTCGCCGGTCATTTCCAGACCGTTCGCGCCGGCCAGTCCATCCTGCGGTTATGGTCCGGCTATCTATTCCCGATAAGCCGTCCGACCATCTCATGACCCGGTTGTCTTTCCAACAACCGTCCGATCATCCGCATATGGACCCAACCATCCTCAGCGCCGCGACACACGGTCCGACCATTTGAACCGCGATCATGGCCTTCGGCCGATCGCTTGAAGGATCAACCAAGCCGACTCTAAAACCGTGTTTCTTAACCCGGTTCTAGTTCCAAAAGAAGGAGAAGAAGAAGGGAGTAATCCGGCCACAACTTAACCGGCCAAAGGCCACAGTTTGTCAAGGCCAAGAGAAGATAGGGACTCGGACTAACCTTTGCAGTCGTGGTGGACTTGCCCGGATCACGGCTTGTTTCTCCCGCCATCACGCTTCCTTAAGCCGCTCCAATACACCACCAAAACCCTTGAACACACGTCGACTCTCTCTCTAGAAAACCGGCCACAAACGCCTCTTTCTCTCTAGGTTTCACTCGGTTTTATGGCCTTTGCCTTTAAGAAATTCTGGATTTCTTCCCCTTGTGAACTTGTGTGCGAAAATGGCCTCCAAGGCTTCTATTTATAAGCCTTAGATCGCCCCATAACCGCCCATGGCAATGGCTGCCTTTGGGATTAGCGAATGGACACAAGTCCATTGGTGGCCATTCGCTTATGGGCGCTAGGATCAGCTAGTGTCACTAGCTGATCAGCTCACTTTCACACTTCACACTTCAACCGAGCTGAGCCGAGCTACCCACACTCATTCCAGCTGATTCCCACTTGATTAAGCTCCATTCCAGCTGAGCTTAACCTAATTCCGTCCATAGAACACTTCCCTTTTGGCCTTCTCAGCCTTAAGTTCGCGTTTCTGGTCCTATGGACGCCCAATGGCCCGTAGGCCGGTTCGGGGATGTTACATTTTCAACCCATCGTCAGTCACACCATTCAGCCTCGTGGTGGCACAAATCTTGTCAAAGGTGTCCAAGTGCTGCAACGGGTCCTCAGATGCTAGCCCATGAAATTGATTGTTCTGCACCATATTCATCACCATAGCCCGGATTTCAAAGTTGTTGTTGTTCACCGGTGGTGGAATGATCCCATGCCGGTTTGCATTTGTATCCGGTGTGTCTCCATCACCAATGGCCCTAGCTGGCCTTTGTTGCTGCTGCTGCTGTTGGTCCTCATGGTTATCCATAACTTGTTGCTCAACACTCTCAAAGTCTTGTATATCTTCAACTGTTGGTTCCAACCCAAATCTCTCAACGTTAACAGCTCGTTCTTGTGCTCGTCATTCCCTTGCTAATCTCCTCTCGTGTGCTTTGATGTCGTAAACCCTTGCAACTAAGTTTGTAGTCCCTTTGCTGCGCAAGTTCATACACCTAACATCAAAAAGAGAGAAAGTAGCAAATCAGTAACAAAAACTTGAACTAAAAAGGAATAGAAAACGAATTGATATATCCAGAATCCCAAAATGGCAACGGCGCCAAATTGATAACAAGGATTTTAGGATCCTTTTGAGGTATCAATTCCTCAAGCTTATCGTGTAGTCTTGAGGTATCGAACCTTTTTGGGATGGATAAAACCAATAAGCACACACTAAACCTCTAGAGTCAAATCACTTAATTAAGTTTTTGGTTTCTAACAATCCTAACGAGAACAATTCAAACAGAAGTAAGTAAAAGGCAAGTAAACGAATGCAAATTCAATCAATGATAAAGATAGGGCATAAGGTCAAGGTCAACGGACAGGTGATTCGGGATGATCAAGGATCCTAATTCAAACTTCAAACAAGCTAACATCCTAGCAAGGAACACAACGATACGATCAGTTTAATCTCTTAATACTAATCTCTTTACTTAATCCTAATCCAAGAACAAATTCCCATTTGTGAATTAGGATCAAGCAAGCAATCAAACAAGTTCCAAACAACTAACAATCACTCTAAACATACATTCTCATGCGCTAGAATGTGAAAGTTCTATCAAAGCTATGAACAGGAATTTCATCGAACATGTTGTGAACAAGAAATCTTAAGCATTCCAATCAACTTGATCAAGGCTAATTAGACATTAAACACACTTTGACAGATGAGATTTTAAACAATCAAGCACTAGAAATCCATTGATCACCCCTAATCAACCTAATCCTACCTAACCCATAAGCCCTATGAAGAACTACTCACTAATCATCATGTGAACAACAAGATCCATAGGGATAGTGTTGATCATTAGAGACTAGAGATTTTGAGGAAGATTAAGAAAAGAAATCACCAAAAAGTACTTAGATTAATCAAAGAAATCAATCTTGTTCTTACAAAAGAGTTTTTGCAACAAAACAAGCTTTTTAAACAATAGAAAATAGGTTTTTGGCTTAAATAGTCAATAGGGTGCGAGTCGGGTCAACCCGGAACAAACCGGGTGTTGACCCAGATCCAAGTGAAAATCTGGGGACAGTATCGGTTGGCTGGACCGATACGCCGACCGATACGAGCTCTCGGATTTTCTGTCGAAGGAGCGTATCGGTTGGCTGAACCGATATGCCAACCGATATGGATGCACAAAAATTAATCCGAGAGGTCGTATCGGTTGGCTGGCCGATATGCAACCCGATATGAAGACTGTGTTGAGATGCATCTAGTAAATCAGGAATAACTCTTTCCATATAGCTCCGAATGACTTCAAACCACCTCCATTAGAAATCTAACTCAATTTCCCATGATTTTTATTCAGAATCCCAGAGCTAAAAGTCAACATAATATCTTCATATGACTCAATATTTCAAGCTCATCGGTTTGGTCCTTCATCACCATTTCACTTGCAATCACTCCTTTGGTCTCCAAACTCTTCCAAACATCTTTAGCAACTCCAAGAACCTACAAAACATAGGAAACACTCCAAATGCAAACCTAGAATGCCTAAACCTAGCTCTAGATGATCCTATACTCTAAACACACCAATGACCAAATAAAAGAAGCCAAAGGAAACTAAAAAGAAGTAAAACATGATCCTAACAATAGCCTAAATGCATGGAAATACAAGTATATCAATTACCCGCCGTGATTTGTAGTTGAAGATGGCGTGGATTTGTTAGGTTTATTGTCTAGGTTAGGCTGAGTTGTTTCTGTGGTTCCCTGTTGGGTTCGATTTAGGACGGTTTTAGGTGTGCTTGCTAGGCGAGTCTTGCTAGTTCTGGCTTTAAGTCTGCTATGGTCGGTTCGTTTTAGAGTGGCAGCTCGTTTCAGGAGCTCTCTTGCTATCGGTTTTGGTAGCTTGACGGTTTGTCTTGGGTATAGTTGCGGTGTATGATGATTATTATGCTTCTTGTGGTGTTGTTTATTTGCATTGGGAGTGTGCTTTTCCTTGTTGTTGGTGCATCGGCATAGTTCATGTGGTTCTCTTCTTTATCTTCTGCATTGGGTCTTTCACCTCGGGCAAGGGTTCTCCGACACAACTCTAAGGGATTGAGGCTTCGGTCTTCTTAGCATCTAGTCGTTCGCTGGCGTGTGGTAAACAATTGGTCCCTCATCTTCCTTGGTTTGATCTCCAGGCGTCTTACTCGTGGCTCCTAGTGAAGGAGCAATATAATGAGTGGCGGTGGGCAATCCTCAATAATCTCGGCTTTAGATGTCACGTTCCTTTCTGCTCTCGATGTTTGGTGCACGCTACATTTTCGTTGCCTTCTCTACTTGCTTTTAACCGGGATTGTGAGGCTTTTCAGTTGGCGTTAGCTATCTCTATCTAGCGGTATTTGTTTTAAGTTTATAAATTTGTTCCTTTATTTTGTCTTGTGTTTGTTGTGTTTTCGGGGATTTTCGTGTAATCCGCCGGATTTTGGCTCTGGTATCGGCCTTTGATAACTGGCTTTCTAAATATGTATCCGAAAAACGTATCCCACCTTGGTAATGAAAAGGTAATCTATAGAAGAAAAAAATATAATAATAAAGTAGTGTTCAAATTTTATCCCCACTATTTTCAACTTGAATAATTTTTTTAAAGTATCTTATCGAATTATATAAAACATTAACAATCACACCATTTAATTATATTTGGTCTGAAATTCATAATTACATGTGCTTTGTTGTTATTCTTAAAAGGTAATTAGATTTAGACCCACGTTTTGTAAGCACAAATTTATTTTTTTTATAAATTTAAAATTTTCTTTATTTTATTATTAGTATTTTAAATCTTTAATTATGCAATCGAATTTTATTTATAATTGTTTAAATCTCGTATAAAACATGAGTTAATAATTAAAAATAAATAAAATAAATAGATTATGTGTTATTTGGAAGAAAATATATCATAAAGATAAAAATATTAAAATATATTATATTTTTAATCCGCGTTATATCGTAAGATCATAGTTTAAAATTAATTTTATATTATCAATTTTAATATTTATATTATTAAAATTAATTAATTCATCGTTTTAACTTTTTTAATGTAATATATTATAATCGAAATTAGCTAATTTATTTTTCAAAACATGTTGTAACGGTATATAATTTGCAAATTTAATAAACAATTCAGTAAACTATTGCATTAACAATTTATAATTTAACGCATCATATACTTAAATAATATAAATATTGAATAATTTTAATATTTTATTAGATAAAAACATATCAATTAAAATTAGTTAATATATATATATATATATATATATATATATATATATATATAACTTGTTCAAAGTTTTCTTAGAAAATTTATAATCGGAATTGGCTAATTTATTTTTCAATACGTTCTTGTAATAGTTTAAATATTTGTCAATTTGATAGAAAACACTGTTAAAAAAGTGCAAGCGTAAAAATAACAATCATAATATAACATATTATATAATCGACCAATATAAAACA
Source organism: Orychophragmus violaceus (assembly GCA_030180135.1). Taxonomy (NCBI): domain Eukaryota; kingdom Viridiplantae; phylum Streptophyta; class Magnoliopsida; order Brassicales; family Brassicaceae; genus Orychophragmus; species Orychophragmus violaceus. The sequence goes on along the minus strand of CM058237.1, from coordinate 102,575,705 downwards.
TTAACTAATTTAGTTTTTATTAAAGTAAAAATATATCAATCTAATTTCTAGTATTCTGTTTTTTATAAGTATTTTGTAAATTAAACTTTAATGATTTCGTAATTATATGTTTTAACCAGCGTTGTATCATAAGATTATGGTTTAAAATTATTTTTTACTATTTATAATATTGGAATTAGTTAATTCATTTTTAAATATTTTTCAGCAAAATTCGATTTTAACATATTATAATCAAATTTAGATAATCTATTTCTCCAAGGGTGTCGTAATGGCAGATATAATTTGCAAATTTGATAGAACAACCCGTTAAAAACTGCATTCAAACATAAATCACAATGTGACACATCAAATATTTGAATAATATAAATCTTGAATAATTTCAATATTTTATTAAATTTAAAATATATCAAATGAAATTAGTTAATATATATCTCAAACTCGTGCAAGTTCTTTTTTAGAAAATTTATAATCGAATTGGCAAATTTATTTTTAACGTCTTTTGTAATGATTTAAATATTTTATAATTTGATGGAACAATCCGCTAAAAAGTGCAATCGTAGAAACATCTTCGTAATATGACTTATCATATATTTAAATAATATAAATTATTGGCTAATTCTAATATTTTATCGAAGAAAAAATATATCAATATAATTTTTAGATTTTTAAGTTTTTTAAAAATATTTATAAATAAAATTTTAATTTATTTTAATTTATTTTTATAATGTTCCCTTTAAAAATTAATTATATTAAAATACATGAATTTGTGTTTATGTTGGTATAAATATATATAAAAATGTTTATTATAGATCAAATTGTAATGATTTTTTTAGTAAATTTTAATAATAAATATGAATTTAATTTTTTTAAAGAGATTAATAAATTAAAAAATTAGAGAATATTAGGTTGATGTATAAATTATTTTATTTTATTTATCAATTGATTTAATAATTTGTATTTTAATTAATTAGAAAAGTGAGATCCATTATATTTAGGTTGTTTGACTACATATTTAATATTTTCTTATTTGAAAACATAGATACTAGAGAAAAATGGTGAAATTGCACTAAGTGTATCTTTTACTATTTTTGTGCAGATTAATATCTTTTATGTTTCATAGAAATTTGGTATCTTTTACCAACTTATTATGTGGCGGTTGGTCGAAAATGCCACTCCTTTCTTTTTACTCTTTATTTTCTTTATTTCTTACACATTGTCTTTCTTACTTAATATATTATTTTATCTTTTAGTTTTTTTTTATTGTGGATAGAACGATGGAGGTGAGGTTTTCGGCCATATAAACCGTTAAAACGGAGATATAATCGGTCGATGTAACAAAATCTTAAAAAAAAATCAGACTTAACACATAAGTTTCGAGTGGACAGTCTAAACTATGTGTCCACAGTATCAACTATTCATGGACATTGTCACGTTCATATCACATGCTAGTCGCTCCCAATGGATAACATGTGACCACGTGAAAATGTTACTTTTGGGTGGATAGTGAAGCTCGTCGTAATATGTATCCACAGATTTACGATCATGTGAGTTCTTGCCACCTTCTGTTTATTAGAAGCATCTAACATGTGATATGATCGTGGTAGTGTCAATAAATAGTCGACAATGTCTAGATGAATTCTTAAAATTATGTTTACTAGGTATCATCTCACGATCTTGTGAACTCTTGGCTACCCTCTATCCATGAATTAGCGTCTAGTATGTGTAGTATCCACGAATAGTCGATATTGTCCCCTATATCTCTTTAAAATTTGTTTACCAGAGCTCAAGTGGACAATAGCGACTATTCGTGTACACTACCACGATTATATATGACACTAAATCTCTTGTGCATGTGTTTTTTTGTACATATATTCTTAATAAAGTGGATGTTTGGCCACATGCTATCCATCGTAAGCATTTAGTATGTGATATTTATTATGTTGTTATAAATCACTAATTATATTGGTACAAATATTTGAGTTTTGCAAAAGAAGCTAACTCATTAAAAACTGTTTTACTGTTCATTCGTGGTACATTATCTATCCACATCTTGATTTATGTCAACATGGATAAGATAGTTTTTTTAACAGCAAAAACTATTAAAAAATACAAGATTGAAAGCAAAAATTAAAATATACAAATCTGCTATTATAAAGATATAGTAGGTGCAAAAAGGTTAGTTTCTAATATTTTTTTTTTAATAATATAGATGAAAGCCCACATATCGACTATATGCTAGAAGGATCAACTAATGCATACATTCTTTTAGGCCTGAACAAAATACTTGAATCCGGATATCCGAGCCTAAACCCGAAATAAATACTTGACACATGTACCCTAGCCGAAATAAGTATTTTACATTATTGAGTATTTAGTTAGAATACATGTGGGTATGGGTATGGGTATGCAGTGGCGGCGCTAGAAATATTTTCTACAAGGATCATATTTATTTCAATTAATAATTAAATTAAAAATATATGTTGAATTAATTTCTATTTTTATACATTTTTAGTGTTTATAAAATTTATTTTTAAAAAATCATAATGTTAACTATTCATAACATATATATAATTTAGTTTTCACATATACATTTTATCTTTTCAAAGGATTTAATATATTTCTAAATATGTTGATGAAATATGCTATATAAATATATATCAATTGTCATATATATATTATATATATTAACATTTGATTTATTTTATTAAAATATATAGCCTAATGAGTAATGAGTAAATTGGTTGGTTATTAAAGGTTCAACTTGTAATGTTTGTTTTTAGAGAATAATCAACTACCATCTTAAAAATGAGTTGTTGAATAATTGAAAGTTTTGGAAAGGGAAAAATGTTAAAAAAAGAACGAACTTTTCCGAAAACGTTAAAAAAAGCTCGAACAAAGTTGTGGTACAATAAAAGCTCAAACTTTTGTTGACTTTTTCAAAAATTCGAAAGTTTGTGTTGACTAAACTATTTTGGACCCGCCGTTAAATCAACATTAACGGTGTTAACATTCGGTTTGAATTTTCTGTTAACCAGACATAGTTTTGAAATTTTTGAAAAATCAGAAAGTTTGCAAGTGCTAGGTTTGAACTCTTGACCTCTTAGACAATATCAAGCTCTTTTACCACTATGCCACATAAACTATTTGGACAATGTCAAACATATAAATATATATACTATAAGGTCGGACCTAAAAATATGTTTATAAATCTAGAAACCGTTTTTTATATATTAAAATATTTTTAAAATGCTGTTATATTAAAACTGTATTAAAAAGGAAAAAATTTGATTGATAATTTTATTTCCAGTTTTTTTTTAAAAAAAATATTTTATTCAAAAGTGTATGAATTTTGAAATGTTTTATTTATAACCATACTAATTTAAATTTCTTATAATTCTATAAAAATGAAACAAAAAAAAATTTGTCGTCATATAAATATGTATACTATATCGTTTTTAAAACATACGATATTTTTTACTCGAAATTATTAGAAAACATACGGTTTAAAATACCGTTTATATAAACATTTTTCAATGACGACAAAAAACCTTATAATTTTTTTTTTCATTTTTTAGAACTATAAGAAATTTAAATTAATATGTTATTAATAAAACATTTCAAAATTCATATTGTTTTGAATAAAATATTTTTTAAAAACTGAAAATAAAATTATCAATCTATTTTTTTTTTCTAATACAGTTTTAGTATAACAGCTTTTTTAAAGTATTTTAATATATAAAAACGGTTTCTAGATTTATAAATATATTTTTAGGTCCGACGTTATAGTATACATATTTATATGTTTGATATTGTCCCAATAGTTTATGTGGCATAGTGGTAAAAGAGCTTGTTATTGTCTAAGAGGTCATTGCTTCAAACCTAGCATTTGCAATCTTTTTAGTTTTTAAAAAATTTCAAAACTACGACATTTTGGGTTAACAGAAAAGTCAAACGGAATGTTAACACCGTTAATGTTGATTTAACGGCGGGTCCAAAATAGTTTAGTCAACACAAACTTTCGAATTTCTGAAAAAGTCAACAAAAGTTCGAGTTTTTATTGTACCACAACTTTGTTCGAGATTTTTTTAGTGTTTTCGGAAAAGTTCGTTCTTTTTTTGACATTTTTCCCGTTTTGGAAACAACAAAAGTACAAAAAGGAAAAAACAAATGAATAAAACTTAAATGAAAAATTAATGGGTGCAAAGAAAGGAATAAATCTCGTGTCATAGGGGTCAATAAATGAAAAACTAACAATAGACCACAACAATTGCACTGTTTATAGGCTTCAAAAAAAAAAAATTATACATTCATGGGGGTCAGGTGACCCCCCTCACCCTAATGTGCCTCCGCCACTATGGGTATGGATATTATCCGAGACCTGAACGGGTATCCGAGGATTCAAATCAAAAACACAAATCCACCACTAAGAAGGTTTATCCTTAAAATTATTAATCAATAGGATTAGTCATCATTCGTGTCCACAGAAGCTTTACAATTGAAAAACTTGAAATATGAGATTATTCTTTGGATTTAATAAGGCTTGTATTACTATATGTTTTATATACAGTCAATTGTTTAAATGTTTAATTAATACGTTTTTATACATAAATGCCATATAATAGCAAATATAACCTCATGTATAATGTTAGTGAAGACTCTGATGGAATAGCATATTATTTACTTAATTTGATTCAGTTAAAAAAATTCCGAGTATTTTAGATAAAAATATTCATACAAATCGAAAATATCCGAAACCGAACCGAACCCAAAATGTATCTGTTTATTTTGAATATTTTTTTAAAGTATAATAATTTAGAATCTAAACCGACCCGAATCCGAAAAAATCCGATCCGATCCGAACCGAAACTTAGTCGGAACTTGTATAGGTATAAAATTTCCTTACCTTAATGTAACAATGTTATCCATGAATACTTCTTAAACACATCCATTGCTGCCTTGCTGGATTGATTACTGTAATGTCGAAAGTTCAAAATGATCTGAAAATAGAAAATTAAACTTTTTATTCTTATCCCTTACCTGTTAAATTGGGTGTGTATCTGAACAATCTTAGCAATATTTTCAATCTCCATAACCGTAGGTGTTGTAAAGGAAAAAATATTTAATTATATATTTTTAACTTCATGTGCGCATCGAGGAAAAGTAAGCACTACGACTAAAGTATGGTTTCCCACTATTTTCATAATCAAATGCCAAAAAGCGCGTGTGAGAGACGCGTGGAAATGTCCAAAGGAGTGTGAGGTTGACAAAAGACAATGGAGATTATTCAAAGCCTTTGACAAACTATAAAGTCAACTAAAAACAAGAAACCAGAAACCATTTCTGGTTTTAGTCTCCAAACGCTATATGACAAAGAGAGGATAAGAGCATCGAGATACCCTCTCCAAGCACATACTTTTCTTTCTTTATAAATTTGTTAAAAAAAGCCAAAGAGAATTATTCTTTCTATAAAATTTAATACACATATTAAATACGCATTATATATCAAACATATACACGGATTGTGATTCCCACAGTACTAATCGTTTCAAAGTGTGTTCATACTTATTTGCTTTATAAACAAGAGGTTACTATGTTTAATCCATTTTCATTCTAACCATAAAGCAAACATATATTTTAATCAACTGTATAAAAAACCCCAAAATTGAAAAGAGATGTCTTCACAAAAATGGAATTTGTGTGTTTAGAGGATTCCCAAACTATGCAAGGATCCAAAGATGTTTACTAGTTGTACAATTGTCTCATCTCATGTTCACACGATGTTATATTGCTTATTTACAGTATATGGTACTAATTTCATGTTTATTAGTAGCAATTGATTTAGTATGTTTACCAAGTGGCCACCTCCCGTACTACACATAATTTTAATTGTTTGGTTAATCTATTACTCCCTCCGTTTCACAAAGATGCATGTTTTAGAAAAAAAATTTGTTTCACAAAGATATAATTTTTAGCTTTTCTATGCACACTTTATTAATTAATGATGATATTTTGAAAATTTTAAGAAGATTAATTAAATTTATTAAATTACTATTGGTTTAGAGATATTGGAAACTGTAGAGTAACAAAAATTGATGCATTTATGATTAAGTATTAATTGTTTTCTTAATATATGTGAAAACTCTAAAAATTGTATCTTTGTGAAACGGAGGGAGTATATTTTTTTATAATCCCGACAATATAATTTCAGCTCACCTAGAAATGATATGTTTTTTTTTCCAAGTAATTTCATATAAGATATATATATATATATTTTGTCAACCATATAAGTGAGATATATATATATATATATACAATGTATTATAATTTAATAAAATTTCACCTCCATTTTTTAACCCTTTTAATTTTCCTCCTCTCACTTTATTTATAAACATCTCTCTCTCCCTACTCTTCAAAAGTCAGCGCTCTCTTTTGTCTCCTCTGCTTTTCTCTTCTCTCCACAGAGATTCTCAGAAGCTTTCGTGTCTCCTGAGAAACCAAATCAATGGCCGACGATTGGGATCTCCACGCCGTAGTCAGAGGTTGCTCAGCTGTTAGCTCATCGGCAACCACAGTCTTCTCAAGCGGCGTTTCATCTCAAACGAACCCTATATTCACCTTCGAACGACAGAATAATGCCGCCTTCTTCGGAGAGATTCGAGATCTCTACACGCCGTTCACTCAAGAATCAAAGGTCTCCTCGTTTTCTTGTCTGAATTATCCAGAAGAACCCAAACAGAAACAAAACCAGAAACGGCCTCTTTCTCTCTCTGCTTCTTCTAGTAGCGTCACTAGCAAACCCACAGGCTCCAGATCTAAAAAAAGGTTCGATTTTTTTTCCACCACAGTTTGGTTTCAACAATAACCCAGAAAGCTAAAAACTTTTGTAGAACCAATCAAGAAATTTTGTGTTTTTGTTGGACCCATACAAATAATTGTTCGAATTCTAACAAGCTTATGTGTGTTTTGTTGCTTGTTTCAGAAAGATGCAGCATAAGAAAGTGTGCCATGTAGCAGCAGAGGCTTTAAACTCCGATGTCTGGGCATGGCGAAAGTACGGACAAAAACCCATCAAAGGTTCACCATATCCAAGGTACTATTTATAAAAAAGATTAAATATTTTACCCAAAATTCATTTACTGTTCTTTAAAGACTTATAAATGTGTGTATTCTTTCAAGACAAAAGAAAAACTTGTCTGATTCTGTTTGATTTTAGTTCGTTTCTAATTGATTTTCGTTAAAAACAGAGGATATTACAGATGTAGTACATCAAAAGGATGCTTAGCCCGTAAACAAGTGGAGCGAAATAGATCTGACTCGAATATGTTCATCGTCACTTACACGGCGGAGCACAATCACCCAGCTCCAACCCATCGAAATTCTCTCGCCGGAAGCACCCGTCAAAAATCATCTGATCAGACGACGACTGAATCTCCGATGTCCACGATTGCTACTCATTCATCGTCTACGGTGACGTCAGCTGACGAATTTGTCTTGCCTGCGGAGGATTTGCTCTCTCTGTCGGATACGGTGGTGAGCGATGATTTCTTCGAGGGGTTGGAGGAATTCGCCGCAGGAGATAGCTTTTCCGGGAACTCGGCTCCGGCGAGTTTTGATATGTCATGGGTAGTAAACAGTGCCGCCACAATCAGCGGCGGAATATGATTCGCTGGAGATTAGACTACCGCTTAGAATACTCTTTTATTTAGGAAAGATATAGGATTAAGGAATTATTCTCGGATATTATGTAAAAATAGGAAAAAAATGTCTTTGTTGCTTTTTCTTCCTATTGTTTCTAAACATCTTAGAAAAAATTAATTGTATATTCTTTAAGCTCCAATATTCGTAAATCGTAACCGGTTTAATCATTTTGTTGAGACGAAGACGATTAGGTAAAACTCTTGTCATAAAAAAAAAGTTTTTTAAGGTCTGCAAATTGCATTTATCAAAGCAAAGAGTTCAAGTAACCTAGCTCTTCTAGAAAATAGAAGGTGAGTCAAATATAGAAAACATCAAAATCCTAAAGAAAGATTATTAGATGTCTCTCGTTGAAGACAATTATGTAGCCAAGCCAGATCACCTATCGCCAAGTATGATTAGAATCGACCCTCTTTCAGTACCGTAGGATATTTAACTCATTAGATTACTATCCATATAATATATTTAATGGTTATTTATTTGTGTTTGTAGAATTTAACGAAGAGAGAAAAGAGGACACACGATATACAAGTTTCTAAGGCCAACGTGACCAAGGTATGTTTTGAAGAGCTTAAACCACCTCTCAAAACTTTCACTAAGGAGAAAACAAGAATACAAGATGGATAGCTATAGCTGAGAGTTTATAGAGAATATACATGGCAAAAACAGACACGAAGATAGGAGATGACCTCACTCTAAACCCCATTCTCTCTTTAGCTATTTCTTTATGTGTATCACACTTTTCTTGTTACGATCTCTCTTCTCCTTTAACGTCCTTCTTTTTCCTGTGAAGGTACAACTCAGCAACGTACTATGTGCTCTGTTACAATCCTCGTAACAAACCTTAACGAGAAGATTCTCTTGCACTATGGCGTTATCCGTAAAATGACTTCAAGCTCCTCGTTTTACTATGAAAGCCTTTACTCAGGTTTATAGTCAGTGTGAGATCGGAGATTCACACCAAGGATTTGTAATCCTGGATGGACTTTTGGATATAAAGATGATATAGATTTCCTATGAATCAAAGACTTTATTGAGTTTTAACGTCGAGATAGAACAAACACAGTCGAAAAGAGAGTACAAAGTATGAAAATCGAGTTATCTAGTCTAAGTGTTCTTGATTAGGGTTGAAATGTCTTGAATGAATCTCCACTTCTTCTTTAAATAGTTCTTTGCTTTAATCTTCTTGTTCCGATCTTTCGGCCTCGCCATGATAACGATCTCTGAGATTCGCGGAGATCGACCTAACTGGAAAAGACCAGGCCATTCTTTCTCTACATCATCTTCTATCGAGCTCAAGCTTGACTACTTCTCGCTTCGTTAATTGGGCCTTGGTTAAAACACGGTCGGATGGGCCCAGGATCTATGATAGCCGAGCTCATCTCTTTGATTGTGGATTGGACTCGTAATTATGGGCCTTTGTTTCGTTTGTTAGTGGGCTGGATTTTCTAGACGGAAATCCAGCACCAACAATAGCCCCCCAGCTCATTAATTCGACGAGTCGAGGTTAATGGGCGGCAGAAGTTCTTGGGAAGACGCGCGCGTGTTTCGGTTTTCGAAAAACCTAATGATCATTCTAGTTTTGTCCGCATATCTTGTTTTGAATGAACGGATGGGATCGAACGCGTGGGTCAAACTGACCTGCTTACAGCGCGTCGATGATTGCAACAAATATTCGCTAGAGGATCTCATCGTCTATCGTCGATCTGGTCGATCATTAACGGTTGAGATCTCCAGATTCATACAGATCTTGTCGACCTCGATCTACGCGGATGTGACTTAATCATCAGCCGCTTGTTCGTGTCCGTCAATTTTAAATCGACGGTCGAGATCTCAAGAAGTTAAAGGATCTTAACTGTTTCGATCTCCTCGTAATGATTGTGAGATCCGAAATTCACACTAAGAATTTGTATTCGTGGATTTGGACTTTAGGATATAGAAATGGTATAGTTTCCTATGAATCAAAGACTTTATTGAGATTGATCGTCGAGATATAACAAACACAATCGAAAAGAGAGTACAAAGTATGATGCTCGAGCTATCTAGTCGAAGTGTTCTAAGTTAGGGTTGGAATATCTTGAATGAGTCGCCACTTCTTCTTTAAATAGTCTCGACTCTGATCTCTCTGTTCCAATATTTCGGCCTCTCCTTCGTAACGATCCCCGTGATCCTCGCAGATCAGTTGGACTGGAAAAGACCGAGTCGCTCTATCCCCACGTCGTCTCCTGCCGAGCTCGAGCTCGATCGCCTCTTACTTCGGCATCACTTGGGCCTCGTCAAAGCGTCATTCGTTTGGGCCCAACGATCGAATCGGCTCGTCTCTTCGTCTTTGATCCTGGAACGGGCTCATAGATACAGGCCTTTGTCTTGTTTGTTAATGGACCGGATTTCCTAGAGGGAAATCTGATATATCATGGTTTTTACCGGTTTTATGCCATGATATAATTGTGTTTTAGTGTTCTTTTGTGTTCTTTTAGAGTCTTTTACAGGTATAATCAGGTTTGGAGCAGAATTGGAGATATTGGAGCATTTTGGGGATTTTTGGAGTGTTTGGCCGAGAGATTGAGCTCACTGTCCGATTTTGAGATCATGCATCGATCGACACACCTTTGGTGTCGATCGACACACTAGCGAGTTGGGCCGATTCGGCGGTTTAATGAAGATTCAAGATTTTCCACTTTGACCCAGAAATTTCCAGTATTTACAAAGAAGCCCCAACCGAGATTAAGCCTATATAATTAGATTTTGGTGTTTATTTTAGATACGCTTTCATAATTAAGAGCAGAGAGTTTTTAGAGCTATTGGGGCTGATCTGATCCTGTACTTCACTTTATTTTGGAGAAGATTTCGAACCCCTTTATTTATTTAATCTCTTTTATGATTTCTATTAATTCATTGATCATGCTTTCATATTCTATGTCTGAGTAGATTCATAGTTAGGTTTAGGGTTTCTCATTAAGGATTTCATGACTTGCTAGACTTGTTTAATTCAGTTAAGGATTCACATGAATAGAATGTTCTTCGATCTAAATTGTGCTTAATGCTAGTTCTAACCTGATCAATTAGAATCTAGATTTTAGGTTGCTAAATACGACACGAGAGTGTGGTTTTGAATCTGAACTATTTAGGTTGAGCAATTAAATTATTCGCAAAGAGATTTGGTTTAGTTTAATTGTGAACATATCGAACTTGAAATTAATGCTGGTTTAATCTGTTAGTAATTGCAAAGAGATTTGGATTACTGCACTTAGACTTAGAGAATTCTCGCAAAGAGATTTGGTTAATTCTATATCCGTGATTTGAGTTCTAGAACTGTGCCTAATTAGATCCTGACTGATTGATTTGTCTGCTTGTCTGATTTCCTGAGAACGCCCTAGACTTAGCGCCTTTAATTAACTGCTTTCACCACCAACAATCTGCTACTTGTTTACTTTCTTGCTTTGCTATTTAGTTTACTACAAATTACCTTCTGCTTAGTTTAAATCTCTACAGTTCTAATCTATCGAGACCAGAGTCTCTGTGGATTCGATACCCTATATACTACAATCACTTAACTGTGCACTTGCAGTAGAATAGGATTAAAACTAGACCCTATCAAGTTTTTGGCGCCGTTGCCGGGGACTCTTAGAGTCTTCGATAGGATCGAACTTAGGGTTTTTACTAGGATTTTTTATTTTTGTTTCGTTTTATTTTGTTTTTATTTTAAGTTACTAAATTTTTCTCTGTTTTCTCTCTGTCGCAGGTACCGATTTCGCTTTGCGTCGATCGTTGCACCCTTGTGTCGATCGTCACTAGGCGATTCTGAGATTGTATCGATCGTTGCACTGATAGCATCGATCGTTGCTTGACGATTACATACAGTTTATGCAGACGCGTGAAACTCGAAGTAATCATAACCTGAACCTCGTTAATCTCGGACTTGAAGAACTTGGACGTCTAGAGAGGACTAACAGAAGAGAAAGAAGAGCAAGGATGGTGGTACAGAAGTTAATCATTATGCCTGATGCTCAAGGTACCCTGAGGGACCGAGATAACAATCCGTACAATGCTGCTGGGCAACAGATTGATGCTGAAGGGAATGTAATCCCTGATCCTCCTGAGCAACCGCAACAGGAGCAGAACCAAGGTCAAAGACCGGCCCAAAACAGACAGATGGTTGTCCATGAGAGGACTTTAGCTGACTACAACAGACCGGATGAGTTTCATGCAAACCGGTCAACTCTTGTGATGCCTGGTTTTGAGAGGAATGATTTTGAGATCAAAACCATCTACTACTCACTGATGAGACAGAATGCCTTCCATGGTCATCCCACGGAGCAGCCTATGGATCACATTGATCAGTTTGAGGACCTAATCAATGGCATGAAGTATGATGGAGTCTGCCCGGATTATCTGTTCCTTAAGCTCTTTCCATACAGTCTCGTTGGAGACGCTGCTGCATGGCTGAAGCAACTGCCACCTGGGCAGTTTGATACTTGGGCAGCCCTGAAGAGTGAGTTCCTGCGTCACTTCTATGATGATGCGCGTTCCGATCAGTCCAGACAGGACATTCTGACATTTACCCAAGGTCCTACTGAGCCTCTTAAGACTGCTTGGATGAGATTCAGCAAGTACCAGCGTGACTGCCCGCACCATGGATTCACTGAGGTCACATTGCTAGGTATCTTCTTCAGAGGCATAGATCTGCCGTATCAGTCTGCGCTGGATAACTCCAGTAATGCAAACTTCAACACCAGGACTCCTGCACAAGCTAAGCAGTTGATTGAGAACTTAGTAAGCAACAACAGTTGCAAGACTATGGATGAGAGGAGGAAGAAATCTGGTGGAAGTGTAGAGAATTCAGAGATGGCTGAATTTAGATCTAAGCTGGACACAATTTGCAATCTCCTGGCTGGTAAGAAGGCTGTCCACTTTGCCCAAGATGTTGAGGTAATTCAGACTGAGGAGGACACTCAGGAAGAAGATGTGAATTACATTGGAGGATCTGGTTTCCAAGGTAACAGATTTGGTAATCAGCAGGGAAACAGATTCTTCAATGGAGAACAGAAGAGTGCCTTCACAGGCAATCAGAACTCAGCTGGTTTTGGACAGACTAGTGGTTTTCAGAAGCCTTTTGGACAAGGTACTCAGAGAACCTATGGATCTTCGTCTTATCAGACTCCTCCTGCAGCCACTGCTCATGAGAGTAAGATGGAGACAATGATGGAACAGCTGCTGGAGAGTCAAACCAAGATTTATGTGGACTGCAATAAGAAGTTGGATGCTGTCTATGAGGATCTCAATGGAAAGTTTGAGTCTCTGAACACTCATATGAAGCAGTTGGATACTCAGGTGAATCAGATTTCCAGTTCTATGAAAGGAAAAGGAGTAGCAGACACCCATATTAAGGCCTGGTCTGTGTACATTGATGATGGATCTCACCTAGGTGAAGGATTTGAGTTAAGCACAACTGAGTTGGTAGAAGAAGTTGAATTTTCAGATTTTGGAGAAAATCTCTCGGGTGAAAACTGTGAAAACAGTGTTGCATTGATCGACACACACCTAGTGTCGGTCGATGCAGGTCGTGAACAGACAGAATCGCCGGTTGTTGATAGCATTGATGCAGATTTGGAGCTTGATCGCTTGTTCCCTGGAGTGTCTGAGATTACTCAGGAGGAGATTTATGCACAATTCACTAGACTATATCCCTCAGTATCTGAAGTGATTAAGAAGGAGATTGAAGAGCTTAAGAAGCTAGAGGAGATTGGTGAAGAGTTGGAAGAAATTCCATCATCTGATGATCCACCTTATCACCCATGTGTGCAGAGGTATTTGAACAAGATGTTGCCTTTAGATGAAGAGCTGAAAGATTGGGTGATTGTAGTCCCTCAACAGATAAGTGATGTGCTGTTAACCAAGGTTCCCAAGAAGCTTTCTGATCCTGGGATTTTTGTACTAAGTTGTTCTATCTTTGAGGATAGTTTTAGGCGCTCTCTTTGTGATTTGGGAGCTGCTGGAAGTCTTATGCCATATTCTGTGGCAGAGAAGCTGGGTATGCTGGATTTTTATCCTACTAGGACCTCTCTTGTCCTAGCTGATCAGTCTATACGAGTTCCAGAAGGACTCCTTGAGGACATTCCGGTGAGAGTTGGAAACTATTTAGTTCCGACAGACTTCCTAGTGGTGAAGTATGACAGTGATCCTGATGATGCGTTGATACTTGGGAGACCATTCTTGGCTACAGCGGGAGCAGTGATAGATGTCAGACACAGTCTGATAGACCTCCACCTGGGAGATGAGCCGCTGCATTTTGAGATGGACAAGCCGCGCAAGCCACTGATAGATGGGCAGACCTTCACCATTATGGATGGAGATGATGAGCAGTCAAGTCACACTACGGTTTTGGATCCTGGAGAGCAGTTTACTCCTTTTCTTGGACAGGATCATTCTGATACAGCTTATTCTCCACCATGGATGAGGAGGCTTGCACAGAGGCAATCAAAGTCTCTGTCAGGATCTCCAGCAAACTGATCTTGTTCGTCCGGTCAAGCTAATGACCTTAAACAAGCGCTGAGTGGGAGGCAACCCACTGTTAGGTTTAGCTGTTTTTCTTTCTTATTTTTGGTGTTTTTCTTAGGATTTCACGTTTTTGTTTGTTTTTGCTAAGTTTCAGATACAGAACTCGAGTCTGGAGATGTGTGATGATCGATGCACTTGTGCACCGGTCGTTGCAAGGAGATTACGACGAGGAGATAGATCGCATTGTGACGATCGTTGCGGTCCTGTGCAACGGTCGTTGCAATTGGTTCAATTACAAAATCAAGGTACGCGCGCTAAACCGGAATCGATATGGTTCAACCAGCATCGATCGTTGCTCACTAGCAACGGTCGTTGCACCCACGACCGAGGTAAGTTGCCTTAAACCCTTCTCTCCTCTTTTCTTCTCCATTTCTCGCCGTCCGTACGAACCAAAAACCTCAAAACTCTCATTTCTTCATCATTTTCTTCGAATTCAAGTGATATTCTCTCGATTTTACACTGTCAATTCATCCTTATAGCCCATATATCACGAATCCAAGGTAATGTGCCTCTATTTTATGATTTTCGGATTCAATTTTAGGGTTTTAAAAATTGAGAATTTTGGATTGAAATTGATGAATGCATGCTTGAATGGACTAAATATGGGATGGTTGGTGATGATTTTAGGCTGATTAGTGCAAATGTGGAACGAATTTAGAACGATTTATGGATTTTGATTGCGGCTGAAATGAAAATGTTCGATAATGCGAAATCGCCTTGCAACGATCGATGCCTTAGGTGCAACGGTCGATGCTTCGCGATTTCACAGAGAGATTGCCGAGACTAATTGTTTTAATTTCTTGTTGAATACAGATGGCATCTCGCAGACAACCCCGCAAGTGCCGAGCAACAGCAGCAACAGCCACACGACAGTACATTCCACCACCAGGGTGGTTTCATAGAGAATCTCAGCCACCTGAGCCTTATGTGAGAGTTGGTCCAGCAGTAGCACTGCCTTGGCCCCGAGCAGACACGACAGATATCCCGACAGCCAGACAGTGGCCGCAGAACATTGCTGAGTTCCTTAAGACCGCTGATTTTACAGAGAGGCCACTGCTTAACTAGTGGGATGAATATGACACGCTGCTATACAATGGTTGGTGTGGGATGATTATCAAACCAACCAAGTTTGCAGACTACTCTACCTGTAAGAGTCTGGGGATCGATGAGCAGGTACTTGCGGTGTGTAAAGACATTGGTCTAGGGACAATGCCTATGCGTCCTTATGATTTATATCCAGAGCTGGTCAGACAGTTGCTAGCCACTTGCAGAGTGGTTTACCTGGATCCAGATAGCAGGAGCGCTACAGGAGGTATCTTTACCTTCATGAGTTGGGGAGTCAGGTATCGGATTCCTTTACTAGATATCTGCAGGATCTACGGTTTCAGCACTGAGCCGAGGCGCATCGGCATGCCACTTGAGTGGGATCCAGAGAAGGCTCGATCATTTTGGGAGTGTATTGGCAGTGGTCGATACAACTCGAGGACTACACCGGTGAAGCAGGTGAGGCATCCTGTGCTGAGATATGTCTTGCGTATCTTGTGTTGGAGCTTGATATGCAAGTATGAGGCCAACAAGATGCGCAAGTATGAGATGGAGATGTTGTTTATCGGGCTGCGAGATCAGTTTGAGGGTTCTGGCGTGAGAGATCCTACTAAGGGTCTCAACTTGGGAGCTGTTTTCACTCAGCATTTATGTGACCTGCAGTTGAAGCCATTTGATGGTGTAGACACTGAGACAGTGGGGAGCCTGCTTACTCCCATCTTTATGCACTGAGGGATTCCTCTAGAGGGCACAGAGTGTGACACAGCCAAGGAGTTCCTTGATTTCAGCCACTTGCAGAGCTCTACCTGGCTCAAGGAGGGGCGCATTTGGGTTTACCACGATCCAATCTCTGGGAAGTGTGGATTGGAGCTTCCTGCTCCTGGATTGACACAGATTGATACACTGGAGGCCCTAAGATTCCAGCCTCCTGAGACCGCGCAGCGTGGAGTCCCTTCTATGGCTCATCCGCTGGGAGAGCCTTCCACACGAGCTTCATCTTCCTCTGCTCCTGCGCCTGCTGCTGCCCCTACTGACGATATTGGACCCTTTCCCGAGCCTGCGATGCCTTATGGAGATATGTCTAAGGCGGAGTGGAGAGAGCGTTCAGATGGTATTCTACGGGTTGTCTGGAACTTCATGCGTACCTGTACTTGCAGGAGACAGCCACATGTCCATCAGCTCGTCCCTGCTACTCGACGTCGACATCGTTCTCCTGAGGACTCTGGTGGTACTGATCCATATGCTGGGATAGATGATGATAGCGAGTGAGCGTAGCCTCCATCTCTAGACATTCGGTTCTGTATTTTGCTATCTTTTTCTTTTCTTTCGCACTTTTTCCTTTGATTTTTAGTATGCTACTATGTTTGGATGGTTGTGCTTGATTATATACATTTGTTGCCTTGATTTTACTCTGTTTTTAGTATTTTCAGCTTGCAGGGACGAAAATTTGGTTTTACCAACGGACTAACCTACTAACTTGCTGACTGATCCGATATACGCAGTGCGTCGATCGACACACTATTGTGTCGATCGTCACAACACGATCGAAATCGCATTGCAGCGATCGTTGCAGTCCTGAGCAAAGATCGATCATACACGAAAAATCGCCTAGCAACGGTCGATGCACCTAGTGTAACGATCGATGCCTGAGCGACAGAGGTAAAACCCGACAGAACTTAACCATTCCTTTAACAAATTTTTCTTTCATTTTTGCCAATCCTTCGCTTGACACTACTGGGGAAAGTGTGTCTTAAGTGTGGGGGAGGTTCTACTAAATTCTTTGTTTTGTTTTATTAGAGTCAGTTAAATTTTTCAAAATTTGTTTTATTGAGTCAAAACTTTTAAGTAGGAAACAATGATTTTTTGAGAAGATTAGCAGCACTTGCAGGAACTTAAGTAACCACTGGGATGAAACTGCAGATTATCTCTGACTATTAGAAAACCCAGACACGGATCAACCTACTAAGGACACCCACATCGCTTCAGGTATCAGAGGATCCTTTTACTGACTTCACCTTAATACTGACTTAGATTTCTCACCTAAGGGCTTGGTATACTTTGTGTCGGATTCCCTTGTTAGTTCTGACACAGCCTGTAAACCTGTCCTATTTAGTTTCCTTCTCCCCTTCCATAAAAAAAAAAATAATAATAAACTGAGGATGAGTTAGTAACTCCGAAGTGGTCATGGGAATGGTAGCTACAACTTTCATATCCTGTGCATCCATAGAATGTGTCCAAAGTACACCCCTTAACGGGAAGAGCACTGATAAAAAGAATAAAATGATACCCAAAGGGGAAAAATCAGAATGCTAAGGAAGGGAAAAGAGAAGAAAGGGACTAGAGAAAGATAGTATGGTGGTCTAGAGCTGATAAGGTAAGAGTCCATGTGCCTTTGATCGATACTCCTTAGATGAGACCACACTTAAATACTTGCAGAAGTCAGTAGGGTGAATTTGAATGCGTGAATGTGATTGTGGAGTTTACTTAGGACAGTTGCTAAGTGTGGGGGAAGTATATGTTGGTCTTGATGTCTGCAGGTTGATTCTTTCATGTGGTTTACTAAGGGGAATCTGAGTGTTGCTGCTTCTAAGATGAAAAGAGTTTCTGAAGAGTTTTCAAACCTCTTCACTACATTCTAGTTCTCTGTTTTGCTTGAGGGCAAGCAAAGTCTAAGTGTGGGGGAGTTAATATATCATGGTTTTTACCGGTTTTATTCCATGATATAATTGTGTTTTAGTGTTCTTTTGTGTTCTTTTAGAGTCTTTTACAGGTATAATCAGGGTTGGAGCAGAATTGGAGATATTGGAGCATTTTGGGGATTTTTGGAGTGTTTGGCCGAGAGATTGAGCTCAATGTCCGATTTTGAGATCATGCATCGATCGACATACCTTTGGTGTCGATCGACACACTAGTGAGTTGGGCCGATTCGGCGGTTTAATGAAGATTCAATATTTTGCACTTTGGCTCAGAAGTTTCCAGTATTTACAAAGAAGCCCCAGCCGAGATTAGGCCTATATAATTAGGATTTTGGTGTTTATTTTAGATACGCTTTCATAATTAAGAGCAGAGAGTTTTTAGAGCTATTGGGGCTGATCTAATCCTGTACTTCACTTTATTTTGGAGAAGATTTCAAACCCCTTTATTTATTTAATCTCTTTTATGATTTCTACTAATTCATTGATCATGCTTTCATATTCTATGTCTGAGTAGATTCATAGTTAGGTTTAGGGTTTCTCATTAAGGATTTCATGACTTGCTAGACTTGTTTAATTCAGTTAAGGATTCACATGAATAGAATGTTCTTCGATCTAAATTGTGCTTAATGCTAGTTCTAACCTGATCAATTAGAATCTAGATTTTAGGTTGCTAAATACGACACGAGAGTGTGGTTTAGAATCTGAACTATTTAGGTTGAGCAATTAAATTATTCGCAAAGAGAATTGGTTTAGTTTAATTGTGAACATATCGAACTTGAAATTAATGCTGGTTTAATCTGTTAGTAATTGCAAAGAGATTTGGATTACTGCACTTAGACTAAGAGAATTCTCGAAAAGATATTTGGTTAATTCTATATCCGTGATTTGAGTTCTAGAACTGTGCCTAATTAGATCCTGAGTGATTGATTTGTCTGCTTGTCTGATTTCCTGAGAACGCCCTAGACTTAGCGCCTTTAATTAACTGCTTTCACCACCAACAATCTGCTACTTGTTTACTTTCTTGCTTTGCTATTTAGTTTACTACAAATTGCCTTCTTCTTAGTTTAAATATCTACAGTTCTAATCTATCGAGACCAAAGTCTCTGTGGATTCGATACCCTATATAATACAATCACTTAAGTGTGCACTTGCAGTAGAATAGGATTAAAACTAGACCCTATCAAAATCCAGTACCAACAATAGCCCCCAGCCCATTGATTTTGAGAAGTCGAGGTTAATGGGCGGTGGACGTTTTCGGGAAGACGCGCGCGTGTCTCGGGCGGCGAAAAATCTAATGATTACTCTCGCCCCATCCGTAGATCTTGTTGCGATCCAATGGTCAAGGATGGGCGCGTGGGAAGAACTGATCTGCTTTTTAGCGCGTCAGCAGTCTTGGCGTGTATCTGTTTGAGAACGTCATCTCTAGCCGTGGATCTGGTCGATCGCCAACGGCTACGATTCGAAGGTTGCGAAGAGTCTTTTCAGGCTCGTTCTTTTGATGACGTGACCTAATTACTGCGCACTCGCAGCCGTTGATCTCAAATCAACGGTTCAAGCAAAGGGAGAGCGAGGAGTCCAAACCGTCTCGATTTTCTCAGTAATTAATACGAGTTTGGGAGTCGTACGGACGATATCGCGCACCATTCCCGCTATAGATAATCATATATATCGTCGAAGGCAGCCTTCTGCCTTCTTACTTTTATTCGGTTTCCTTCTTGCTTAAGGTTTTTCTCCATATTTCCTCTGTCGTCAGAAGAGTTCTATCCCGGAGATTTTCTGTTTACTTCGGTATATCCTTCCTTATGGCCTTGAGAGACCCTGCGGGAGCGAGTACGAGTGCGGAAGCGCGAGCTGCTCAAGATCGAGCCGACCTAGAGAGAGTCCTCGTGGGGAGGGACTTCGACATAAAGGTCGCGTCCCATGAGGCGAAAAAGAATATGAGCGGGGAGTATTTGGAAATCCTTAAAGAGGTCAAGGAGAAAAGCGAAAAGCGAAAACTTGAAACCAACGCTGAGATTCGCCTCCAAGAAACCCTGGCCAATATCGAACTCATCGAGGAGTTTGCTTCCGGCGAGCTTGACCTGACTCGGGAAGTGCTGGGGTTGGCCGACCAAAAGAGGGCGGCCATGGAAGAGATGAACGCCGCAACGGTCTCTGATTTTAGTGTTGGCAAGTTAAACTTGCCGACCGTGTCGAGCGACTCGGTTATTTTGGCGCATGCTCCTCCGCCGGCTGCTTCCCGCCCTGATCAGTACGGATCGCATCTTCCGACTGGGGTTGCATCTACCGGTGATCAGGCGGAGGGTGGAGACGAGGCTTCCTCGCGCTCGCGGCAATTTTGATTGTTCTGTCGTTGCCCGAAGGGGCTTTTGACTTTTTTTTTTGAACATTTATTTGCCCGAGGGGGCTTTGTTTTATTTTAATGTTGGAACTCGAGGACATTGTGTCCTCTTTTCAATGAATCTTTTTTTTGAGTCTTTCATGCCTTAGCATAAACTTTACTGTTTTAGCGCCTTAGCGCGAAGTCGTTCGTACTCGAGTTCGAGTTCTTCCGTAATGTGCAGTACGAGTTTGTTGTTTAATGGGAATGATAAATCGGGGTGGACTTACAATGATTCGTTGTGCGCGGAGGTCTTTCCGTGTGATCGGTTTCCTTGACTTCGACATTTCCGCTTAAAGGGAGAGGTGGCCCTCTAATTCTTCCGAGCTGTAAAAGGTTGGGAGAATTTTAGGTTTACGGAAGATTGTTTCGGACCGCTTTGTTTCGAAGAGATAATTTCATATCGCTTGATTTTGGGAGAGGCCATTTCAGGTCGCTCGGAGGGGATAATTTCATATCGCTTGATTTCTTGAAGAGATAATTTTGTATCACTTGATTTTTGAAGAGGCCATTTCAGGTCGCTCGCAAGGGATAATTTCATATCGCTTGTTTACAGAGGGATAATTTCATATCACTTTAGCTTTTGAAGAAATAATTTCATATCTCTTTTTGAGGATGTTATGGTGAGGTATTTCGCAATGACTCTAACTTTTTCGACAGAAAGAGGCATTGGATTTAGAGACTTATTTTGATTTCACAAAGATAAGCTAGTATGACTTCGTCAGAAGTTGTTGAGCTCGGTAAGAGCTTTGTGTTTGGGGGGTGGCTGCGCTCGAAGTCGAGCTGCCTATGTACCCTTTTAAGGGGATCAAGCCACTTCGTAGTTCGATTATGTTGTCGTACTCCTAGTGGAAGTACTTTTTGAGGTTGATGATGTTCCAAGGTCGTAGTTCAGGTTTCTGGGTTTCCACCGACTTGAGTCGGTAGACCCCGTCCTTTACAACGTCGGTGACCTGGTAAGGACCTTCCCACTTTGCTCCTAACTTCCCAGCGTGTTCTTCCTTTTTATGGTCGAACACTTTCCGTAAGACGAGCTCTCCTACTTGAAACCTTCGAGTTTTGATCTTGGAATCGTAGTAACGAGCTGCGGCTTGTTGGTAGCTCTGGATTCGAGCTAGTGCGAGGTTCCTCTTTTCGTCGACGAGATCGAGCACGTCAGTTATCATCTTGTTATTGAGTTCCTCTTGTCGTGGGCATTCTTATTTGCGGATGCTTGACACAAGGATTTCGGCTGGTACTACCGCCTCGATCCCGTAGGCCAGCGAGAAGGGAGTCTCGCCGGTGGATTTGCGGGGGGTAGTCCGGTAGGCCCAGAGTACGGCTGGGAGCTCGTCGCTCCAGCTCGTTTTGCACTCATTGAGTCTTTTCTTAAGGCTATTCATGATTGCCTTGTTAGCCACTTTCGCCAGCCCATTCCCTTGGGGATAGCGTCGCGTTGAGTAAGTCAGCTTTATGTTCCACGTTCTGCAGAACTCCTTGAAGGCGTTTGATATGAACTGGGAACCGTTATCAGTGACGATCTCGTGGGGTAGTCCGTGCCTGCAAACGATGTTTCGCCAGGCGAACTCCTTAACGTGAACGTCTTTTACCTTTTGGTATGACTCGGCTTCAATCCATTTGGTGAAGTAGTCTGTCATTACCAATATGTGTGTGGCTATGAGATAGAGGAGAGTTTCTCCGATGCTTGGTGGATAATCGGGGCGTGCTTTTGGCACTTGTCGCATTTGTTGGAGAAGGACTCGCATTCGGTGGCCATTGTTGGCCAGAAATAGCCTTGCCTTTTGATTCGTACGGCCAGGGCTCGTCCTCCGGAATGGCTTCCGCAGGATCCGTCGTGGGCCTGCGTGATCACGGCTAGGGCTTGCCTTTTGTTGAGGCATTTGAGGTAAGGTCCGGAGAGACTCCTTTTAAAGAGCTCTCCTTGTGTGACGCAGTACCTTGCACTTTGTATTTTGAGTTTCCGTGCCTCCCATTTATCGTCCGGAACTTCGCCATTTGTAATGTATCGAATGATCGGAGTTCTCCAATCTTCGTCATTGTCGTGCTCGGGTCCTTGACTGGTGGATGCGGCTTGGATTGGTCCGTCGGGGACGTTCGCGACGTACACAACATTCCTCGGGTCAGGATCATCATCATTTTCGATGATGTCTCGACTGGTGTTTCCGAGACATTTTTTGTGTTCGACATCGTCCTTTATGGCAGGCTCGTCCTCTTTCAAGGACAGAGCCTTTAGGGCTATTTCGATGCTTGGTTTTTCGATCCCCTCGACCGGTATGATCCTTTTAAGGTTAGGATCTGATGTCGATGCTAATGCGGCTAGGGCATCGGCTGCGGTGTTTCCCCCCCGCGGGGTCCGTGTTAGATCAAAGAATTCGATCTGTTCGGTGAGCGTATGGACTACCTGTAGGTATGCTTCCATGCGCTCGTCCTTGGCCTCTAAGTCGCCGTGATATTGGCTCGTGACCAATTGGGAGTCGCTGAACGCGTCTACTTCTCGGGCTCCTATTGCTATTTCTAGTCTGAGCCCGGCTATTAACACTTCATATTCTGCTTCATTATTTGATGCGGCGAAGCCCAGTCTGAAAGATTGTTCCAATACTTCGCCGGTGGGGGAGACCAGTTTTACTCCGACTCCAGATCCTTGCCTTGAGGAAGCTCCGTCAACGTAGAGTTTCCATTTTTTGGCGGAGGTCGGGTCAAGTTCGACGGTTGGTGGGAGCTCGATTATAAAATCTGCAAGTACTTGCGCTTTTAGGCACGTCCGAACTTTATATTCTATGTCATACTCGCTAAGTTCGATAGCCCATTTGACCAGCCGACCGGACTGGCTTGGACTGTGAAGGATGGTTCTCAGTGGCTGAGAGGTCATTACTATGATCGAGTGCGATTGAAAGTATGGTCGGAGTTTCCGAGCCGATGTTAATAGTGCTAGGGCGAGTTTTTCCATGGCGGGGTATCTGGTTTCAGCGTCGATTAAGGTCTTACTGATGTAATACACCGGCCGTTGTTCGTTCTGTTCTTCGCGAACCAGGACTCCACTTACCGCTGCCGTCGAGACAGCTAGGTAGAGGTAGAGGGGTTCCCCTTCTACTGGTTTCGCCAGTATGGGTGGTTCGCTTAGGTAAGCTTTGAGCTGAGTGAACGCTTCTTCGCACTTTTCGTTCCAGAGGAACTTTTTGTTCGCTTTGAGCAAGTGATAGAAGGGCAGACATTTATCAGTCGACCTCGAGATGAAACGGTTCAGGGCAGCTATTTTGCCAGTCAGGCGCTGGACTTCTCGCGTTGTTCTGGGAGATTTCATCTCTATGAATGTTGCGATCTGTTTGGTGTTCGCTTCAATCCCTCTTTCGGTTACTAGGTAACCTAGGAATTCTCCTGAGGGGACCCCAAAGGTACACTTTGCTGGGTTGAGTTTCATCCCGTATTTATTGAGAATGACAAAGCATTCTTTCAGTTGTGGGATGTGATCCTCGTACCTGGAAGATTTGACCAGCATATCGTCGATGTAGACTTCCATAGTTTTGCCTAGAAGTCCTGAAAACATCTTGTTGACGAGACGTTGGTAAGTCGCTCCTGCGTTTTAGTCCGAAGGGCATGACTTTGTAGCAGTACGTGCCTCGATCAGTTATGAACGAAGTCTTTTCTTGGTCCTCGGGGTTCATTAATATTTGATTGTACCCCGAGAAAGCGTCCATGAAGGATAGCAGCTGGTGTCCGGCGGTGGCTTCGACCAGCCGGTCGATGTGTGGGAGTGGGAATCTGTCCTTCGGACATGCTTTGTTGAGATCCGTGAAATCTACACAGACTCTCCACTTCCCGTTCTTCTTCTTAACCACTACCAGTCGGGGTATTTGACCTCTCTGATCGATCCGATTTTTAATAATCGGTCGACCTCATCATTGACGGCTTGGGCTCGTTACGGACCTAGTTTTCGACGTTTCTGTCTTACCGGTTTGTAGGTTGGGTCGACATTCAGCTCGTGGCTGGTAACGTCGATGTTGATCCCTCTCTTGTCTGCTGAGGACCAGGCAAAGGAGTCGACGTTTTGTTTGAGGAAAGAGACCAGTTCGTTTTTGACTGGCTCTGATAGGTCGATTCCAATGCCAACGAGTCTTTCGGGATGAGCATCGTCTATGCAAAGTTGGGTCGTGAGGTCCTTTGGAGGTCCTATTTGACTCGGGTCGTTCGACCTTTTGGTCTGCATGGTGGCGAGCTCGTCCTCTTTCTGTAATTGCTACGCAGGGGATTTTTCAATCTGTTTGTATCCATTCATGTAGCAATGGCGGGAAATCTTTTGACTTCCGTACACGGTTTTTACTCCTTTAGGAGTTGGGAATTTTACGCATGGATGGTAGGTCGACGGTACCGCTTTCATGTCGTATATCCATGGTCGACCTGAAATAGCGTTATAGGGAGCTGACCGATCCACTATGACGAACTCTGTCATTCTTCGGACTCCTCCAGCTATCACCGGGGCGAAGACAGAGCCCATCAAGTACGTTGTTTCGCCAGCGAACCCTACTAGTGGTGTCTTTTCTTCCACGACCTCGGAGTCGTTGAAGTCCATCTTTTTGAACACATCGTAAAAGAGGACATCTACCGAACTTCCTGTGTCGATCATTATCCTTGAGAGTTCGACATCTCCCACTACTAGACAAACGAGGAGAGCATCGTCGTGTGATTTATCGAGATTGCTTGTCTCGCTCTCGTGGAAAGTGATCTCGTGGTCTGGACCTATCATTGGGATTTTCCCCCCTTTGTCAGTTTTGACTCTTCTTTGAAGATCTTTGATTGAATTGACCGAGTCTCGGCAAAGCTTGGAGCCACCGAAGATGAAGTCGATTCGTTTAGGGGGTATAGCCCGTACACCCCCCCCCCCCCCCCCCGCAGAGACGAGGGAGATTGATTCGTGAGCGTAAACTCTTAAAGGGAGCCGGAGGTGGGGATAACGCCGAACCTTTCGGGGTGCCGCTCAGGCTGAGCTCGCCGAGAATAAACTCAACTTGCTTCCGCGACCCCTGAGGAAGTGTTTCGGGAGATTTCGGCTCCTTTGTCCGTTCTCGTTTATTTTGAGAAGGCCTCTTGGTGTTCGACTCTTTGGTCTGTTTACTTTCCTTTTCGTCGGACGAAGTTTCCTCCTCGACTTCTGAGTCTCGTTTGCTTTCGGACTCTCGCTTTTGAGCCTCGGCTTTAGCTCGAGTATAGCAGTCTTCGGTCGAGTGTCCTCTTTTGTTGTGAAATTCACAGAATTTTTCCTTGTCGAACTCGAAATTCTTCGAGCTCTTCGGGCTCTCGACCGCATTGACGTTCCCTGATTTGCGGGAATCCTTTTTTGAGTTCGAGTTCTGCGAGCTCGAACGGTTCTTTTCTTTTCAGTGCTTTTCTCTGAGGGTCGTGGTTTCGTCCTCGAGGCGAGCGAAGGCCGATGCGCGATGTAGGGCGTCATCGAGTGTTTGAGGTTCGCGGACTGTTATTTCCTCGAGGAATCAGGTTGAATACCGTAGTCCACGTTGCAGTGCTTCTATAGCTACTTCGTCTCGTGGGTTTGCGATTTTGGATTTTATTTCCTTAAATCGGTCGATGTACGAGCGAAGCGATTCGTCGGGTTTTTGGGAGACGCCAAACAGAGCTGCCTCGGTAGTCTTTTCCTCGATAAAGACGGAGTATTGTTTGAGGAAAGCCGTCATGAACTGGGTGAAATTGTCGATGGACCTTTCTTCCAGTCCGGCAAACCATTCTAGGGCGGAGCCCGATAGGTTTTCGGCGAAGAACCTGCAGAAAGCCGGCTCTCTCTCCTCGTCGGTAAGGTATACCCTTGCCATCGCTAGTCGGAATGCCCTGATATGGGCTTTGGGGTCCGACTTCCCAGAGAATTTCGGAAATTTAGTTTTCTTCATTTCTCGGATTCTTGCGAAGGCGATCCGGTCTGTGAACGGCGTTTGTCGCGTTTCTTCGATCACTCGATCGATGCCGGGCGCCGCGCTTGTCGCCATGTGAACTTTGGAGCTCAGACTGACGAACTGAGCCTTGGCTCGTTAAATATAATGTCTAAGCATGTCGTGGTCATCGCCCGTCGTAGGCGCGAACTGGGCTCGTGCCTGATTGGACTCAAGTCCGGGGAAAGCGGGGTCGAGGAGATCGATTGCTGGAAACGATCCCGTCTGGTCGACCTGCGGCGTTTGGAACTGTACCGTATTTGACCCGTTAACGGGTCCTGAGCTCGAGGCGAAAGCAGAGCCTCCTAGTTGCCTCGGCCGGATATTCGAACTACTCGGGAAAGGTGGTGGCCCGGGTAATGGTCGACTTCCCAATCCGGTTGGATCTGTGATCGTTGAATTTGAACCGAATGGGGTTGGAGTCGCGATGGGCGTCATTATAGGGCGAAAGCCACTATTCGACGTACTGGCGAAATTCGCCGACGTTCCCGGTAGAGTTACCACCTGGGAGAAGTCCAAGCGTGTACACGGAGGGGGACTTATAGGGGTTCGTGGATCGTGTGTTGATCTACCCCCTGGTTTTGGCTAGCGAGCTCTTCAAGACGGGCGTTAATACGCCTTTCCTGTTCATCGAGCTGCGCGGCCAGAGAACGGTTTGCGATCTCTTGGGCCCTTGCGCTTGCCTCATTATTTCTCGTCCGATCTACCAATAGGCTTAACATCGAAAGGATTTCAGCAAGATCGTTTGGCCCTTGTCTCTGTGGAGCAGAAGGCAATGGCGAATTGGGTCTGGTTGTTCCAGATCCGCCTCCTGGGGTGGGAATCGAATTGTTTCTCATCCACACCCAGTTTCTGCTCGGATCGTTAGTTCCTGACAAAACCTTTGTCGGAGTCTGACTCGTCGCGATTATTTGGGCGACTGAGCCGGCCGGTGCCGAGGTCGCGGAGACTGAGGCAGAGCTCGTCAACACGCCATCAGTCTGACCCATGATTCTTACCCCGGTGGTGTTCTGAGGAACGTTGTCGACCGTTTGAGGGTGGTCAACCGGTGGTGTGGCGCTGGGAGAGCCAGATTGGTCGGGATTCATCTCGATCTATCGGATCTAAGATCTGATTCTTAAGACAGGAAAAACTATAGATAGTCCCCACAGTCGGCGCCAAATGTGAGATCCGGGATTCACAATAAGAATTTGTATTCGTGGATTTGGACTTTAGGATATAGAAATGGTATAGTTTCCTATGAATCAAAGACTTTATTGAGATTGATCGTCGAGATAGAACAAACACAATCGAAAAGAGAGTACAAAGTATGATGCTCGAGCTATCTAGTCGAAGTGTTCTAAGTTAGGGTTGGAATATCTTGAATGAGTCGCCACTTCTTCTTTAAATAGTCTCGACTCTGATCTCTCTGTTCTGATATTTCGGCCTCTCCTTCGTAACGATCCCCTTGATCCTCGCGGATCAGTTGGACTGGAAAAGACCGAGTCGCTCTATCCCCACGTCGTCTCCTGCCGAGCTCGAGCTCGATCGCCTCTTACTTCGGCATCACTTGGGCCTCGTCAAAGCGTCATTCGTTTGGGCCCAACGATCGAATCGGCTCGTCTCTTCGTCTTTGATCCTGGAACGGGCTCATAGATACGGGCCTTTGTCTTGTTTGTTAATGGGCCGGATTTCCAAGAGGGAAATCCAGTACCAACAATGATTACGAATTTGAAATCGAACGGTTGAGATCACGGGATACGAAGGATCCCGTAGATATCGAGAGAGGAGAAGCGAGAGATGGCTTTAAAGGGAAGTTACCTTGCACGATTCCCACTACTGCTCATAGTACAAATCGGCAAGGTAACTTCTTCTCCTTTACTTTAGTTTTTTGCTTTCTCGCTCTAGGTTTTTTGTTTCAAAGCTTTCGCTTTCTAGAATTCCTTCTCCCTTCCTCTTTTTCCGACTCCGATACATTGACTGCCATGACTCAAAGAAATACAGCCAGAGCGAGTACGAGTGCGTCAGCAGGATCGTTTGGTCCGCACTTGCCGTCATCTCTGACTCCGAATCACATACAGCGGTTGCGGACGAAGTGCCGGATCCCGCCGGAGGTGGAGATAGTGATTCCGTCACCGGCGGTGTCACCAGAGACCGTAGTAGAGGGCTACTGCTGCGCCTCTTACACGTATTTAGACAAATGTGGGTTATTCTTCCCGATTCCTCGCATCATATCGTGGGTTCTGGCCCAGCTTCAGCTGGCCTTTCATCAGATGACCCCGAACTTTATCCGATATGTCATCGGGCTCGGGGTTAGAGCGGTCGAGGAGGGCATCGACTTCGGGGCTGAGGAGTTGATGAGGGTTAGTTCAGTGAAGATTCTCGAGGAGATTCCGGCGAGGGATGTATGGAAGGACCGATACATCTTCTTCCGGATAAACCATCATTCGGTCGAAGACTTCGACTATTCGGTTATTCCGGCCAGATGGGCAGCCGGCATTGGTTAGCCCTTAAGATTCATCGGCTTTTCCGACTGTCTTGAAATTTTATATTGACACGGAGCCATTTACTAACATTTTTTGTTTTGCTTTGTTGAAGCTCCTGAATCGTTAGCTTTAAACCCGATCACATCGAGTTTGATAGCTCATCTCCGGAGAGGAGATATCTTTTGGTCCAGCTTCACGGACCAGCGAATTCGAGCTACATTAGGTCCCGCAGCCCGACGACCTCCTCCGAACCAACCTCGACTCCCGCAAGGCGAGTCTCGACCTCCTCGTCAGCCCACTTCATCCCGAGCAGTTCAAGCTCCGCTTCGTATTGCCGAGCGGACTGGAGAAAGTAAGCATTTCGGTTGTTCGACTCGTATTGAGGTTTATTTACTACATGCCCCCTTTTTTGTACATATCGAACTGAACACATTTTGTTTCGTATGCAGCCCGACCTGCTTCGGATGACAGTTCTACCGCCAGCACTCCTCCCCACGAAAAGATGTCGCGAAGGGCGAGCAGCCTCCGGAACGGGAAGGATCCCGTAGACTTGGAGAAGGAAATGAAGGCTGGCGACTTGAGCAACACCCTTCTTTTCGCAATGGGCGAAGCTCCTCCTCCTCCCTCGATCCCCCTCCTCACCCCGTCCAGATCTCTCTACCTCCGGTTTCAGGATCCAGGGATGCGAATATGGAGATGGAGAACCCGCCTCCCCCTTTGATCGGGCAAGAGATAGCTCCGGTCCCGTCCAGGGAGCTCGCTTTACGCGAATCCCACTCAAACGGCTCGAGGGGGTCGAATGGCCGAAGTCGGGGTGGCTCTCTTCCTCCCGCGGCAAAGCGTCAAAGGACCGACGCGGAAGTGAGCTCGAGGAGACCGAGCCAGAACATCGAGGTGAGGTCTGCCTCCTCCGGGTCCTCTGGGTCATTTAACTGGCGCTTTAGGCACCAGAAGGAATGTCCGATTGCGGACGACCCGAAAGGCATGGCCTACCTGCTAAGGCACTTTAAGCCTGTGGGAATTCAGCTCCCGGCTGTCGGGGATATGGCCCTCAGTGATTCTTACACCGAGATGATGTCGGCCATCGGGAAGGTAATGGTTACATTCCTTTGCTTTCTTGGTTCGTTTCATGTTTCGTTTTTCCCTTAGCATTCATTTATTTTTTATGTAGGCCTTGGAGGCTACAAACAGGTTCGCGGCTAAGTATGAGCACGAGCTGCGTGAAATATCGCAGACAAGCGAGCTCGAGTCCGTCGAGAAGACGGTGAGTGATCTGAACACGCAGCTGCAAGAAGCCTTGGCTCGTGAAAAGGAGCTGAAGAAGAAGCTTGCCCACTTCGACGGAATGGAGGCTCGGCTGATGACTCTCGAGAACCAGGAGGAGGACCTAACCCAAAAGTTGAACGTGGCCATTAATCGGACTTTGGCCGCTGAGGAAGCGAGCCGAGCTGCTGAGGAGGCAAGTCGAGCTGCGGATACGCGGGCTGCGCAGTGCCAGGCTGACTTAGAAAAGGCCTCGCTAGTCGAGAGCTCGACATCAAGGTAGCGGCTCACGAGGCGAAGAAAGGGCTGAATGGTCAATACCTCGAGATTCTTAAGGGAATTAAGGCGAAGGAGAGCCAGAGGAAGGTTGCTGTGAGTGCCGAGATAAGGCTTCAAGAGGCCTTGGCCAATATCGCGCTCATTGCCGAGTTTGCTTCTGGCGAGCTGGATCTGACCAAGGAGGTGCTGGACTTGGCTGAGAAGAAGCGATTGGCCATGGAGGAGATGAACGCCGCAGCGGTGTCGGACTTTGATATACCATGGATTTTAGGGATTTTAACCATGGTATATGTGTTATTTATCGAGTCTTTTACTATGCTTTAGAGTCTTTTCAGGTGTTTATTAGGTACAAGCACATTTGGAGCATATTTGGTGATTTTGGCACTTTCTGGAGCTAATTGGAGTATTTGGCCGAGAGATAGAGTTCACTGTTGATATTTCCGAGTTGCAACGATCGTCACACTTATGGCATCGATCGATGCACCAGCGAGATGGGCCAAATGACGGTTTAATGAAGAACGATGAAATTGCAGTTTTGCCCAGAAGTTCCTGATATTTACAAAGAAGCCCCAAAACGTGTTTTAGGTTATAAATAGAGTTTTTAAGCCAATGTTTAGGCGAGGCTTTTGACAGGCTTTTCTTACGTTAAGTTTACTCAGAGAGAGTTGAGGGGCTGATCCTGATCTCGAAAGAGACTTGATTTTGAACCCCAGTTCTTATTTGATTATATGATATTTGGTTTTCTACTTATGATATTTTCTGTCTCGATGAATATGTCTGAGTAGATCACCTGTTAGGTTGAAGGATTCTCGTTAGGGATTTCAGAGAATTATAGTTTAATTAATCTGTAGAGATTCATATCTGCTAGTTCTTTATCTAAGTTGTTCTTAATGCTAAATCTGAAGTAGCTAATCAGAGTTATGATGTTAGGTTGATTAGTTCAGCGGAAGTTGGTTAATTTAACTAGAAAGAACTTAGATAAGCAATTAAACTATTCGCAAACGGAAGTTTGGTTCAGGTTAATTGTGAACATATCAAACTTGGAATTAATGCTAGTTTAACCTGTTAGTTCTCGCAAACGAAAGTTTGGTTTGCTGCACTTAGACTTAGAGAATTATCGCAAAGGAATTTGGTTAATTCTATATCAGTGTTTGAGTTCTAGAATAGTTATTGATTAGATCTAGATAGATTGATTGCTTGCGTTCCTGATTTCCTGAGAACTCCTGAAACCTAACGCTTAGCCTTCTTGCTTACAAACTCACTTGATTTACTTTGCTATTTCGTTTACTGTTTTCACATCTGCTTCGCTTAATTTAATCTGAACTACTAATAATCTATTGTGTGACTGAGAGTCCTTGTGGGATTCGATACCTTATATACTACGATTGCATTAACTGTGCACTTGCAGTAGAATAGGGAAAACTACACCTATCAGACTTCAGCATCAGCAAGCTTAACTTTCCGGCGATGTCAGACGACTCGGTGATCTTGGCACGCCCTCTAAACCAAGCAGCTACTCGCATCGATCAATACAAGTCGAACCTCCCGACCGGAGTTAGCTCGCGAGTTAGCAATGAGGTCGAGGGTCGTCTTGAGGAGGAAGAGGCGACTGGCGACCAGACGGGGGATCAAGACGAGGCTTACTCTCCTTCCAAGCAATTTTAATAAATTTTATTTGTTGTTTCCCTAAAGGGCTTTTAATTTCCTTTTCAGACTTTTGTTGCCCAAAGGAGCTTTTTTATTTGCTTTTGGTGTTGCCCTTCTGTGGCTTTTTGCGAACTCGAGGACGTTAAGTCCTTCATTTTTTTTTATGAACTGCTTTCAATTCTTTAATGCCTTAGCATAAGATTGAATGTTTTAATGCCTTAGCATAGAATTAGCTGTTATGACAGCTTGAACCTCTAAAGAGGGGTCGAATAAATAGATTGGTTTGAATTGCCATAGGGAGTTCTTCTACGAACTTTAAACTGATTGTATTCGAGCTCAAGCTCTTCCTCAAATATTGTTCGAGGTACAACTCTTTCAAGATGTATAGCTCGAGCTTGGCGTTAAATAATGAAAATTTATAAGTATATGATGAATCGAAGTAGACTTACATAGATTCGTTTTGGGTATTTGCGGAGATTGTTTTGCATGAAACAATTGTCTCGTTTTATCTGGCTCGATGTAGATTTAACCTCGTTGCTTCGCTTAAGGGGAGGGGGTAGCCCCCCAATTCTTCTAATCTGTAAGGTTGGAAGAATTGTAAGTTTTGAGGGACCGTTTCAGGTCATTTGATTTTGAAGAAACCATTTCAGGTCGCTCGTTTTGGGACGATCATTTCCGTTCGTTTGATATCGGGGGGATCATTTTAGATCTCTTGTTTGGAAGAGACCATTTATGGTCTCTTGATTCGAAGAGATAATTTCATATCACTTGTATTATAAGGAATCGTTTCAGGTCGCTTAGAAGAGATAATTTCATATCACTTGTTTTAAAAGGAACCATTTCAGGTCACTTGGAAGAGATAATTTCATATCACTTGTTTAGAAGGAACCATTTCAGGTCGCTTGGAAGAGATAATTTCATATCGCTTGTTTAGAAGGAACCATTTTAGGTCGCTTGGAAGAGATAATTTCATATCACTTGTTTTTGAATAAATAATTTCATATCACTTGTTTAAGGTTAAATGTAAAGACGAAGTATTATACAACAACTTTAACTTTTACAAATGAAAAAGATACCAATCGAGAGACTTATTTTGATTTCACAAAGATAAGCTAGTTCGACTAAGTTCGAGGTCGCTAAACTCGGTGAGAGCTTTGTATTGGGGGGTGGCTGCGCTCCAGGTCGAGCTGCCTACGTACCCTTTGAAGGGGATCAAGCCATTTCGTAGTTCGATTATGGGGTGTACTTCTTAGTGAAAGTACTTTTTGAGGTTGATGATATTCCAGGGTCGTAGTTCGGGTTTCTGGGTTTCCACCGACTTGAGTCGGTAGACCCCGTCCTTCACAATATCGGTGACCTGGTAAGGACCTTCCCACTTTGCCCCTAACTTTCCAGCGTGTTCTTCCTTTTTATGGTCGAACACTTTCCATAAGACGAGCTCTCATACTTGAAACCTTCGGGTTTTAATCCTGGAATCATAGTAGCGAGCTACGGCTTGTTCGTAGTTCTGGATTCGGGCTAATGCAAGGTTTCTCCTTTTGTCAGCGAGATCAAGCTCGTCTGTTATCATCTCGTTGTTAAGTTCCTCTTGTCGTGGGCATTACTTTTTGCGGATGCTTGATACGATAATCTCGGCTGGTACTACCGCCTCGATACTATAAGCTAGCGAGAAGGGAGTCTCGCCAGTGGATTTGCGGGGGGTATTCCGGTAAGCCCAGAGTACGGCTGGGAGATCGTCTTGCACTCATCGAGTCTTTTCTTGAGGTTGTTCATGATCGACTTGTTAGATGCTTCCGCCAGTCCGTTTCCTTGAGGGTAACGAGGCGTTGAGTAAGTCAGCTTGATATTCCAGGTTCTGCAGAACGTTTTGAACGTGTTCGATATAAACTGAGGTCCGTTATCGGTGACGATCTCATGGGGTAGTCCATGTCGGCAAACGATTTTTCGCCAGACAAACTCCTTAACGTGAACGTCTTTAATCTTTTGGTATGACTCCGCTTTGATCCATTTGGTGAAGTAATATGTCATCACCAATAGGGGCATAGCTTTTTTTCTGCCGGATGCGACTAAGAATCCACGATATCCATTCCCCATCGCATGAACGGGTATGGTGAGGAGATCGAGGAGAGTTTCTCCGACGGTTGGTGGATAATCGGGGTGTGCTTTTGGCATTTGTCGCATTTACTGGAAAAAGATTCGCATTCGGCGGCCATTGTTGTCCAGAAATAGCCTTGACTTTTGATTCGAATGGCCAGAGCTCGTCCTCCGGAATGACTTCCGCAGGATCCGTCATGGGCCTACATGATCACAGCTCGGGCTTGCTTCCCATTGAGGCATTTGAGGTAAGGTCCAGAGAGACTCCTTTTGAAAAGCTCTCCTTGCGTGACGCAGTACCTCACACTCTGTGCTTTGAGTTTTCGTGCTTCCCATTTATCGTCAGACTCGGATCCCTGGCTAGTGGATGCAGTTTGGATCGGCCCATCAGGAACATTCGCAACGTGCACGGAATTTCTCGGGTCGAGATCATCATCGACCTCGACGACGTTGCGGCTTGTTTTATCATGCAGTTCCTGGTGTTCGACATCGTCCTTTTTGGTAGGCTCGTCCTCTTTCAAGGATAGCGCTTTTAGAGCTATGTCGATAATTGGTTTTTCGATCCCCTCGACTGGTATGATCCTATAAGGTTAGGATCTGACATCGACGCTAACGTGGCCAGGGCATCGAATGTGGTGTTTTCCCCTCGTGGAATTCGTGTTAGATCAAATAATTCGATCTGGTCAACGAGGCTGATATACCATGGATTTTACCGGTTTTAACCATGGTATATGCCTTATTTATCGAGTCTTATGTTATGTTTTGGAGTCTTTTTAGTAAGTTTACAGGTTTAGACACATTTGGAGCAGAAGTGGAGATTTTGGAGCTGTTTGGTGTATTTTGGAGATTTGGTCCGAGAGACAGAGTTCACTGTCCAGTTTTGAAGACTGCGTCGATCGTTGCACACCTGCATCGATCGTTGCATATGCGAATGGGCCAGACTCGCCGATTTAATGAAGAATGCTGATTTTGCAGAAAAGCCCAGATATTTACACAGAAGCCCAAAACGTGTTTTAGCTATTATATTAGGGTTTTTAAGCCATTGTTTAGGCTACGCTTTCATTAAGTCTTATTTTATTTCAGAGAGAGTTAGGGGCTGATCCTGCTCTCGAGAGAGAGAGGATTTTGAACCCCAGTTCTTTGTTTTATTTTATGATATTTGGTTTTCTATTCAAGATGTTTTCTGTTTCGATGATTATGTCTGAGTAGATTACCTGTTAGGTTGAAGGATTCTCATTAGGGATTTCATGGAACTATAGTTTAAATCAATCTGTAGGGATTCATGTCTGCTAGTTCTTTGTTTAGGTTGTTCTTAATGCTTAATCTGAACTGGCCACTTAGATTATGATGTTAGGCTGATTAATGCAGCGGAAGTTGGTTAATTTAGCTAGAAAGAACCTATATAAGCAATTTAACTTCTCGCAAACGAAAGTTTGGTTTAATTAGATTGTGAACATATCAAACTTGGAATTAAAGCTGGTTTAATCTGTTAGTTCTCGCAAACGAAAGTTTGGTTTGCTGCACTTAGACTTAGAGAATTCTCGCAAAGGAATTTGGTTAATTCTATATATGTGTTTGAGTTCTAGAACAGTTTCTGATTGGATTTCGACTGATTGATTGCTTGTGTTCCTGATTTCCTGAGAACTCCTGAAACCTAACGCTTCGCTTCCTTGCTCACAAACCACTCCTGCTACTGATTTACTTTTCTGCTCTGCTTTTAGTTTAATCACCTTTGCTTTCTCCTAGTTTAATCTTTACTGTTCTTAATCTATCGTTGACCAGAGTCCCTGTGGATTCGATACCCTAAGTACTACAACTACATCACTGTGCACTTGCAGTTAGAATAGGGTTAAAACTCTGAGCCTATCAAGTTTTTGGCGCCGTTGCCGGGGACTCTTTTGAATCCTCGATAGATTTGAACTTAGGGTTTAGACTAGGATTTTCGTTTTTAATTTTTGCTACTAATTTTTTTTTCTTTTTCTGTTTTTGCGTTTCAGGTACGCCTGTAATCGCTTTGCATCGATCGACACTGTCCTGTGTGTCGATCGTTGCATTCTCGAGCTTGCATCGATCGACGCTACTCTGCATCGATCGGCACAGTGCGAAAGAATAATGGGAATGATGGAACAGATGTTGGAAAATCAGCAGAATAACTCGTTCTGCGGAGGCTATGGTTCCTATTCATTCACCAGAGATTATGAATCTCCATCATATCAGCCTGTTCCTCCTCAAAATAAACAATATGGTAAGCTGATAAGTATGATGGAGCAGTTACTGGAAAGATATGAAGAGGAGAGGAACTACATAAATGGTCATGGGTTTCAAGGAAACAGAGCTTATGAGAGCAAGATAGAATCCATGATGGAGCAGTTGCTAGAGGATCAGGCTAAGATTGCTGCAAACTTCGACAGGAAGCTGGAAGCTATACATGGAAATCTGAATGGGAAGTTTGAATACTTGAGCACACATTTGAAGAAGCTAGATGTCCAAGTTCAACAAACAGCTGGAGCAATAGAAAGGCGTAATGAAGCTAGGAAAGCTGAACAGTGTAGATCCATCAAAGCTGTGAACATAAGGGATGAGATTGACTTGCTGGAAGAAGAAGAGAGCATAATCTCGGATTTTCTGGATGAATATTGTCTGCCTGATACATGCATCGATCGACACCCCCTTAGTGACGATCGACACGCCATTCTGACGAAAATTTCGAGTTCTTTCGAGAAACAGAATCGCCTTGCATCGATCGACACACATTATGCAACGATCGACACAGAACGCACACATGTCCAGAAACCTGCAACAGTGCCAGAACGAGCTTACAAGCCCCCGGTGTCATATCCTAAGGTTCCTAAACCTTCCAGACAAGAGCTAGAAGTGGCTAACTGCATGAAAGTGGTGGATAAGAAGGTGAATGAAATACCACCAGTTGAAGCTTCGCAAGTTCATGCAAAGAAGATGATCTCCACTGATGGTCATCTGGAAGAAGAAGTTCAGATTGGTGGAACTACAATATCTGATAATGGAAAGAAGAAGATGGCAGTTCCTCTTGAACCTGCTCTAACATCTTCAGTACCTGCAACTGCTCATAAGCAGAAAGCCCCAAACATCAGATCTGCATCAAAGGTAAGGTACAAATCACCTAAGCTTAAACCTTCTGATCACATTGTTTTGAATGCAGGAAAACGCAGTAGACCGCCCAAGCTTCGCTCCCGCCCTGATTCTGATTTCTCTTTCCTTGGAAAGCCTCATGATCATAATGCCTATACACCTCCTTGGATGAAGAGATATTCACAGAGACACTCAAAGTCTCTGTTGAAACCACCATGAATCCAATCTCTTTCCAATAGTCAAGCTAATGACTAAAAACAAGCGCTGAGTGGGAGGCAACCCACTAGTAGGTTCGTTTTTGTTTTTCAATTTTCGTTTTGGTTTTGGTATTTTTAATTTTTCTGTTTAAGTGTGTTCAGAAGCGTGAGAAACAGGCAGAATCGCATTGCATCGATCGACACACCTAGTGCACCGGTCGATGCAGTCACGATTTGTGGTTTACCGATTCATTTGCGGTTCAGACACCGGTTATCTAAATAACCGCGAGCATATTCGTCGTGCATCGATCGACACCCTTGTGGCATCGATCGACACATGGAGACGACAGGTAAGTATTCTGCAACTTTTCGGTTTGTTCTTCAATTTGATTATTCTTTCACCAAGCTCATGCTTTGATTACACTGGGGACAATGTAGTTTAAGTGTGGGGGAGGAAGCTACTGACGCACGCTTTTGTTTTCTTAGTTTTTCAAAATTTTGTTTTATTGAGTCAAAATTTGTATGAAACTATGATTTTTCGAGGAAAATTTTCGCTTGAACAGAAACTAAGTGACCATTAGACAGACTTGCAGAGCCTCTATGACTGTTAGAAAACCCAGACACGGATCAACCTACTGAGAACACCCACATCACTTCAGGTATCAGAGGATCCTTTTACTGACTTCAACCTTAATACTGACTTAGATTTTCTCACCTAAGGGCTTGGTATACTTTGTGTCGGATTCCCTTGTTAGTTCTGATACAGCCTGTCAACCTATCCTATTTAGTTCCCTTCTCCCCTTCTATAAAGTAAAAAAAAAAATAATAATAATAAACTGAGGATGAGTTAGTAACTCCGAAGTGGTCATGGGAAGGGTAGCAAACACTATTTTCTCTTATGTGATCCATGGAATGTGTCCAAAGTACACCCCATAACGGGAAGAACACTGATAAAAAAAATAAAATGATACCCAGTGGGGAAAAATCAGTTGTTAAAGAAGGGAAAGAGAAGAAAGGGACTAGAGAAAGATAGTATGGTGGTCTAGAGCTGATAAGGTAAGAATCCATGTGCCCTTTGATCGATACTCCTTAGGTGAGACCGCACTTAAATACTTGCAGAAGTCAGTAAGGTGAATTTGAATGCTTGAATGTGATTGTGGAGTTTACTTAGGACAGTTGCTAAGTGTGGGGGAAGTATATTGTGGTCTTGAGTTCTGTAGGGAAGTTTTCAGTGGCTTACTAAGTGAATGTGATTGTGAAAGTTCCTAGGACGAAATGAGTTTCTGTGTTTTCAAACCTCTTCGCTTATACTTTGGTTCTTTACTTGCTTGAGGACAAGCAAGAGCTAAGTGTGGGGGAGTTGATATACCATGGATTTTTCCGGTTTTAACCATGGTATATGCCTTATTTATCGAGTCTTATGTTATGTTTTGGAGTCTTTTTAGTATGTTTACAGGTTTAGACACATTTGGAGCAGAAGTAGAGATTTTGGAGCTGTTTGGTGTATTTTGGAGATTTGGTCCGAGAGACAGAGTTCACTGTCCAGTTTTGAAGACTGCGTCGATCGTTGCACACCTGCATCGATCGTTGCATATGCGAATGGGCCAGACTCGCCGATTTAATGAAGAATGCTGATTTTGCAGAAAAGCCCAGATATTTACACAGAAGCCCAAAACGTGTTTTAGCTATTATATTAGGGTTTTTAAGCCATTGTTTAGGCTACGCTTTCATTAAGTCTTATTTTATTTCAGAGAGAGTTAGGGGCTGATCCTGCTCTCGAGAGAGAGAGGATTTTGAACCCCAGTTCTTTGTTTTATTTTATGATATTTGGTTTTCTATTCAAGATGTTTTCTGTTTCGATGATTATGTATGAGTAGATTACCTGTTAGGTTGAAGGATTCTCATTAGGGATTTCATGGAACTATAGTTTAAATCAATCTGTAGGGATTCATATCTGCTAGTTCTTTGTTTAGGTTGTTCTTAATGCTTAATCTGAACTGGCCACTTAGATTATGATGTTAGGCTGATTAATGCAGCGGAAGTTGGTTAATTTAGCTAGAAAGAACCTAGATAAGCAATTTAACTTCTCGCAAACGAAAGTTTGGTTTAATTAGATTGTGAACATATCAAACTTGGAATTAAAGCTGGTTTAATCTGTTAGTTCTCGCAAACGAAAGTTTGGTTTGCTGCACTTAGACTTAGAGAATTCTCGCAAAGGAATTTGGTTAATTCTATATCTGTGTTTGAGTTCTAGAACAGTTTCTGATTGGATTTCGACTGATTGATTGCTTGTGTTCCTGATTTCCTGAGAACTCCTGAAACCTAACGCTTTGCTTCCTTGCTCACAAACCACTCCTGCTACTGATTTACTTTTCTGCTCTGCTTTTAGTTTAATCACCTTTGCTTTCTCCTAGTTTAATCTTTACTGTTCTTAATCTATCGTTGACCAGAGTCCCTGTGGATTCGATACCCTAAGTACTACAACTACATCACTGTGCACTTGCAGTTAGAATAGGGTTAAAACTCTGAGCCTATCAGAGGCTATGGACTACCCGCAAGTATGCTTCCATACGTTCGTATTTGGCCTCGTAGTCGCCGTGATATTGGCTCATGACCATTTGGAAATCACTGAAAGCGTATACTTCTCGGGCTCCTATCGCTATTGCTAGTCTGAGCCCGGTTATTAACGCTTCATATTCTGCTTCTTTGTTCGATGCGGCGAAGCCTAGTCAGAACGATTGTTCTAATACTTCTCCCGTAGGGGAGACCACTTTTACCCCGACCCTGGATCCTTGTCTCGAGAAAGCTCCATCGACGTGAAGTTTCCATCTCTTGGCGGAAGCCGGGTCGGGATCGTTGGTTGGAGGGAGTTCAATTATGAAGTCAGCCAGTACTTGTGCCTTCAAGCACGTCCGAGTTTTAAACTCGATGTCGTACTCGCTAAGTTCGATAGCCCATTTAACTAGTCGACATGACTGGCTTGGACTGTGAAGGATGGTTCTCAGTGGTTGAGAAGGCATCACTATGATTGAGTGCGATTAGAAATATGGTCGGAGTTTCCGAGCCAACGTGACCAATGCTAAAGCAAGTTTTTCCGTAGAGGGGTATCTGGTTTCAGCGTCGATCAAGGTCTTGCTGATGTAATACACCGGTCGTTGCTCGTTTTGTTCTTCGCGAACCAGGACTCCACTTACTGCTGCTGTAGAGACAGCTAGGTAGAGGTAAAGGGGTTCCCCTTCTACTGGTTTCGCCAGTATAGGTGGTTCGCTTAGATAAGATTTGAGCTGGGCGAATGCTTCTTCACACTTTTCGTCCCAAAGGAACGTTTTGTTCGCTTTGAGCAAGTGGTAGAAGGGTAGACATTTATCGGTCGACCTCGAGATGAAGCGGTTCAAAGAAGCTATTTTGCCAGTTAGACATTGGACTTCTCGCGCCGTTTTGGGAGATTTCATCTCCATGAATGTTGCGATTTGTTTAGGATTTGCTTCGATTCCTCTTTCGGTTACTAGGTAACCAAGGAATTCTCCCGATGGGACGCCGAAGGTGCACTTCACTGGATTGAGTTCCATCCCGTATTTGTTGAGAATGACGAAGCACTCTTTTAGCTGGGGGATGTGATCCTCGTACCTGGAAGACTTGACCAGCATATCGTTGATGTAAACTTCCATGGTTTTTCCAAGGAGTCTTGAGAACATCTTGTTGACGAGACGTTGGTAAGTTGCTCCTGCATTTTTAACCCGAAGGGCATGACTTTATAGCAGTACGTGCCTTGATCAGTTATGAACGAGGTCTTTTCCTGATCTTCAGGGTTCATCAGTATCTGATTGTACACGGAAAAGGCATCCATGAAGGATAGCAGTTGATGTCCTGCAGTCGCTTCGACCAAACGGTCGATATGAGGGAGTGGGAAGCTGTCATTTGGACATGCTTTGTTGAGATCTGTGAAGTCAACACAGACTCTCCATTTCCCATTCTTTTTCTTGACCACTACGGGATTCGCGAGCCAATCGGAGTATTTTACCTCCCTGATCGATCCGATTTTTAGCAGGCGGTTGACCCCGTCATTGACGGTTTTGGATCGTTCCGGGCCAAGCTTTCGACGTTTTTGTCTGACCGGTTTATAAGTAGGGTCGACGTTTAGTTCGTGACTGGTTACGTCGATGTTAAATCCTTTCATGTACGCAGAGGACCAGGCAAAGGAATCGACATTCTGTTTAAGGAAAGACATCAGTTCATTTTTAACTGATTCCGCTAGGTCGATCCCGATGCCAACGAGTCTTTCGGGGTGAGCGTCGTCTATGCAAGCCTGAGTGGTGAGGTCCTTTGGGGGCCC
The DNA here is from genome assembly GCA_030180135.1 of Orychophragmus violaceus. Classification (NCBI taxonomy): domain Eukaryota; kingdom Viridiplantae; phylum Streptophyta; class Magnoliopsida; order Brassicales; family Brassicaceae; genus Orychophragmus; species Orychophragmus violaceus. The sequence goes on along the minus strand of CM058237.1, from coordinate 102,534,010 downwards.
TTTTTGGCTCGGGTCGTTTGGCCTTTTGGTTTGCATTGTGGCGAGCTCTTCCTCCTTCTGTAATTGCTAGGGCGTGGGATTTCTCGATATGTTTGTACCCGTTCATGTAGCAGTTTCTGGAAACTTTATTCCTTTCGGAGTTGGGAACTTTACGCACTGGTGGTAGGTCGACGGTACGGCTTTCATGTCGTATATCCATGGTCGACCTAGAATGGCGTTGTAGGGAGCTGGTCGATCCACTATGACGAACTCTATCATCCTTTGGACTCCTCCAACTATTACTTGGGCAAGACGGAGCCCATTGAATATGTTGTTTCACCCGCGAAGCCCACTAGGGGTGTTTGTCCTTCGACAATTTCGGAGTCTTATCTTTTTGAAAGCATCGTAAAAGAGGACATCCACTGAGCTTCCTGTGTCGATCATTATCCTCGAGAGTTCGACATCACCGACTACCAAGCACACGAGGAGCGCATCGTCATGTGGCTTGTCGAGGTCTCTTGTCTCACTCTCGTAGAAGGTGATCTCATGGTCTGGACCTTGCATTGGGATTTTCTCCCGTTTATCGGTTTCGACCCTTCACTGAAGAGATTTTATCGAGTTGATCGAGTCTCGGCATAGCTTGGAGCCTCCAAAGATGAAGTCAATTTGTTTATGGGGTATAGCCGTACCCCCCCCCCCCCCCCCCCCCCCCCCCCCCCCCGCAAAGACGAGGGAGATTGATTCGTGAGCGTAAACTCTTGACAGGGGCTGGAGGTGGAGGTAATGCCGAGCCTCCCGGGGTACCGCATAGACTGAGCTCGCCGAGGATGACTTCGACTCGCTTCCACGACCCTTGGGGAGAGCTTCAGGGTGTTGGATCCCTACGGATCTAGGGTTTGATATATTGAATGAAAACCAACCTCGTTCTTACCTTTGAACTGGCAGCGGAATGAGAATGGTGAACGAGATCAGTGGAGCAACGCAGATGCCTTGCCTCTACCATATACACACGCACACAAGCTGGAAACGGGATGCTAGTGCCGGATCAACGGGATTCGAATCTCTCTGGTGTTTCTACTTTTTTTGGTCAAGAAAAGTCGACGGCTCACTGTTTAGGTCGAAACTCTCAAGTTTTATTCGACCTAAACTTGCTTAACGGGCCAGACTTAATTAAGTCTTAATTTGGAAAGCCTTTCCGAAAACCCGAACTGTGTCGACCGACACACAAGCTGTGTCGATCGACACAACACCATTATATCGATTATAATGTGCATCCAATACACATTAATATGATCATTGCCATAATGATCATTCCCATGTCGTAGCTTCCAGTTTGCTTAGGTGTGTGACCCTATAGGATCATATAATACTGGCAGTAAGTTTACAACTTACAGATTGCAAGAGGCTTCTAGCAAAACATTGCAACCGCCCAGTATTATACGAACGTCTGATCTCGACACACAACTATCATCAGGAGTGAGTACAAGTGTGATTTCAGGACACTATCCCAACAATCTCCCACTTGTACTGGAATCATCTATTCCTATAATCATTTTGTCTCTATATCTCGATTTGGCATAAGGCAAGATTGGTGTCATCCTTATTAAGCCAACATCGTATTTATCGAACTCCTGATCTCATACTGAACATTACAAACAACTGAACTACAGTTCGTTTGAGTGCGGCCACACATTCTCTCAGTATTCAATCTTCGATAGGCCCTGAGATATTTATCTCCCGTTATACAGGAGGGACAAATCCCATCTTGTTCCATCCCTGTTTCAACGCACACTTCATGATATACTTGAACAGTGCCGTTATAGTCGCCAGTTACGGGTCGATGTTTGACAAAGTCAAAATGTACCAATTCATATGCAAGAAAGCATGATGAACTCAGGTCTAAGGACTATACTCTTTAGTCGTAATGAGAACCTCTTATGACACAGATATAACTATCTTGTAGACTTCAGTGTTATAGTTTCTTGTCCACCCCTATACTTAAGAGTGTGAACAAGTTGAGCAAACTGTGATGGTAAGTTGTTAAGCAATATCACAGCTTGATCCTCGTCACTTATTTCAACATCTAGACTTCCCAAATCTGAAATGAGCTTGTTGAATACATCCAAATTTTTATCCAGATTTTTACCCTCTTCCATCTTGAAGCTGTAAAATCTTTGCTTACGATAAAATCTATTTGTTAGAGACTTGTCCTGATACTGAGACTCTAAAGCATCCCACATACTCTGTGCATTTTTGTGCTTGAGCTTGATCTTTCTCAAAACCATATTAGTAACACTCATGCTTAATAGATTTCTTACCCTTTTGTCCTTTTATAGCCTCTTGGGATCTGGTGTTTCGTCGCCTTTATCCTTGAAGCTTGAAGAATCCTCATCGCTTACATTCAAGACCGAGTCTAGGAAAGGATCTCAAGCTGAGCCAAGATTCTATGCTTCCATATGGAGAAATCTCCTTCACCATCAAACTTGTCTCCCATTTTCCTTTTGTAGGCTCCATCCAGGCTGCTGAACCAGGTCTCTAGAATACCAACGACTTGTTCCTTAAACTGTCGAGATCTTAAAGCACAACCAGATAACCTCCCAAACAAAAGCTCCACCTGAAAACCAGATTACAGAAAACCCAGAACAAATAGAATACCAGAAAACTGATCTACTTTTGATAAGAAAATCTATGCGTATCATGTACTTAGAAACCAGGTAGGATCCTATACATGCTGAGACAACGCATTTCTTAGCACAAATAGATATCATGAAGAGAAAATCCGAAAACCCAGAATCAATACCCTTGAGAATGCCTCTAACTAGGCTCTGATACCACTTATAGGATATTTAACTCATTAGATTACTATCCAAATAATATGTTTAATGGTTATTTTTTGTGTTTGCAGAGCTTAACGAAGAGAGAAGAGAGGACACACGATATATAAGTTCCCAAGGTCAACGTGACCAAGGTACGTCTTGGAGAGCTTAAACCAGCTTTCAAGGCTTTCACTAAGGAGAAAACAAGAGTACAAGGTGCACAGCTATAGCTGAGAGTTTACAGAGAATATACAAGGCAAATAAAGAGATGAAGGTAGGAGATGACTTCACTCTAAAACATATTCTCTCTCTAGCTATTTCCTTTTGTGTATCACACCTTTCTTGTTACGATCTCTCTTCTCCTTTAACGTCCTTCTTTTTCCTGTGCAGGTACAACTCATCAACGTACTGCGTGCTCTGTTATAATCCTCGTAACAAACCTTAACGAGAAGATTCTCCCGCACTATGACGTTATCCGTAAAATGACTTCAAGCTCCTCGTTTTACTGTGAAAGCCTTTACTCGAGTTTATAGTCAGCATAGGCCATAACCTTTTCCTCAGCCCAGTCCAAAACCTTGAATGTCTGACCAAAAATCAACTCACAATTACTCTATGGGCTATATCTCGTGCTATGGAGTTGCAATTGCATGTTTCTATTTCGAAAACACAGTTTGTGCAACTTTTTTGAAGCTGCAACCCACACTCAGTTAGAGCACTATAGCTTGGCCACTTTTTTGAATATGTGTTAAATTAATTTTGAAAAAAACTTATTTTTACAAACTAATGCATAGTGAAAAAAACAGAGCAAAACCTTTATACATTAGCTTTTACAGAGTTAGGTAGATTGCGAAGCAAATCATATATTCATTGTATTTTCGTATTTTGTTACTCCACTCGTAGTGAACATTGATAATTTATTTTGGACAAAGTTGTCGATGAATTTGATTAGAGTGGCAATTTGTTAAGGATCCTCTCCATGTCTTCGAGCATTCTTTTCTCTCCACAAGGAATGTATGTGGTCTGGAAAATACTGAGGTGTCGAGTAAGCAAACCATACTCCTTTTGCCCCAAATAGGTTTGGCTGCGCTTGTTGGGTGAGTGTCCAAGTTTCCTTGAAGCTAAATGAAGCACGAGATGAATTTTTTGTCCTTTTCCATAACAATCATCATTTTCTATAGTCAAGAATTTTATCCAAACTTTGTCAACTCATTTTCGACTTGATTCAATAAGTTCATTCAATGTCGTTTTTGTTGCCTATTTTTGGTACCATCTCTACTGTCGCAGTGATGCTTACTCCCAAATAAATAAAACCATGTATGCCCGTAAGATCAATTATCCTTCCTTATAAAGATCACATGTCGAACCAAAAAGTTGTGTTTGAACCACTTTGAATCTTCACTTTAGAAAAGGTACTTGCCAACTCCTTTTACTTTAGTAATTTTGTCATGGCCCAAACATTGGGGGCCAAGGGAATTGGGAAATGGGCCTAAATCCCAAGGTCCATTCCAAAACCCTAGGTCCCCAAGAACCTCTCAGTAGAAAAGTAGGTGCACCATCCTCATTTGTAACAAAGTTTGGAGAAGTGAAACCCTTCTCGTGACCTTAGCAACCAGCCACTGAAGACCAACCAGCCGCCGCCGACCAGTCGTCGGAGCCGACCGTCGACCGCTGGAAATCACAGTCGCACGCCACCCACAGCTGTCCGCAGCCGCCACCACCGACCGACCACTGCCGCCATCCGCCGCCGCCGCCATTGACCGATCATTGCCACCATCCACCGTCGTTTGTCGTTGCCAGACTATGGTGCTATATATATTTTTAGTCTCATTTCATTATTTAAGACTTCTTCATTTTATGATTAAAATGTTTCGGATTTTGTTTTGGTTTTGTAAGACTTCGTTTTGGATTTAATAAATTTGACCGATTATGGATTTAAAGTGGTTAATGTGGTTTTAGTTGTAGTTTACGAGTTTATGGTTGTTAGCTTGGAAGCCAAGAGGTCTTTTCCAGGATCCGACATGACAAGAGTTACAATTTGGTATCAGAGTCAGGTTAGGTCTAGTCGGTTCTGTCCGAGTAGAAAAATGGTAGTAGTATATTTATATTCGGATTTCAAATTCGGTTTTCAAAGTGGATTTCATTTATTTTTGTAAATGGGGTTTCCAAAAATTTATATTCTAGAGGACGGCCAAGATTTACCTCCTTATATACTCGCCGGTAAGTGAGTTCAGTTTCAAACAGTAGGAGTGGATCCAGAAAAGATCGCTTTCATCACCAGTTGGCCGAACTGAAGAGCGCGACCGATATTTGTGGTTTCCTTGGATTAGCAGGATACTACATAAAGTTCATTAAGGGATTCGCTAGTATAGCTAAACCATTGACGATCTTGTCGAGAAAGTACGTTAAGTTCGTGTTGTCAGAGAAGTGCGTTAAGATTTTTCAGCGGCTAAAGGAACAATTGACTCAAACTCAATTGTTAGTACTACCATGGCCAGGAATGCCGTTTGTAGTCTACACGAACGCCTATGGAGTTGGACTAAGGTGTGTTTTTATGCATGAAGAGAAAGTTGTAGCTTATGCATCAATGTTCCCAGTGGGTTACAACAAAGGTTGTCCAAACCATAATGGGAATGGGACATGGTAACAATGGACTTCGTTACCAGGTTACACAAAAAAATTCAGGGAGGAAGGATGCAATTTGCGTAGTCGTTTACCGACTTACCAAATCTGCGCATTTCCTAGCAATTAAGAAAAAAATGGAACTGAGGTTCTCGCGCATAAGCATGTGGCTTGCATTGTGAAGTTTCCTGGGACTCCAGTCAATATCATATCAGACAGAGATCCAAAGTTATCTTCTATCTTTTGGGAAGCATTTCAGAAATCAATGGGGACAGAAGTGCATCTCAGTACGACTTATTATTCGCAGATAGATGGAAATTTTGAGTGGACTATGCATACGATACAGGATATGCTGAGCGCTTGTGTATTGGATTGGGAAGGCAAGTGGATTAAGTACCTACTGTTGGTTGAGTTTTCCTACAACAACATCTACCACTTGAGCATAGGGATTTCCCTATATGAGGCTCTGTATGGTAGACCATACAAGACCCCTTCATGCTGGACTGATGTGGGGGAGAGACATGACCTAGAACTGGAAATGATTCAAGAGATGGTAGAGCAAGTGGAATTTCTCAAGGAAAGGCTGAAGTAGACATATGATTGTCAAAATAGCTATGCGGATAAGCGTTGCAAGGATTTGGAGTATGCAGTGGGGGATTAGGTGTATCTTAGAATGAGAACATTCCGGGGTAACGATCCGAACAACAAGTTGAAAAAGTTGAGACCGAGGTTAATGAGGCCGTTGTGATATTTAATAGGATTGATGTGGCGTATAAATTAGAGCTGCCACAAGAGTTGTCAGATTTTCACAATGTGTTTCATGTGTCTGTTTTGCGGAAGGTTGCTCGTGAACCAAAATTGATCTTGCTTGAGACACCGTCAAATGTTAACCATAACTTATCTCTGATGAGTAAGCTGGTCAGAACTGTGAATAGTCGGGAGTCAGAGTTCAACGAGAAGAGAACTAAAATGGTCATGGTTCAATGAGAAAGAGAGATAAAATCCAAGATGAGGCTTGGGAGCCTGAGTTTCAAATGAAGTTGAATCACCCAGAGTCATTTGCGGAATCCAACAAACATATTGAATTCATATACAATTTCTTGATTTGTGGGGATAATTCTCATGGCCTAAAACTTAGGGCATGAGGGAATTGGACCTAAATCCCAAGGCTAACTCAGAAACCCTCGGTCTCCAAGCACCTCTCCTCAGTTTTTCACAAAGTTTGGAGAAGTAAAGCCATGCTCGTTGAAGAGGTATTTGATGTGTCAGTCACAGCGTAGTACAAGTGGTAGTACAAGACATGACTCAGGACGTTGATATGTTTAATTGATGAGATATGAACGAATCTTTATGATGTGATTCAGTTTATGGGTTGTGTGCTGAGCTGGATGAAGATCTTGGAGTGAAGATTACAGCTTGGAGTTGTTTACTTATTCTTTGAATAAGTTTCAAGAAAAAAGGAAAAATTACAAAAAGGTGGAATAGGAAATATCAAAACAAAAAGTATATTTGCTATATCTTTATTTAGGTAAACTTGAGGAGCAAGTTTAGCCTATATAAAGAGGAGAGGTGTGGCCTTATGAAGATGCAAGAGTTGAGAGAATAAAAACTCAAGAGAGCTTTTGTATTTTGGGAAAAGTCTAGACTCTAGGGGGAGTTTAGCTCAGGTGTTTGCTACTAAAGAATTCTTGTATTGGATAGAGCGGTAGATCAATAGGGTTTGTTCTATTCGTTTGTAATTGGTGGGATTACTTTCTATTCAAGTGAATTCGAAATTGGGGGAGTAGAAAAAATCGAAACCCATAAAACAAACTTTGTGTGTCTTTCTTTATGCTCTTTATATTGCCTCACCTGCGTTTTCAATTGGTATCAGAGCGGGTGCTTGATAGAGATTTAGTCTTGTTTCGGGCAGATCTAAGGTGAGGATCAGAAGGTAGCTCAGGAAGTAGCACAGAGTTTGGTTCGATGGAGTTTCACAAAGAATGAACGTCTATGACAAGACCACCATGGCTTGACTCTTCAAATTATGGATATTGGAAGGTTCGTATACAAGCTTTCATTAGTGGTCTTGATGAAGATTGTTGGAATTCAATTGAGATTGGTTGGAATCCCCCTGTGATGATTAATGATAAGGGAGTTGAAGTTCTTAAGCCAAGAGATCAATGGAATGCTGCAGAGAAGAAGGCATCAAGTTGCAATTCTAAGGCCAAGACTGCGATTTATAATGCAATTGATGCAAGTTATTTCGAGTTGATTTCTCAATGTGTGTCAGCTCAATAGGCATGGAAAACATTGGAGAACACGTTTGAAGATACCACATGTGTCAAGAGGACTAAGTTGGATATGTTAGGATATAAATTTGAGAATTCAGATGATGATAAAGGAATAAAGAACCTTGTGGCATTCACAACTTTGAGTCTAGCTCTGCTACAACAGGATCTGCATCAGTGTCTGCGACGGAACCTGCGTCATCATCTGCAACAGGGCGTGCAATTAATAGTGACAAGGATGAAAGTGATGATGATCTTGGAAGTGATGATGATGATTTTGCTGAGAACTATAAAGCCTTGTATGAGCATTGTTGTAAGCTGGTTGAAGAGAATTCAGCATTGACTAAGGAGAAAGTCAAGTTAGAAGCTCAAGTTGCTGAGGTACTAAAGTATGCAACAGAGAAAGAAAAAGAAGCACAGCAAGCCAGAGTTCAACTTGAAGAAACTCTAAAAGGCGTGAGGATGCTGAACAATGGCACAAAGAAGTTGGATCATCTTCTCACCATTGGCAAAAGTGATCGATGTGGTCTTGGATTCAATGGAGAACCTTCAAAAGTTGACTGTGTTTTTGTGTCTGGTGGAAAGATGGATGTTGCATCAACAGCTGCTACAAAGACAGCAACTGTTATGAAGTCTGCAAATGGTACGTCGACTGGTACATCAACTGGTACGAGAAGAGCTGGTACAAGAACTGCTACAGCGACCCCAACAAGGAAAATTCCAGAAGTGAATAGTGCACCTAAACGAATTTGGGGTCCTGTTTGTCATCATTGTGGAGTTGTTGGGCATATTAGGCCAAGATGCTTCAAGTTATTGAAGGAGAAGAAACGAATGGAGCAAGCTCATGGAGTGAGATTTCATGGTCCAATATGTTATCATTGTGAAGGTAGAGGACATGGTCAAAGGGCTAATTACGGAGGGACAAGGCCCATGAATATTTGGAGAAAGAAATTTAATCACTTCAGAGATGATGCAGTAGGATTTCATCCTCAATATGGAGGAGGACGGTTCATGTGCTAGTCTTTGACCATGATGTGACTCAAGTAATGGGAGATTGGTGTTGCTAGTTTTGGATGATGTTGAATGTTGCTAGTGACGAAGCCTTTGTAGGATTATGTGTATTCATGGTGTAATTGTCAGGTTACATCCTAGCACATAATCATCTAGGATCTAGGTGATTGCAGTTGAATCATAAACAGATCAGGATCATTACCTCTTTAGAAGTGCAGCGGATTGATTGGTAATATCGAGATCGCTTAGAGCAGATAGAAACCGGCTCCTCCTAGGTATCCACACTCTTACAAGCTACTGGATCAGGCTGCTAGACCAAGCTGGAATGAACAGAGAGAGAGGAAGACTGGGACTCAAAATCGCAGATGATGTTCTGTATAAGCCCTAGGCGCCATTCCTCTTCCTTATATGGGCCCAAGTTATTAAACTAATGGCCTATTAGGATTTTGGGCCCAAGACACAAATCAGACAAAAGCCTGTATTTTGTCTGGCCCAATTCTCTGTACAAATACAGTAAATGCCTTGCATCTTACCGTATTAATTCCTTGTTAACTTTCCCGTTAGCTATGGTGTGTGACCCTTAGGGATCATACAATACTGGTAATAAGTCCTAAACTTATAGATCAAGAGCGGACTCTAGCAAGTCATCATGATCACCCAGTATTTATGACTTATGTCTGATCTCGACACTTATCATACTTTCTAGAGATAGTACGGTAGATTTCAGGACATTCCCAACAATCTCCCACTTGTACTGGAATCCTACATTCCCTAATCCTTTTGTCTCAATATCTCGATCTGGCATAAGGCAAGATGCGTGTCATCCTTATATAGCCAGACCATGTTCATCGGACCAGATTTGATACTGACAATGCAAACGACTTGGGCAAGTCCGTTTGGGAGTGGCCACTCTCTTACCAGCTATCAAGTCTCCGATTGGCCTAGAGATATTACCTCCGTTAAACGGCAGGGACAAATCCCATCTTGTTCCATCACTATGAACTACACACTTTATAATACACCCAACCAAGGTCCTTATAGCTCCCAGTTACGAAACAGCATTAGACAATGATCAAAGCGCATCACTCCATGTGCAGCCACATGCATGCGAACTCAGGTCTAAGGATTATACTCTATAGTCGTATATGAGAACCTCTTATGACACAGATATTAATATCTTGTAGAGTTCTCATCAGCGGGCCATGTCCGGTCATATGCTCCCCTACATATACCTATGTGTCGACTTTGATGCCGCGCATCTATGACCCCTCGAAACTTGGTCATAAGTCTCAACACAATCTAGTCTCAAGTGGTTGTTGGTGTTCCAATTTCAACAACCTTCGACTATGGACACTATGATTTATGTCATTTCGTTAAATATGGGGTTTCAGGATCAAGTCTACTCATGTACTTCGATGGCCCATATATAATGACATGAATCATTTTGGAACGATTATTTATATCACAGTTAAAATAATCCAGAAATCATAGATTTCATAAACATAAAATATTATGTTTTCATGAACCTTTCAAAACAACTAAATAAAGCCCTTTACAAACTCCCACTGAAATTAAGACTACATCTTAATTTCACTTATCCTACAGCTACAGTCCGCGACTCATGCTTAGGCCTAAGGAGTGGCTTCGTTAATAGATTAGCAACGTTCTCATTCGTTGAAACTTGCTGATCTACTTAACACCTCTGTCATTTATCTCACGGAATAGGTTATACCTACCCTCAAGGTGTTTGGACCTCTGATGTGCAGCTAGCCTCATCTATGCTGGGAATCACATCAAGTTCAGTGATGAACTCTTCTTTCCAAACAACCTCTTTCGCCGCTACCCAAGCTGCGAAATGTTCAGCTTAAGTCATGGAGTCAGCAACAGTGCCTTGCACCGCCAGACAGACACAAGATATAACCGGACTGTGACCGGAAATCATCTTTGTCTGTTGGAAACTTGCCTTTCAGACTCTACCGACTTGTAGCACCTCACTTTCTCCGTAAATCAAGAACTTATCCTAAGTATTTTTCCAAATACTTGAGGATATTCATTACGTCTATCCAGTGATTCTTTGCTGGATTTGACTGGTCTTTACTTGTCTTGCTTAACATTAAAGCAACATCAAAACAAGTACGTGTCATGGCATACATGATAGATCCAATTGCCGACGCATATGGAATCTCATCCATGCATTCAAGCTCAGCAGTTATCGTAGGACACTGTTTCTTGCTTAACATAATGCCATGTGACATTGGCATAAAACCCTTCTTGGAATGCTGAAAACGTGTAGGACTTTGTCAATATAAGAATCCTGACTTTGTCCTATCAGCTCTTTTGGATCTCTATCTTTAGATCCAAAATCCAAGAACATACGTGGCTTTACCCATGTCCTTCATGGAAAAACAACTTCCCAGCCAGTCTTTAACAGACTTCAGCATTGGAATATCATTTCCAAGAAGCAATATGTCATCGACATATAGGATAAGAAACGCCACTTTGCTCCCACTAGTTTTCTTATACACACATTGTTCTTCCTTGTTTCTGATGAAGTCAAAGTTCTTTATTGCTTCATCAAAGCGAAGATTCCAACTCCTCGATGTTTGCTTCAATCCATAAATGGATTTGTGAAGCTTGCATACTTTCTTAGCATTCTTAGGATCAATGTAACCGTCAGGCTGTATCATGTACACATCCTCCTCCAAGATTCCATTCAGGAAGGCGGTTTTCACATCCATCTGCCAAATCTCATAATCATAATAAGCGGCAGTTGCTAGGAGAATCCGAATTGATTTCATCATGGCCACTGGTGAATAGGTTTCATCATAGTCTATACCATGAATTTGCTTGAAACCTTTTGCCACCAACCTGGCCTTGTAAATCTGGACATTTCCATCCATGTCAATCTTCTTCTTGAAGATCCATTTACACTCGATGGCTTTAGCACCAGCGGGTAAATCAACCAGTGAAAACACTCGGTTGACAGACATGGAGTCCATCTCGGATTCAGTGGCTTCACGCCACTTTAAGGAGTCAGGGCCCATCATGGCTTCTGCAAAGTTCGAGGGTTCATCACCGTCAATGATCAAAAGATCATGGCAATTAGTCACGAGGAATCCCTGATATCTATCAGGTTCGTGACGGATCCTTCCGGATCTTCGAACTTCAGGTACTGCAGGTTCAGGTTCTATTACAACTTCATGTAATTCATCCTGCTGTTCTTCCTCATTAGGTTGAACAGGTTCCTGTCCTTCTTGAATTTCATCAAGTTGTACCTTACTCCCACTATCTTTCTTAGAGAGAAATTCCCTCTCAAGAAAAGTGCAATCCCGAGCAACAAAGATCTTGTTCTCGGATCGCAGATAGAAGTAATAAGCCTTGGTATCCCTAGGATAACCAATGAAGTAGCATTTGTCAGATTTTGGTGTAAGCTTGTCTGAGATTAATCTTTTGACATAGGCTTCACAACCCCAAATTTTGAGAAAAGACATTGCTGGAGCTTTTCCAGTCCATAACTCATATGGTGTCTTTGCTACTGCTTTTGATGGCACTCTGTTCAGTGTGAACGTTGCGGTCAGCAAAGCATATCCCCAAAGGGATATAGGAAGGTCTGTGTGACTCATCATGGATCGGACCATATCTAACAATGTCCGATTCCTTCTCTCAGACACACCATTCCACTGAGGTGTTCCAGGAGGTGTGAGTTGGGAGATGATCCCACACTCACTCAGATGATCACGGAATTCCTGGCTCAAGTATTCTCCTCCTCGGTCCGACCGAAGAGCCTTAATACTTTTACCAAGCTGGTTCTGTACTTCATTCTGGAATTCTTTGAACTTCTCAAAGGTTTCCGACTTATGTTTCATCAAGTAGACATATCCATATCTACTGAAATCATCAGTGAATGTAATGAAGTACTGATAGTTTCCTCTAGCATTTGTGGACATTGGGCCACACACGTCAGTATGTATCAGGCCCAATAGTTCACTGGCCCTTTCTGTGGGTTTATTAAAAGGGGCCCGTGTCATTTTGCCCATTAGGCAAGATTCGCATTGCTCACAAGACTCAAAGTCAAATGAGCCCAAGAGTCCATTTGAATGGAGCCTCTTGACGCGTTTCTCACTAATGTGTCCCAAACGACAATGCCAGAGAAACGTTTCATTTTCTTCGTTAGATTTGAACCGTTTTGTATTAATGTTATATACTGGAGCAGACTGATCCAGCATGTACAGCCCATTAATAAGAGGGGGACAGCCATAGAACATATTATTGAGATTAAAGGAACACAATTTATTCTTAATAGAAAAATCAAATCCTTGCAAATCCAATAATGAAACTGAAATGATATTTCTGCTTATAGCAGGTACAAAATAACAATTCTTAAGTTCTAAAATCAATCCAGAAGGTAAAGACAATAAGTAAGTGCCAACGGCCAGTGCTGGAACCTTCGCTCCATTGCCAACCCGCAACTCTACTTTCCCTTGCTTCAACCTTCTACTGTTGCTGAGCGCCTGCATATTAGTACAAATATGAGCCCCACATCCAGTATCTAATACCCAAGTGGTATTATCAGAAGTAGTAGTATTTACTTCAATAACAAAAATACTTGAAGCAGTAGTCTCCAAGGACTTCTTCTTCTTCTTCAGACTTTTCTGGTATTTCTTACAGTCCTTGCGATAATGCCCTGCCTCTTTGCAAAAGTGGCAGATATCAGAAGGCCCAGCTTTAGACACGGGCTTGGGCTTGGCCTTTTCGACTGCCTTGCCCTTTCCCTTGTCTGCAGCGGATTTCTTGAAACCCTTGCCCTTCTGCACCATGAGTACAGATGGCTCCTTGGCCTTCTTCAGATTAGGTTCTGCAGTCTTGAGCATACCATGTAGCTCAGGCAAAGTCTTTATCAACCCATGCATATTATAGTTCAAGATGAACTGGTCATATGCAGAAGTAAGAGACTGCAGAACGATATCACAAGCAAGCTCTTGGCTTATAGGACAGTCGAGTCTAGTCAAATGATCGAGATAACCCATCATTTTCAGAACATGTGGACTCACTGCTGCATCCTTAGCCATTTTACAGTCCAAGAGATTCTTTACAGTTTGGAATCTCTCTGTACGAGCCTGTTCTTGAAACAACGCTTTCAGGTTTGCCATCAGTTCCATGGGACAAGTCAGGCCATCCCACTGCATCTGCAGTTCGGGAGCCATTGTCGCCAACATTAGGCAAACCACGTCATTAGCATCTGAAGAATGCATATCCCAAGCATTCTTCACAGCTTGTGCGGCATTATTCGCAGGTCTAGGAGAGAGAACTCTTTCAAGGACATAAGCCTTCTTCTCCTGCCTGAGCACAAGTCTCAGGTTCCTGGACCAGTTCAGGAAGTTTGATCCGTTCAGTTTGTCCTTCTCAAGGGCAGACCGGATCGAGAAAGTGTTTTGTGTTGTTGTGCTTGACATAGCTGAAAATATGAGACAATAGAGTTTTAGTTATTTAGTTCATATAAGAGTAATCTTAAAAACTTATAAGAAAACTCGCATTGCATTCAAAATTCCTTTGTTTAACCTCATAAGAATGCAATGATTCCGAGACCCATGTTCAACTAAAACCAAAATGGGCCACTGGCCGTCACCCGGAATTAGCTTTACTTGGTAAGCATGCACACAGCTAGTTATATATTTATAACTCTCGGTTGTGGATTGGGCCCAAGGCCCAATTCACCAGATGTCTCAAGGCCCGGGACTCCCGATGGCCCAGTCAAGGAAACCAATCTCTTACAGCCAAATAATCACTAAAGTCTGGGACTCCCAATGAAATTAGTGACTATATACTACTTTACTTACGCAAAAACAGACACCTCACACTGTAAGCCATATCTGTAATTGAATAAGCCTTAAGTAGCTGACAAGATTGGGCAAGACATCCAAGCTTGATATTGGTTTTGAGGATTTTAGGTTTTATTTCCAAAAATAGAAGATTACTATTTTGGGAAACTTTCTTATTTTAGAAACTTTCTAAATTTAGAAATATACTAAAAATAGAAATTTCTAATTTAATATTTTATTAAAGTTTTCGGTTGGGTCACAAATTATAGGCCCAATTCTTGGTCCAAGACCACAGAATTCCAATTGGCCCAATAATTTGACATAACCGAGTCGGTTCATTAATTCTGGTCCGAGACCAAATTAACTACTAAATCCAACTGGTTATTTACTAAACCAGACCAGCTCTAAATTATTTGGTCCAACCAAATCAAACTTAGACCAGCCTTCGGTTTAGGTTAAAATTCAATTTTGAATTTTAAATCCGGTTTAACCAGAAATTAAATAATACCAATTGTATTAAATAATTTCCAGCAAACCGCGATTTGGGTTAACGGCTTAAACCAAACATTAATTAAATAATTAATGAATCATACATTAAATCAATATTCGATCGATTCAATTAATTCAAAAAGGATTTTGACTTTTCACAAAATCGCAACAAGACTTACACAAGAAGACAAAACCATTTTGTTCTTTTCAATTCAAACAATTGATTCGTAACAATATCTTCAATAAGGATTTTTTGACTTTTCAAAACAAAATCGTTCGTTCACATTCAGATAAACAAACCTAACACGTTTGTCTTATTATCGAAACCTAACGACAAAATTCACCTTAAGTGATCCATGGAAAGTCAAAAACAAATTGTCACCACATGCGATTGTTATGATTATCAAACCAAGTTAATTCAAACAATCGATTCAAGCAATCATGCCTTTCGCTTTTGATACAAACAAAATCGACAATAAACAAAACGATTCTTATAAAAAGCAAAGGCACCAGCGATTTCATATTAGGTTGTTTTACAAATTCTAATCAAATTTCTTAAGCCAAATTCGATTCTTAACATTAAAACAACCTAAATATGATCCAAACAGCAAAAACCTAACGACCTGGGCTCTGATACCACTGTAGGATTATGTGTATTCATGGTGTAATTGTCAGGTTACATCCTAGCACATAATCATCTAGGATCTAGGTGATTGCAGTTGAATCATAAACAGATCAGGATCATTACCTCTTTAGAAGTGCAGCGGATTGATTGGTAATATCGAGATCGCTTAGAGCAGATAGAAACCGGCTCCTCCTAGGTATCCACACTCTTACAAGCTACTGGATCAGGCTGCTAGACCAAGCTGGAATGAACAGAGAGAGAGGAAGACTGGGACTCAAAATCGCAGATGATGTTCTGTATAAGCCCTAGGCGCCATTCCTCTTCCTTATATGGGCCCAAGTTATTAAACTAATGGCCTATTAGGATTTTGGGCCCAAGACACAAATCAGACAAAAGCCTGTATTTTGTCTGGCCCAATTCTCTGTACAAATACAGTAAATGCCTTGCATCTTACCGTATTAATTCCTTGTTAACTTTCCCGTTAGCTATGGTGTGTGACCCTTAGGGATCATACAATACTGGTAATAAGTCCTAAACTTATAGATCAAGAGCGGACTCTAGCAAGTCATCATGATCACCCAGTATTTATGACTTATGTCTGATCTCGACACTTATCATACTTTCTAGAGATAGTACGGTAGATTTCAGGACATTCCCAACAGCCTTTGATGCTAGGGTTGTTGATATCACATACATAGTCAAAAAGGGGGAGATTGAAGAGGTATTTGATGTGTCAGTCACGGCGTAGTACAAGTGGTAGTACAAGACGTGACTCAGGACGTTGATATGTTTAATTGATGAGATATGAACGAATCTTTATGATGTGATTCGGTTTATGGGTTGTGTGCTGAGCTGGATGAAGATCTTGGAGTGAAGATTACAACTTGGAGTTGTTTACTTATTCTTTGAATAAGTTTCAAGAAAAAAAAAGAAAAGTTACAAAAAGGTGGAATAGGAAATATCAAAACAAAAAGGATATTTGCTATATCTTTATTTAGGTAAACTTGAGGAGCAATTTTAGCCTATATAAAGAGGAGAGGCGTAGCCTTATGAAGATGCAAGAGTTGAGAGAATAAAAACTCAAGAGGGCTTTTGTATTTTGGGAAAAGTCAAGACTCTAGGGGGAGTTTAGCTCAGGTGTTTGATCCTAAAGAATTCTTGTATTGGATAGAGCATAGATCAATAGGGTTTGTCCTATTCGTTTTAAACTGGTGGGATTACTTTCTATTCAAGTGAATTCGAAATTGGGGGAGTAGAAAAAATCGAAACCCATAAAACAAACTTTGTGTGTCTTTCTTTCTGCTCTTTATATTGCCTCATCTGTGTTTTCAATTGGTATCAGAGCGGGTGCTTGATAGAGATTTAGTCTTGTTTCATGCAGATCTAAGGTGAGGATCAGAAGGTAGCTCAGGAAGTAGTACAGAGTTTGGTTCGATGGAGTCTCACAAAGAAGAAACGTCTATGACAAGACCACCACGTCTTGACTCTTCAAATTATGGATATTGGAAGGTTCGTATGCAAGCTTTCATTAGTGGTCTTGATGAAGATTGTTGGAATTCAATTGAGATTGGTTGGAATCCCCCTGTGATGATTAATGATAAGGGAGTTGAAGTTCTTAAGCCAAGAGATCAATGGAATGCTGCAGAGAAGAGGGCATCAAGTTGCAATTCTAAGGCCAAGACTGCGATTTATAATGCAATTGATGCAAGTTATTTCGAGTTGATTTCTCAATGTGTGTCAGCTCAAAAGGCATGGAAAACATTGGAGAACACGTTTGAAGGTACCACAAGTGTCAAGAGGACTAAGCTGGATATGTTAGGATCTAAATTTGACAATTCAGATGATGATAAAGGAATAAAGAACCTTGTGGCATTCACAACTTTTGAGTCTAGCTCTGCTACAACAGGATCTGCTTCAGTGTCTGCGACGGAACCTGCGTCATCGTCTGCAACAGGGTGTGCAATTAATAGTGACAAGGATGAAAGTAATGATGATCTTGGAAGTGATGATGATGATTTTTCTGAGAACTATAAAGCCTTGTATGAGCATTGTTGTAAGCTGGTTGAAGAGAATTCAGCATTGACTAAGGAGAAAGTCAAGTTAGAAGCTCAAGTTGCTGAGGTACGAAATTATGAAACAGAGAAAGAAGAAGAAGCACGGCAAGCCAGAGTTCAACTTGAAGAAAATCTAAAAGGCGTGAGGATGCTGAACAATGGCACAAAGAAGTTGGATCATCTTCTCACCATTGGCAAAAGTGATCGATGTGGTCTTGGATTCAATGGAGAACCTTCAAAAGCTGACTGTGTTTTTGTGTCTGGTGGAAAGATGGATGTTGCATCAACATCTGCTACAAAGACTGCAACTGTTATGAAGTCTGCAAATGGTACGCGGACAGGTACGACAACTGGTACGAGAGCTGGTACAAGAACTGCTACAGCGACTGCAACAAGGAAAATTCCAGAAGTGAAGAGTGCACCTAAACGAATTTGGCGTCCTGTTTTTCATCATTGTGGAGTTGTTGAGCATATTAGGCCAAGATGCTTCAAGTTATTGAAGGAGAAGAAACGAATGGAGCAAGCTCATGGAGTGAGATTTCATGGTCCAATATGTTATCATTGTGAAGGTAGAGGACATGGTCAAAGGGCTAATTATGGAGGGACAAGGCCCATGAAGATTTGGAGAAAGAAATTTAATCACTTCAGAGATGGTGCAGTAGGATTTCATCCTCAATATGGAGGAGGACGGTTCATGTGCTAGTCTTTGACCATGATGTGACTCAAGTAAGGGGAGATTGGTGTTGCTAGTTTTGGATGATGTTGAATGTTGCTAGTGACGAAGCCTTTGATGCTAGGGTTGTTGAGATCACATACATAGTCAAAAAGGGGGAGATTGAAGAGGTATTTGATGTGTCAGTCACGGCGTAGTACAAGACGTGACTCAGGACGTTGATATGTTTAATTGATGAGATATGAACGAATATTTATGATGTGATTCGGTTTATGGGTTGTGTGCTGAGCTGGATGAAGATCTTGGAGTGAAGATTACAGCTTGGAGTTTTTTACTTATTCTTTGAATAAGTTTCAAGAAAAAAAAGGAAAAGTTACAAAAAGGTGGAATAGGAAATATCAAAACAAAAAGGATATTTGCTATATCTTTATTTAGGTAAACTTGAGGAGCAAGTTTAGCCTATATAAA
This sequence comes from Orychophragmus violaceus, assembly GCA_030180135.1. NCBI lineage: Eukaryota > Viridiplantae > Streptophyta > Magnoliopsida > Brassicales > Brassicaceae > Orychophragmus > Orychophragmus violaceus. The sequence continues at coordinate 102,515,187 of CM058237.1, read as the reverse complement.
GAGGAGAGACATGGCCTTATGAAGATGCAAGAGTTGAGAGAATAAAAACTCAAGAGGGCTTTTGTATTTTGGGAAAAGTCTAGACTCTAGGGGGAGTTTAGCTCAGGTGTTTGATCCTGAAGAATTCTTGTATTGGATAGAGCGGTAGATCAATAGGGTTTGTTCTATTCATTTTAAATTGGTGGGATTACTTTCTATTCAAGTGAATTCGAAATTGGGGGAGTAGAAAAAATCGAAACCCATAAAACAAACTTTGTGTGTCTTTGTTTTTGCTCTTTATATTGCCTCACCTGCGTTTTCAATTGGTATCAGAGCGGGTGCTTGATAGAGATTTAGTCTTGTTTTGGGCAGATCTAAGGTGAGGATCAGAAGGTAGCTCAGGAAGTAGCACAGAGTTTGGTTCGATGGAGTCTCACAAAGAAGGAACGTCTATGACAAGACCACCACGTCTTGACTCTTCAAACTATGGATATTGGAAGGTTCGTATGCAAGCTTTCATTAGTGGTCTTGATGAAGATTGTTGGAATTCAATTGAGATTGGTTGGAATCCCCCTGTGATGATTAATGATAAGGGAGTTGAAGTTCTTAAGCCAAGAGATCAATGGAATGCTGCAGAGAAGAGGGCATCAAGTTGCAATTCTAAGGCCAAGACTGCGATTTATAATGCAATTGATGCAAGTTATTTCGAGTTGATTTCTCAATGTGGGTCAGCTCAAAAGGCATGGAAAACAATGGAGAACACGTTTGAAGGTACCACAAGTGTCAAGAGGACTAAGCTGGATATGTTAGGATCTAAATTTGAGAATTCAGATGATGATAAAGGAATAAAGAACCTTGTGGCATTCACAACTTTGAGTCTAGCTCTGCTACAACAGGATCTGCATCAGTGTCTGCGACGGAACCTGCGTCATCGTCTGCAACAGGGTGTGCAACTAATAGTGACAAGGATGAAAGTGATGATGATCTTGGAAGTGATGATGATGATTTTGCTGAGAACTATAAAGCCTTGTAT